>OX578135.1:129193594-129802237 GCA_951213105.1 Amaurobius ferox | reverse complement strand
TATATATATATATATATATATATATATATATATACATATATATATATGTATATATATATATATATATATATATATATATATATATATATATATATATATATATATATATATATATATATATATATATATATATATATATATATATATATATATATATTTTACGAGTCCCGTGCTCGCGCCAGGTCGTAAAATTCCAAGATTTCACACTCTATTCCTGCTACTCATCAATTGGATATCTTCCCAGGCGTTGTGCACCCGTTTGTACTTCGCCCTCTTATTAGCTGACGTTCACTTTAACTCGTTTTGCAAACAATTTCATTTCAGCTCCCAGCTCGCTACGCTCACCAGCCCCAAAATTTGTTTCGTGAGTTTTCTGACGGCTTCGTCTCCTACTTCTTTGCACTCGCTGAGCTTGCATCGCAGTCTATATCACGTCTGCTTTTAAGAACAATTGCTTATTGTATTACGAACAAATGGCAAAATTGCATAACTGTATGTTTTGCCGTTTGGTCGCAGTGACAAAACATCATGTTACGCATTCGGTATAGAGAGATTCACAACAGGGAAACATATAATTGTTGTGAAATATAACAATTAATTTGTAATGTCCATACCAACAATAGTGTCAAATCTTTGCCCATAAAGAAAAAAATGTTGGATGAAAAAGTGAATAACTCAATAACTAAATCAAAATAAAAAAAGGGTCCGTCCCGCGAAAATTCAACTATGTAGGCACATGCCACCAAAAATTCAACTATGTAAGTACATGCCACCAAAAAGTCAACTAAGTAGGTACATGCCACCAAAAATACGAGTTCTTGATATTGCTAGTCAATCCAGGACGCGAACTTGCAACTCAAAAACTCTTTCTTTGAATTTGACATTTAATATTTACTAAACTAAATTTTAAATCCAAAAACGGTTTATATCAGTGTGTTCCCCTAATATTTTTCTACTAATGTACTCAATTTCATATGTTTGCGTGCTATAGATTTTGCGCTACGTGACAGAGAATCTTGAGAAACGCGAAATTTGTCAAACAGCGGCAGCGGCGGCCGCATTTGAGGGTGTTTCGGAGTTTTATGAGATCGGGGTCTTTGGTTTAGTCGGCGAAAAATGATACCTTGAAATGTGTTTGAAACAGAAACCGCGGGAAAAGAAACTCTGTAAGAAGCGGAAAATATTTTTAGCCTGACTAAAAACGTAGGGAATTTATGTTATTTTCCCCTGTTGTTATTGTTGAGACCCAGACCGTCCGATCTACCAGAAAGGTGTAAGTTAACTGTTTGGACGGCCGGGAAGAGCCACCTAATGTAGACCGGAACCCAGTGTGTGTGTGGGGGGGGGGCATCCACAGGGACGTACCCTTCCCCTACCACCAACCTCTCGTTATTTTCACCTGTGTGAAACGGAATCTGCATAACACGGAAACGGGTGGCCAGTTTAGAATATTTTATTAATAAAAGCAGGTGTTGTAACGAACAAAGAATGTCAAAATCATCCAACTATTTTAGCCATTTATTTCCAAGAGAACCATTTTTCACAGGACTTTCTATTAAATTATATGGAAACTTTCTGAAAGCTGTTTCAGAACTTCAAGAATTTTAAGTTAATCAGGGAGATTCTGAAATGCTAGAAATATAAATCAATGCGCGATTTTTAACTGAAAATCCCATCTTTATTAAGACACATGTCCAATAAACCATGTTTTTCTTCCATTTATGATTTTGCTTTATGGTAAGCAGTAATATTTTGCCTGCCGTACAATTTATCTAGGTTTTAAGGTATGGTAATAAGCTAACAGATAAGGGCATGGGGTGCACTATGTTTTTATTTACATGTACTCCTGTGATTGCAACAGGCAAAAATGTACGTATATAGTACATATTTAAAAAGAAAACTGATGTGGTCAGCACATAACTTTCCTTATATAATGCAACGCATTTACTATTTTTGTGTTTTTATCGTTGAATTGTATATGTGGCGATTTCTGGGATGACAAAATGTAAAACTACTTCAAAATACCACATTTACCTGCATTTCGCGTAACTCTAAATAAACAATTATCAATATTGATAGCATCCTCAATAAGCGATTTAGTCCATATATTAAAATATTTTAATAATTAATTCATCAATTAGGTGTCAATTTTATTATTTTAGCCTCATTTTTGCAATTGTGACGATAGTTTTGTCAATATGGGGTGAAATATTGCCAAGTGGACGATACTTTGCTAAATTAGTAGCCAAGTTCACCAAAGGCATCACCAAGTGTTACAGGCAAATGGAGAGAAGAGTATTTCTTATATACTAGAAGGTATGCTGGTCATATGACTGAGATCAGAATTCGCGAAACATTATTTACCATATGACATTCTTTTTATCAATTTGGCGATATTTGTGTCACTTTTGAAGCATTTAAAATAGCCACCAAGTTGGAGACGTCCCGCTAAATTCCTCGCCAAGAGTTACGGACGGAGAAATGGGTTATTCTTATTGTCTACCCTTATGTTCTTTCCAAGATATTGAACTTTTATCAATTAGTCGTCATTTTCATTGATTTAGTGTCATTTTTATCAATTTGGCAAGATTTAAAAAGTCGACAAGTTGGCGACATTCCGCTAAAGTCGTTACCAAAATCTCGTCCAGTGTTATGGATGGAGAAATAAGTTATTCTTATAGCAGATAAATGACCATTATTGTCCAAATACAGGAGTATTACACAAAGTACCTTTCCTTATGAATGGAATAAACTAGATCCACGAGAATGATGTCACTAAATTCATTGTCTGATGTTACATATGAAAAGTAAATGTATTTCACAATAGTTAATATTTTTTAAAATTTTATATGATTTTTGATATATTTATTTGAAAAACGTGCAATATCTCAAGAACGATTCATGTTAGCGTTCTAAAGTTTGTGTCAATCGTTTTCTAATGAAAATTTCCATAAGAAATAACAATTTTCGTAACTTTATTAAATGTTTTATTTTTTGATGATTTTTTCAAAATTTCACTCGAAAATTTAAGGGGTTCTGAATATTTGATTGCGTTTAAAAGCAATGACCTTCCAGTATTCACGGATTGAAATTTTTATACAAAATTTCGTTCGAAGCGCTCTATTCGTTCGTGAGATATCGTCTCCACAGACTCACTGACACACACATACATACACATATATTCACACACACGCACACACACACATAGACATCATCTCAAAAACGTTTGATTCGTGTTTGGGGATGCTTGAAACGTACTCTCCCGTGGAAAACTCGAATTCGAATTTTTGACCCCATCATAATACTTTCCTTGACCTTCCTTATACTATGCATATAAGGAAAGTAATAATTAAGTTAACGTTTATGGCATAATATACATAGTATTAATCAGATGTTTATAAATACACTTTTTATTTTCCTTATATACATAATGTATAAGGAAAGTATTGTGACGGGGTCAAAAATTCGAATTCGAGTTTTCGACGGGAGAGCACGTTTCAAGCACCCCTGATCACGAATCGAACATTTTTTAAATGATGCCTGTGTGTGCTTGTGTGTGTGTGTGTGTGTGCGTGTGTGTGCGTGTGTGCGGAGACGATAACTGACGAACGAATGGACCGATTCGAACGAAACTTGGTACAAAGAAAATCACAATCCGTAAACACTGGAAACCTATTTTTTTTATACGGAATCAAATGCTCAGAACCCCCCTAAATTTTTGAGTGAAATTTTGAAAAAATTGTCAAAAAATCAAAACCGCTAATAAAGTTACGAAAATAGACATTTCTTATGTAATTTTTCATTAGAAAACGATTGACATAAATTTTAGAACGCTAACATGAACTGTTCTCGAGATATTGCACATTTAAAAAAAATTATCATAAAGACATATAAAATCATAAAAAATATTTCCTATTGAGAAACATGATCACTTTTCATATGTAATACCATACGATAAATTGGGTGACATCATTCTCGTGGATCTAGCTCGTTCCATTCATGAAAAAGGATACTTTGCGTAATACTTTTGTATTTGAAAGCCAATAGTCATTTATCTGCTGTAAGAATAACTTATTTCTCCGTCCATAACACTTGGCGAGATTTTGGCGACGAATTTGGCGGAATGTTGCCAACTTGGCGACTTTTTTAGATGTTGCCAAATTAACGAAAATCTCGCCATATGGATAAAAGTGACGCTACATCAATAAAAATGACGACTAATTGAAGAAAATTTACTATCTTAGAAAGAATATGAGTGTCTATAAGAATAAAATTTTTTGTAACTGTAAAAGTAGTAAATTCATTGCATTATATAAGGAAAGTCATGTGTTGTCCACATCAGATTTAAAAAAATTATTTGGTGTATAGGTGAGCTCTGGTGTGTAGGTGAACAATTACATATGGACTATCTGCATTTCCAGCTAGACCTTAAACTTCGCTTTTAATAAAATAACTTGCATGAAACGAAAATCTTTTTAAGACGGAAAATTCTTCCGGTCCCCTGAAATTTCGTTTAAGGCGGATATGACTGTATTTTGCTTGGAAAGTATTTTGGATGTTCCTTGTATATCGCACCGAAGAATTTTGCCGTTGCGTGTTTTAAAGTTAAAGCCAATGCACATGAATATGTGTGTGTATGCGGGGGGGGGGGGGGGGCTACTGTGGCTCTTTGAATACCCTGCAGATGTGTGAAAGATTTAATTCCTAATGTAGGTGCACTGTGAGCATGAGGAATGAATTGAAAAAGATTTCTTTTGCTTACTGTTGCTGCTTTCTGTAAAGGGTTTACATTTGAACTAAAAATGATTCAAACTTAAAAATCATGAAAATTATTGAACATTTTATCTCAGATATCATATGTTTTATGACACTACCTAAATATTATTTTAGCACTGAAACTGAACTCAAATGCTTGGCAGGAAATATTTTCTCAAGAGTAATTTATTATAGCTATGTTAAATTCAAACTTGACAGATGTTTCCAGTGAATGGAATTTCAAAATGAATTTTGTCGAATAAAATATGTTTGATAGAAAATTTATGTTCTGAAAATATTGTATTTAAAATTTTGAAACATGTTTTTTTTTTATATTTTGAAATCCACCCCAGGAATAAGATGATTGTTCATCTTATTTTTATATCAACATGAAAGTAATTTTAAGAATATTTTCCATTGATAATACTTTTGAAAGCATGAAACAGAGAAAATGTTGTTGTTACATATGGCTTTACTAGAAATCATTCCATTACATAACTGGCATCTCACAACGATACAAAGGTAGAAAACAATTAAATATACCAATTAAACACAAGATAAAATTGTTACTAATTAGACAAACACAAAGCCCAATGAGAAGAGGTCGAAGACGTGACATGACCTCAGGGACATTTCATACACTGCTCGCAACAGAAATCACAACACCATGAAGGAATTGATGTATCCTTATGAAATTTGCAGAATATAATTGAAGCATGGAGATGTGCAAAAAATCAAAAAATCTTACTAGAAAAAAGTGAGCATGGATCTTTATTGACATTAGATCAATATGGAATAGGATCACCGCGAGTGGCTATGCAGAATTGAATACGACGAAGTATCCCGTCAATGATATGGCCAATACTGTACTAAGAGATGGCATTCCATACAGCATGCAATTGGGCTTGTAACTGAACATGGTTTGCTCGGAAAGTTCTCTTAATCGGAGACCCATGATGTCCCATATGTGATCAATTAGAGTCAAATCCAGAGAATATGCTGGCCAAGCCAGGATATCAAAACCTTGTAAGCTATTCATTGTTACCCGTGCAGTATGTGACCTGGCATTATCCTGCTGAAAAAGCAGTCCATGCCTGGTTGACAGATATGACTGTACCACAGGTCAATGTCAGAGACGTATCAATGAGCCGTGACACTTCCAGAAACGTGGACGAAATGTGCTCATCCACCAAATGTTATACCACACCCCAAATCATGGTACCACTTAAGGGGGCTGTGTGGCGACTGATAGAAAGAGCTTCATGGTGGCGTTGTTGAAAGCGCCGCCATACGCAAATACGGCCATCTGGAATGCGATAACCGAATCGCGATTCATCCCTGAACAGAATGTTTCGCCATTCTGTCGACCAATTGTATCTCATTTGACACCACTGGAGGCGATGTAAACGGTGAAGATGTTGAAACGGCCCAATCACGACCCAATAGTTCAGCGATCATTCGAAAGCTCAATCCACCATCGCATGAAACAGTGATTTGTTGTCGTTTCGTTGACGACAACTGAACGTATTCGGTACGTCGACGTACTCTTGGCGTACTGTGATGATTTTATAAACTGAAGGCTAAACATTGCTTGGCATACTGTCACATATCATGTAATGAATTTCATTGTAAAGCTAAAACATCTCGAAGCCGGCTAGTTCTAGATTAGTGGCGTTGGCCTTATTCTTTCCATCGTCGAAAATTGCGTATGAAACAAGTATTTAATTGATATATTCGAGCACACGTAGTCTTTTATTACTTTCCTTATATACATAATGTATAAGGAAAGTATTGTGACGGGGTCGAAAATTCGAATTCGAGTTTTCGACGGGAGAGCACGTTTCAAGCATCCCTGATCACGAATCAAACATTTTTGAAGTGATGTCTGTGTGTGTCAGTGTGTGTGTGTGTGTGTGTGTGTGTGTCAGTGTGCGCGTGTGTGTGTGTGTGTGTCAGTGGGTCTGTGGAGACGATAACTGACGAACGAATGGACCGATTTGAACAAAATTTGGTACAATAATCACAATTCGCAAACACTGGAAGCCTATTGTTTTTATACGCAACCTAATGTTTAGAACCCCCACTACATTTTCGAATGAAATTTTGAAAAAATCGTCAAAAAATCAAAACCACAAATAAAGTTACGTAAATAGACATTTCTTATGTAATTTTTCATTAAAAAGCGATTGACATAAATTTTAGAACGCTAACACGAACCATTCTCGAGATATTGTACATTTAAAAAAAAAGTATCAAAAAGTCAGATAAAATAAAAAAAAATATTTCCTATTGGTAAACATGTTCACTTTTCATATGTAATACCATGCAATAAATTGGGCGACATCATTCTCGTGGATCTAGCACGTTCCATTCATGACAAAGATACTCTGAGTAATACTTTTGTATTTGAACGCCAATAGTCATTTATCTGCTGTAAGAATAACTTATTTCAAAGTGCATAACGCTTGGAGAGATTTTGGCGACGAATTTGGCGGAATGTCGCCAACTTGGCGACTTTTTGAAATGTCGCCAAATTAATGAAAATCTCGCCAAATGGATAAAAATGACGGTAAATCAATGAAAATGACGACTAATTGTCGAAAATTCAATGTCTTGGAAAGAATATTAGTATCTGCTATAAGAAAAACCTATTTTTTACTGTAAAAGTAGTAAATTCATTACATTATATAAGGAAAGTCATGTGTTGCCCACATCAGATTTTTTTAGATTTTGACGATATTTCCGGATTATTTTGCAATAAAAGGCAGTTTCTGTTTTCCCGAATCGTACAAAAATCTAATCAACAGCACCAAGGTTAAACCACATATGACTTATCCACCGAATTTTGTAAAATTTGACTAATTAGTTTTTTAACTAGAGTTGATACAGACGATTGCGGCAAGACATTTCTTAAAAAATACAGGTTTTTTTTATCAGGGCGAGTTACCCCTTGCGGTGTACACGTCGAGCTTGGTATCAATCGATTTATTTTTTTCAAGCACTTTAAAATGAAAGATAGCATAGTATAATTGCAAACATTTGGAAAAACGGTACAGTTTTTTCAAATCATTTTCTTGTAAAATTTATAAACAAAGTAATAAAATAAACTCAGCTGTTTAAAAATGCATTCTGGTATAAGAAATTATAGTTGAGCAACACGCCAGTTAATTTTAGAACAAACATATCAATCCTAAAATATTTCATTAAACTAAATGAAACCATTTCTTTGTACGGAAGATATTTTGCTTCTTCTTTACTCCCCTTCAATGTCATTTCGACGGATGATCTTAATATCATAAAAACTCTGTTTTACAAGTTATTGATCACATGTCAAGAAAGAGCATTAATGTCGAAAGCATATATAGTACTGCAAAACACGAATACGTAAATTCTAAAGGCGGTGCATTTTTCTTTGGTTATTTTAGCAACAATAGGGTTGAAAAGGTATTCTTTTCTCATGATAATTTTCACACTTTATGCTAAACCTTTTATGAAAAAGGAGTGGGGGGGGGAGGGAGGAGTCTTAGATATAAATTGCCAACTGTTTGTGTAACTGTAAACGAGGAATCTGTTTGAATTCGGACTGAAATAATTCTTATTAAAATGAGTTTCTCTGTTTAAAAGTGAAACCAGTCAGTAATAGTAACTGCTCAGTTAAATTTCGTTTTGACTCCATTCAGTGTAAATTGGGCACATGCAATGCCTTCAAGAGATTCGTATAGTAATTGCTGTTTGTGAGGGAGACGAGGTTTTACAGAAAATTTGCCTTTATAGTTCTACAGTTTAGAATATTGTTGTACTGGGGATAAATTTATAATACAATTTGTGAGACGTTGCGATAACCTTTTAGTTATTCCCTTTATTTGCATTTTATTATGATTTTCATGTTTACTAACAGTTTGTTAGAGTTTCGGTCGGAAGTACAAATCAGGAGCTTCCCAGGGAGAGGGCGTATTCTACAATTCTACAAAGACGGATAGAATCGATTTTTAGGCAGATCGATCTTTGAAGCGCGTCCTAGATATCTCGTATTCTCTGCAAAGTTAATTATCGATGGATGGAATTACGATCACAGGTGCGGGGCGACACAGTGGCTAAGGCACAAGGATTGCCCTTGGACAACCCGATTTTGGTTGGTAGTAGGGGAAGTAGAGCGGGTCCCTGTGGATGCCACCTCCATAGTTTCCGGTTTAAATTGGATGGAACTGTCCTGGCTGTTCAAACCGATACGTTACACATTCGGGTAGATCGGACTGTATGGGTCGAACAAACAAACAAATTATCGATCACAAGGATGAAACAATTCAGACACGGATAATGGAGTCAGACAACCCGTTCTCTCCGGGCTCTGCCCATTCTGTACTCGAGTTCACACTTTGTATGGGCACCGACCACTTCAACAGCTGCTCATACCTCAGGGTGAGTCGAGTGGTCTGGGTTTTCGGCGTTGTACGGCCAAGTTAAATATGCGGGTCTCTAAATCCTTCCGAGAGTCTGACGGTAGGGTAAGGAAGGTGCTGTCCCTGTGAATGCCGTCCCCACTGGGTTCCGGTCGAAATTGATTGAAACTGTCCCAGCCTTCCAAACAGATACCTTACACGTTTTGGTAGGTCGGACGGTTTGCGTCGAACAAACAAACAATTATAGATCACAGGAAGGTGGAGGCCTAGACATGGACGATTGACGAAGGTAATGCCCGTGAACTAAGGAGTCCTGATCTGTTGAGGACCAATCTTCCAATTAATTATAAAGGCAATTTTCAGATTTAGTGTGTGGATTTTGGTACGGGTGCTGCTACACCACGTGTAGTGTTTATTTGTGTGTATTTTGGATATGGTCATCATAGAAGTTCCACCTTCTTCATTTCTTTATGTTAAAACGAAGAGTCTGTAATATTTGCTTTATAAATTCATTGGATGTTAGGAGGTGATTACTTGCTATTTTAGGGATCGCGTTTTGATTTTTAATACTTTTACAGAGTTTAAAATTGCTGCATTAAGGTAAAAACTCTACAAGGTGCATGGACGTGTAGGATTTAAACCTGTATACATGGATTTCCTTAAATTAAGGAACTAATTGCAAAATCGCTATATATATATATATATATATATATATATATACTCATTGCCATAAAAATTTACGCAAGAAGAAGTAATTGTGGGATGGTAACGAAACTTGGCATGTAGGTACATGCCAGGCAGATATGCAAATGGTTAGAATTACAGCGTGATTGCGCATTGTGTAATGCACTAGAGTGCGCTGAATATCGTTCTCTTTGGAGCAAAAAAAAGGTACGCAGAGTCTTTATGCCTGTACTTAATCTGTTGCAGAGGGATGCTTTTTCATTGAGGATGTCGTTAGACCGCCATCCAAGACAATATGATCAGCTGTTAGAGTTCGAGAAGGGACGAATCATCGGGAAAATGGAAACAGTGTGGTTAGCTCTGCCAGTAGTCCGCCACCTAGGCCGTTCTGACTTTACCGCCAGGAGGTGTTGGGACCAGTGGACGGGAGAGAGGTCGCATACACGGCGGCCAGGCTCAGGACGCCCTCGGCAGACCAATAGCAGAGAAGACCGTCACATCACCCGACACGCACGCACAGCGCCAACTGCAACGTTGTCCGCCATCCGGACACAGGCAGCATATTCACTACAGGCTCCTGTTTGTGTCCGTACCATTGTAAAGCGCCTGAATGAAGGGCATTTGGTGTCCCGGCGCCCATTACGTGAGCTTCCAATGATACCCACCCACCGCCGCATCCGTTTGGAGTGGTGTCGCGCTCGACGGGATTAAATCGCAACCAAATGGAACCAGGTCGTCTTCAGCGAAGAATCGAGATTCAATTTGGGCAGTAATAACAGCCGTGGGCAGTAATAACAGCTATGTGGAGGCCATGTGGTGACCGTCTCAATCCTGCCTTCGCTTTACAGCAGCACACTGCTCCCACAGCTGGTGTGATGGTATGGGATGCCGTCGCATACTACATCCGGTAACCTCTAATATTGATCCACGGAACCATGACAGCCCAGCGGTAAGTTCGTGACATCCTTCTGCCACATGCGTTGCTACTATCATGGCAGACCTCCCAGGAGGCATCTTTCAACAGGAGAATGCGCGGCCACACACAGCAAGGATGTCACAGGAATGCCTCAGCCACATTACCATCCTTCCTTGGCCTGCCCGATCCCCAGATTTGTCACCGATCGAGCATGTCTGGGATCGCTTGGGACTCTAAGTTGGACAGCCTATGAGTTTGGTTGAACTAAAGGCAACAACTGTGGAATGAGATGACGCAGGACACCGTACGGGGCCTTTATGCCTAAATACCCGTCCTTATCGCATCGTTTATTCACGGTAGAGGTGGCCCAACAGGGTACTAGAACCACCATTCATTTGTAATTCTTTCTGTAATAAATGACCTTTTTGCTTTGATTTTGTATCACTTATATCAACATTGACCTCACATATGTAAAATTTCGTTCGATTCTGACAACTCTTTCATGGTGCGCAAATTTTTATGACAATGAGTGTATATATATATATATATATATATATATATATATATATATATATATATATATATATATATATATATATATATACATACATACATATATTCAACCTATTCAAATGAAATTGGAAGAAATCTTTTTATCATATAATACTGAATAAAATTGCTTCAATTTGATTTACATATTATCTCAAGATACTGGAGACAACTAATATAATGAAAGACGTTGAATCATGAGTGTATGCAGGCATTTTTCTAGGGGGTGCAGTTTTTTTCACCCCCTTCTCCCGTATTTTAAATCTAATCTGTTGATCCACCAAACTTAAAAATTGACATGCGAATGTAGATTAGAGGTCCAATAATAAAAACTTATAAACATTTGAAAATTTTAATTTCATGTAGGCGGGGGTATAAGTCGAACAAAAAGTGTCATATAAGTAGGATATCAAAGATATAAGAAAGATCAATCATGCATAAAGCATTGAGTATGAAACACTTCCAACTGCAATGCAATTTTATTTAAACGTCTCTAAAATGCGATACATTCAGCGGTGATATTTTTAAAATTATCACAGTACTACAATAATTTATTTTACTTAAAAGCTTAAAACCAAACCCTTTAAAAGTACTTTCTTAACTCCATGCTTAAAACTTTCACTATTATTATTTTAATTTCTCTTTAAAAAACTACCGATTATATTTTGTAAAATGTTTTTTTGTATATTTTCTGGGATAGTTTGAATATTTCCTAAAATTTTCAAACCAATTTGTGAACTTTAATTTTGCTTAAAAAAATGTTTGAGAAATTAGGTCCCTTATGGTTCAATGTGTTTCATTTCTTCAACCCGGCTTTGAATCCAAAACTAATTGGGTGGTATTATTCATTTACATTCCTATATGTCCCACAGACTGTCTGAACAACGTACTAAAATTTCATTTTAATACAGACATTTTTACGGCAATTATCGTGCGAACGGGCAAACAGACAGAATGACTAAAATAATAAACACTTTTCAACTGTGCTGGAAAGTGTTAAAAAGCATATCGAAACATGGAAAAATAGACCACTTCTTTTCTGCTTCTTATTTTTTTGTCTGCACAAGAGACGTGGCGAAAAAATATTTGAAACAGCTTTCCAGGAATTCATCGTATCAACCTAAACACGAAAAATATCAGATACACTTTAGGTTGACCGAAAAATGTAAGTAAGAAAATGTAAGTAATGAAAGTAAGAAAGTAATTTCTTTCTCTGCAATTGCTGAGAATTTTTAGGACGCTTGCCATGCTTTCATTTATTTATTTTGTTTTTTAAAAGTAATCCCATCTTTTCTCTTAATTTCATTATTGTTTTGGACTTTCCAATATCGTATTGGAGTTTTAGTCCAATATTGTATAATATATTGTGTGGTGCGCGATTAGAAAAATAATTACTTAAAGTTATTATTTTAGATTATTTATTATTGGCTTATAATATATCTTAACATGGCCGTAAACTTGTACATAATGGAACTATTATTGTAGGTAATGGTTATTATTGTAGTACATTGTGTTTTGTGTGGCCGCAAATAACCCTCCAATTATTTACCTTTCGCGTGAGTTCTGTAAAGGAATTATTAATTAATATAATACTAAATGGATCACACCATTTTAACTTTAACAATAAAACATTTATTAACAACATAAAATACTTAATTATTTAATTACAACAATTGTTCTTCTTATTAATTATTTCGGCGAATGGACAACGTGAGACCTGTATGAAAATGCCTAAAATGTAGTTAGGACCAGATATCATATTTAAGGAACACATACCTTCAAATCTGTCTTGGAGTTTGTTAGCAGCATATACCTGATGTCGTCCTTATTACTAGCATTAACTCGTAGTGTAGTGCATCGCCACGTCAATTCGGCGATCCCATTGTACTGCTGACTCAAACACTCGCACTTATGTCGTTCTCGTAGTCATATCTGTATTCGCCAAATCATACGTATATATCTTTAACTGAGTATCATCATCGTTATATCATCGCGTCGGACGAGTATATTTTTAAGTCATCGTTCTTATTGTCAGGATGTCGAACTCCTACTTTTCAAGTCTCTTTCTGTCTTGGACTCTGGCTCTTTTTCCTCAGGGTTGTCACTACAGAGATACTTCAGAATCTAGAATTCGGAATGAGATGCAATGGCGAGATTTTTCAAAAGTAGAATTACTTTTTTAGTTACTTTATCTTTAAGCATGGTTTTGAGTGATCAGTTTCATAGTGACTGCAAATATTAATAATAAGTTATTTCAATTTTGGTTTTATTGCTTAACAAAAGTTTGAGTTGCACGTACTTATGAGCATATCAAATGCAATTGTCTTTCTGTGTTTCCCATTTCAATTGTTTATATTAATATACTCGCGGCTATTCAATGTTCTAATTCCAAACAGCATTTTCTCAGGCTTCTCTCATGCTGCAGGTCAGTTGTAGTTTGAATGTTTTGTGATTCGTCCTGTTTTAACATTGCGAATATTTTATTGATTTCGCTGATTTTGTGTTTAAATCATAATCATTCCATAAAAGTGCACTTGTAACGTTATTAAACTATCCTGTAAGGACTGACTTCTAATTTAATTAACAGTTTTCTAGGGGGTCTGCTTTGTACCCCCCCCCCCTTCGGCTCCAGCCCTTCTAAATACGCCCATGATTTGAATATAAAAACCAATTCGTAAAAAATCAAAAATTATTTTAAAAAATAATTAAACGCTGAAATTACATAATGTTCTTGTTCACATAACGACTCAAATTTGAGTAAACTTGAAGATACAATTTCTCATTCAATGCATTGATTTTACTAATGTCATTTGTCTGAAAACAACAGAATTATTAAAACAGCGCCAAATTGTTCCTATACAAACATGTTTCGATAATCTCTTCCTTCTATCGGGATTATTTTCTAAACATTGGACAGCACGAAGGCAAAATCAGTTACAGATCTGTATTTATATTCTGAGTTCTATATTTATGTAAGAATTTTGCGTCATTTTAAATAATTCATGCAAACGTCATTTGCTGAATGGACATTTTCAATTATTCAACGTAAAACCCTGTCTTTAGGTATAATGATTAGACAAAATGATATACACGACCGCTAACAACCTGCCCATAACCTATTCATGACATAAAATGCTTGAAGCCTAAAAGAACATGTACAGGATTCGTTGAATAAGTTTTTTATTTCCATTTATGGCAACTAGTTTGATTTTTCATTCAAGACATTGAGACGTCACGATACGGTAAGTGAAAAAAGGAATTGATAGGTCAGTGTAGTATTATCTGTAACAATGGTCCGTTCATTAATTATTTACTTATGCAAGAAGTCCGTGTTTCATTTGTTGTATTTTAAAATGAAATATCTGATGTAAGCAGAACACGACTTTAACCTACAGACTCGAATTAATTTTCTCTTTAATAATTTATTAAATTGAGTTTAATAACACGCATAATTTTTTCGAAATTACACTGAATTTGAACTTGTATTTCAATTTTCGTGTTCATTTAGTAATTGAAAGTATTTTCAAAGGAAGCGAAGCAAAAAAAAAAGTCTAGAGCACGGTTAGCTTTTGAGTAACGGGATTTAGATTTTGATGGTTTTTGTGGGTCATTTCGTAAAAATGGCAAGTTCTTTTTTCTGAATGGAACCAAAATTTTATCAGCACTAGGGCTACGTTGTTGAGTGGATAGATACAATACACAGACAGACAGACACACACACACAGAGACGTCACGCTAAAAATTGTTTTTAACACTTTACAACATAATTGAAAAGTGTCTATGACTTTGTTCATTCTGTCTGTCTGTCCCTTAGCACAATAACTACCGTAAAAATGACTTTAATCAAAATGAAATTCTTGTATGTTGTTCAGACGGTTTGTGGGACCTACGGGAACATAAATGAATGATATCACCCAATTAGTTTTGGATTAAACCCGGGTTGAGATCATGAAATACATTGAACCTTATATGGTACCTAATTCTTCAAATATTTTTAAGCGGATTTAAAATTCACAAATTGTATCGAAAATTTAAGGAAATATTCAAATTACCCCTTAAAATATATAAAGACGTCAGCAAAATATATTCAGTACTTTTTAAAATAAAAATTAAAATAATAATTACGTCCTTTACATAAAGAGATCATTATATGAGAGATCACGTGGCCTACTTCAAAACAAAATATGGCATCCACCTTTTGTCAAAATCGTGATTTTTAAAGTTCTTTTTAATTCACATTTAGTGTTGTATCCGTCCTATAACCGCTTTATTTTTCCTTAAATTTTGTGCCTCTATATCCTCAAAAAACGCAATTACAATTTAATTGAGTTTAAATGATCATTCAACTTTAATTATTTCTACAACGAAGCCTATTTTTCAGGAGGATGCAAATACCAAAAGATGTAGAATGAGTTGTATAAGAATTGCTGCATTTCTTTAACGCAAAATTATTTAAACCATGGATTCTGCAATATAGCTGATATGAATGAAATATTCATTGATTTTACAGAGAAGCAAACGATTTTTTGATGACGTTTTGAGCATAGAGTTAAATTACTTGTATCTCCATGATTTTATGTTTCAACTAAAATTAATTATTATAGTATTGTGATGAATGAAATGAATGGAAAAATGTTTATGAATGAAATGCTGCTTTTATTTAAAGACCCAGCAGATTATATTTCGGTGACGTCATTTGAAAAAGTTCATTTGTTTTCGATGAAGTTTTCAAATATAATAAATTATTGCAGTATTATGATAATTCTAAAAATATTACCGAGGAATGTATCGCATTTTAGAGGTGTTTAAAATAGGCAATTTATATTTCAATGGCGGCATTAGAATAAAGTTTATTTTTCACGATGAAGTTTTAAGTTTTCAAATATAATAAATTAATGTACTATTGTGTTAATTTTAAAATTATTACCGAGGAATGCATCGCATTTTAGAGC
This sequence comes from Amaurobius ferox, assembly GCA_951213105.1. Taxonomy (NCBI): domain Eukaryota; kingdom Metazoa; phylum Arthropoda; class Arachnida; order Araneae; family Amaurobiidae; genus Amaurobius; species Amaurobius ferox. Next base: position 129,785,981 of record OX578135.1, on the reverse strand, counting down.
TGTTTAAATAAAATTGCATTGAAGTTGGAAACTGTTTCATAATCAATGCTTTATGCATGATTGATCTTTCATGTTTTGTGTTCTAGAGGTTTCGATACGTGTAGATCCGTCGAAAATTCGAGTTACTATTTTCGGCACGATTCCAGTGTTTTCTCTATACATTACTATGCATTGTAGAAAAGTAATATATTGATCTTGACGTTGGTAAATTTATTTTGATAGACGGCCAAATAATGAATGCCTTACTATACAGAATGTTTGAAAAGAAAAGTAAATAGCAGAAGTTTTCTTGAACTGTTCATTGCGGATACGGGGTTCCATTTGCAAAAATGTCTAGGTGGGAAGTTATGAAATAGCAAATTAAATGATGTGCAGTATTTAAAAAATATTAAAATAATTAACTTTTTACTTTCCTTATATACATAATGTATAAGGAAAGTATTGTGTCGGGGTCGAAAATTCGAATTCGAGTTTCCGACGGGAGAGCACGTTTCAAGCATCCCTGATCACGAATCAAACATTTTTGAAGTGATGTCTGTGTGTGTGTGTGTGTGTGTGTGTGTGTGTGTGTGCGTGCGAAAGTTTGTGTGTGTGTGAATGTATGTGTGTGTGTGTGAAAGTATGTGTGTGTGTCTGTGAGTCTGTGGAGACGATAACTGACGAACGAAGGGACCTATTCGAAAGAAATTTGGTACAAAATCACAATCCGTAAACACTAGAAGCCTATTGTTTTAATACGCAATCGAATGTTCAGAAACCCCTAAATTTTCGAGTGAAAATTTGAAAATATCGTCAAAAAATCAAAACCGCTAATAAAATTACGCAAATAGACATTTCTTATGTAATTTTTCATTGGAAAACGATTGACATAAATTTTAGAACGCTAACACGAACCGTTCTCGAGATATTGCACATTTAAAAAAAAATTATCAAAAAGTCATATAAATTAAAAAAAAAATATTTCCTAATGAGAAACATGTTCACTTTTCATATGTAATACCACGCGATAAATTGGGAGACATCATTCTCGTGGAGTTAGCTCGTTCCATTCATGAAAAAAGAAACTTTGAGTAATACTTTTGTATTTGAACGCCAATAGTCATTTATCTGCTGTAAGAATAACTTATTTCTTCGTCCATAACGCTTGGTGAGATTTTGGCGACGGATTTGGTGGAATGTCGCCAACTTGGCGACTTTTTTTAAATGTTTCTAGATTAACGAAAAACTCGCCAAATGTTCCATTTGCAATCGTTCCATTTGAAAAAATGCCTTACATAAGGTGGGAAGTTATGAAATAACAATTTAAATGATGTACAGTATTTAAAAAATATAAAAATAATTAACTTTTTACTTTCCTTATATACATAATGTATTAGGAAAGTATTGTGATGGGGTCGAAAATTCGAATTCGAGTTTTCGACGGGAGACCACGTTTCAAGCATCCCTGATTACGAATCAAACATTTTTGAAGTGATGTATGTGCGTGTGTGTTGAAGACCCAGACCGTCCGGCTCGTCAGCAAGGACTTGAGCAACCGATTGGACGGCCGATGTGCGTGTGTGTGTGAATGCATGTCTGTGTGTGTGAAAGTATGTGTGTGTGTGTCAGTGAGTCTGTGGAGACGATAACTGACGAACGAAGGGACCTATTCGAACGAAATTTGAAACAATAATCATAATCCGTAAACACTGGAAGCCTATTGTTTTTATACGCAATCGAACGTTCACAACCTCCTAAATTTTCGAGTGAAATTTTAAAAAAATCGTTAAAAAATCAAAACCGCTAATAAAGTTACACAAATAGACAATTCTTATGTAATTTTTCATTAGAAAACGATTAACATAAATTTTAGAACGCTAACGTGAACCGTTCTCGAGATATTGCACATTTTTCAAAAAAATTATCAAAAAGTCATATAAATTAAAAAAAAATATTTCCTATTGAGAAACAGGTTCACTTTTCATATGTAATACCATGCGATAAATTTGGTGATATCATTCTCGTGGATGTAGCTCGTTCCATTCATGAAAAAAGGAACTTTGAGTAATACTTTTGTATTTGAACGCCAAAAGTCATTTATCTGCTGTAAGAATAACTTATTTCTCCGTCCATAACGCTTGGCGAGATTTTGGCGACGGATTTGGTGGAATGTCGCCAACTTGGTGGCTTTTTTAAATGTTTCTAGATTAACGAAAAACTCGCCAAATGGATAAAAATAACGCTAAATCAGTGGCTCATTGATGATGACGACATGGAAAATGACGTCATGGAAATTGACGAAAATTCAATATCTTGGAAAGAATATAAATAATTACTATAAAAATAATCTATCTGTTTTACTGTAAAAGTAACAAATTCATTGCATTATATAAGGAAAGTAATGTGCTGCCCACATCAGATTTTTATACAACGCTTCTAGAGAAAAATAAATCAAATTACAAAAATGCTATCGATGCATATCCGCTAGCATTATTGTAACCATATTAGGAATACAAAAGTGCTAACGATACTGTACAAAAATTTGGCTGTAATACTATCAAATGTTTTATCATTGATTAAAATTTTCATTTGGAAATAAGGTGCATCTACAAATTAATTTCAGTTGCAAATAATCACTAAAACGTTTACTACTTATTCAAATTTATTTTATGCATATATTTAAGCACTGTTATTACGTCATTATTACATCGATTCACAGTCTGTGTTAATTTAAGCACCCACGAAACTCTGCTGCATAACTAGAGTTTAAATTGTGGCGCTGTCCAGTAAAGATTATATCTGTAAGATAATTAAGATTTACATCAAATTTAACCGATCTCTAACCGATCTAAAAAAATTAAAGGACATGCTATAGAGTTAGAGTGAAGGACATACAATTCCTGTGGTTGAAACACTTTTTCCATTTGATACAACAGGGAAGCATAGTATTGAACATAAGCATTTTTGAATAATTTTAAATGAACCCTCCCTAATTATCAGTGTAATTAATTACTATTACTTTACAGTTGTAGGACGGGGTTCAAAATATAGGAAGATAAGAAAATTATTCATCGATTACCTTATTTAAGGGTTAAAATAAATTTTAACCAGAATTATGTATAGGCTCGTTCTTAATACTTTCAAAGACAAGTTGCTGAAAAGAAAGCGTTTTAAAACCCTACTAAATAATTTCTGCAAATCAATTTAATTTGTGAACGACTCCTGTATTTGCGGATTGCGGTGATTATAAATGTATCAGCAAAAAAGTCACGATAAAGTGGTTGTTGAGACCCAGACCGTCCGACCTACCGGAAAGGTGTAAGGTAACCGTTTGGACGGCCGGGACTATAAAGTGGTGTAAATCAGGAAGTTTGACAATTTATTTCTTTTAAATTTGCACTTTTGAGAACTTTTGTTTTTTATTTTGACTGCACGATGTATGGGTTACATATTTTTAATTTACATTTTTTCGCTAGAAGGACTGTATAAAAATTTAATTTTTAAATATTTTTGCAAAAATATTGCACATTATTCATATAACTGTTGCATAATTTTCTATCTTATTTAAAGCATTTTTGAAATTGTGACTATGTGCTTTGAACCACCAGTTCCAAAAATTTCTACTGTTTACTTTCTTAAATGCGCTGTATAGAAAATATTCGCATAACTACAGCATTCATAAACGAAAATAAGATGTTAAACAGTTTTGAAGACAACAAACTGTCTTCCACTTTAGGACAAGCGAGGAGCGCAACCTTATTTATTCAAGCAATTACGGCATATGACGTAGATTAGTACACGTGACTAAAGGAAGGAGAATGGTTGCCATCGCTGCGAATTGTTACATTTTTTTTTTGACCGTGGGTGTAAAAGGAGTTTAAGTTTAATACAAAAATTTTATACTGAGAAAACGTCAATATTGTTTGAAATAATAATTCAGGTGGCGCTGAGATAAGATAGTTAGCTCTGTGTTGAATGCATTTGTATGGGCGAAAGTCTGAAAATATTTATTTAAACTATCAATTTTATAAAAATGAATTATTAGCGCAATGCAAAGTAGAAGTGAAACAATAATGGATATTCTTAAGTATTCTAGATTATTTTGCCTTTCAATTTAATTTTATCTCCATATATTCTGCACTCTTTCCTACAGCTATGATAATATATTGATTAATTGCACTCATAATTAGAGAACGCTTAATTTAAAAATAATCAAAATTACATATACTAAATATTACGCCTTTTTGTTGTATCAAATAACATGAGCTGCTACTAAACTAACATTAGCGACACCTGGATATAAGTCTCAAAGCATTATGGCATTTTCAAGTATTTCATCCATAGGAGTTTTATCCCCTTTCTAACTCCGTGCTTTTGACTTACAAAATACTCTGAAATTAAAAAAACAAGAAAGATCAATCATGCATAAAGCATTGATTTTGAAACACTTTCCAACTTCAATGCAATTTTATGTAAACATCTCTAAAATGCGATACATTCCTCGGAAATATTTTTAAAATTATCACAATACTACATCAATTTATTATATTTGAAAACTTCATCGAAGAAAATGAACTTCATTCAAATAATGACATTGAAATATAAATTGCCTGGTTTAAACATCTCTAAAATGCGTTACATTCCTCGGTAATATTTTTTAAATTATCATAATACTACAATAATTTATTATATTTAAAAACTTCATCGAAAACAAATAAGCTTTATTCAAATGACGTCATCGAAATATAAATCGCCTCTATATGAAAGCAGCGTTTCATTCATCACAATACTATAATAATTTATTTTATTTAAAAATTTGAAAAATTGCCATCTATCATATTTATTTTAAAATGATCAACCTCTCTTATACATAAAATAATTAAACACTTGGGAAAATATTTATTATATAATATATCCTACTTTTTTCTTTCTGGGGGATATAGCCAGAATCAGAATTTAATTGAACTTGTTTTTCTCCCTATATTAAATAATTTTAATTTAAAAAACTACTTAACATATTTTACTGAAATTTTTTTATATATTTTATAGAATAATTTAAATCTTTCCTAAAATTTTCGAAACAATTTCTGAATTTTAAAGTTGCTTAAAAAAATGTTTGAAAAATTAGGTCCCATAGGGTTCAATGTATTTCATTTTTTCAACCTGGATTCAATTCAAAACTAATTGGGTGATATTATTCATTTATATTCCCATAGGTTCCACAAACCGTCTGAAAAACATACTAAAATTTCATTTTGATAAAGTCATTTTTACGGCAGTTATCGTGCCAACGGACAGACAGACAGACAGACAGACAGACAAAATGAATAAAGTCATAAAGACTTTTCATCTATGTTGTAAAGTGCTGAAAAGGTAACACAGCATATGTAAGAAATGCAGGTCAATAAACGCTTGAGTTATGACTTGTGATCTCGTATCCCAATTTTCAAATATATATGCCAAATTTTAAGTTTATTAAGTTTTTCTCTAATCTATTTGTGAAGTGCCTCAAAAGAATGACATACAGATGGACACATGGGAATTTGTGTATATAAATTGTGTTTTATGGCATTCTGTGTGGCAGCAGAGGACTTTAAAAACGACAGCATACTTCAGTCAAATAGTATTGCTGCAAATTTGAAAAGTAGATAATCTCAATATAATTCATATGATCCTCTGATGTGTCGTTAGAAACTTTGAAGCATCAAGAAATATAGTATTTTGTATCTGGAACCATGAAATTTTGTTTAGAAGCATGGGATTTTGTTTTTAAGAGCATTCTATTTAGTGTTCAGTAATATGTAATTTCAAATCCAGGAACATATAATTTTATTCCAATAAGCATGCAGTTTTGTATCCTGTAAGTTTAAAACATGAAATTTTGTGCCCAGAAATAAGAAATTGCGTGGAAAACAAACTTCTGTCTCAAAAGATATAGGATTTTTATTCAGAACTGTAGAATTTTCTCATAAAAACCATTAAATAGTTTATTCTGTATGGAACCGAGTTCTTTAAAAATGAGAAATAGTTGGTATACAATTTAGGTGGATTTTTACTTTCCTTATATACATAATGTATAAGGAAAGTATTGTGACGGGGTCGAAAATTCGAATTCGAGTTTTCGACGGGAAAGCACGTTTCAAACATCCCTGATCACGAATCAAACATTTTTGAAGTGATGTCTGTGTGTGTGTGTGTGTTTCAGTGAGTCTGTGGAGAAGGAAACTGACGAACGAATGGACCGATTCGAACGAAATTTGGTACAAAAATCACAATCTGTAAACACTGGAAGCCTATTGTTTTTATATGCAAGCGAATGCTCCGAACCCCCCTAAATTTTCGCGTGAAATTTTGAAAAAGTCGTCAAAAAAATCAAAACCACTAATAAAGTTACACAAATAGACATTTCTTATGTAATTTTTTATTAAAAAACGATTGACATAAATTTTAGAATGTTAATATAAACCGTTCTCGAGATATTGCACATTTTTCAAAAAAATTATCAAAAAGTTATATAAAATAAAAAAAATATATTTCCTATTGAGAAACATGTTCACTTTTCATATGTAATACCATGCGATAAATTTGGTGACATCATTCTCGTGGATCTAGCTCGTTCCATTCATGAAAAAATATACTTTGGGTAATACGTTTGTATTTGCACCCCAATAGTCGTGTATTTGCTGTAAGAATAACTTATTTCTCCGTTCATAACGCTTGGCGAGATTTTGGCGACGAATTTGGCGGAATGTCGCCAACTTGGCGACATTTTTAATTGTTGTCAAATTAACAAAAATCTCGCCAAATTGATAAAAATGACGCTAAATCAGTGAAAATGATGACTAATTGAAGAAAATTCAATATCTTGGAAAGAAGGTAAATTCATTGCATTATATAAGGAAAGTCATGTGTTGCCCACATCAGATTTTTTTCTTTTATTACCTTAAAAGGATCTACAGACTCATGACACGACAACAGGAAGAGTGTTTACATATTAATTTACACCACAAAACAGGCAGAAAAACTTCATAATTTTCCAACTTTAAATGCACTTTTATGAACCGTGTGTTTCCTTACTTTGGGTACATTTCTCTCTGTAAGTACTGATCAGAGTTTTAATTATTTCACACATATTTGTGAATATATGAACAATGGTTCATACCAATCAGAAGTTTAAATAAAATATTAATAATTCTAAAAATTAAACTTATAGATTTTCGGGGATGATGTTCTTATTTAAAAGGAAAAAATAAACTAAAATTTTTAGAAATACATTTAAAAATATACTTCTCTTGAAGGTTTAAAGTACCCATGGTGATTTCTTCTGAAAGGGTGAAGTATTTGTGCATAAAATTATTGTAACTGAAATGTCAAAATATAATACTGATATTATGCATCCTGCAGGCCCCAAAATATAATACTGATATTATGCACCTTACATTTTCATTGATTTAGCGTCATTTTTATCCATTGTCTTTAATTTAGCAACATTTAAAAGAAATCGCCAAGTGGACGACATTCCACCGAATTCGTCGTCAAACTTTCGCCAAGCGTTATGGACTGAGAAATAAGTTATACTTACAGCAGATAAATGACTATTGGCGTTCAAATACAAAAGTATTACTCAAAGTACATTTTTTCAGAAATGGAATGAGCTACATCCACGAAATCATGTCACCAAACTTATCGCATGGCATTTCATATTAAAAGTGAACATGTTTCTCAATAGGAAATATTTTTTTTATTATTTTATATGATTTTTTGATATTTTTTTTTTAAAATGTACAATATCTCGACGACGGTTCATGTTAGCGTTCTAAAATGTATGTCAATCGTTTTCTAATGAAAAATTACATAAGGAATGTTTATTTGCGTAACGTTAATAGAGGTTTTGACTTTTCTTATAAATTTCATTCAAAAATTTAATGGGTTCTGAATATTCGATTGCATATAAAAACAATAGGCTTCCAGTGTTTACGGATTGTAATATTTGTACCAAATTTCGTTTGAATCGGTACATTCGTTTGCCAGTTATCATCTTCACAGTCTCACTGACACACACACACACACACACACACGCACAAACATACTTTCACACACACGCAGACATTACTTCAAAAATGATCGATTCCTGATCAGGGATGCTTGAAAGAAGCTCTCTCGTCGAAAACTCGAATTCGAATTTTCGACCTCCGTCACAATACTTTCCTTTATTAATTATTTGAAAATTTTTATATCGTTTATCCGATAACCTTAAACAAGTTCTTATACTAACATTAACCTAACATCTTTTGTCATTTTTATACAAAGTTTCTACTGTTGATTTTGCAGTCGTTGACTATTTCTTTCTACTTGAAGCTGAGCGACGAAGCTAACCCTAAGAGTATTTAATCCCACTTTTAGAGTATTTTTCCGGGAGCCATAAAGAAAGATATATATAAAATTTTTCCATCTTTATGCATGTTGTCCAAGTTATCAGTGTGTATAGGTATGATCTATTACTGATATCAGAAACCTGCATTTTCTGTTCATTTTGATAAAATAATTAGACTTGACGAAGAGTTTCATCGAAATGAATAATTCATTTGTTTAGGGATAACAAGAAAATATAATTTAAGTAATATTTTTTTTACTAAAGCCCATATTTAACTTTTCAAGAGTTTGGCTATGTTCTATCTATCATTCTATGCAGGGAAATATTATAAAACTGAACAATTTTGGGTAAGTATTTTTATTTTTTGTCATTCACCTGTTTTTAATTATTCTCAGAATTAAAAAAGTAAATATTTTTTTAACATATACGTGTGCCTAGTTAGCGCAGCAAACTAAATAACAATTAAGGCTTAAATGCAAATATAACTCATATTATCAGAAAGTAAAATCACATGATTTTTCATTTTCCTGTCGTCATTTACTTGTCCTCTTGGTAGGTAAGGGGGTGACATTAGAACAGGTGGATTATATTTGAACTAAATTTTCCTTTTCGAAGATAAAACAAATAAGAAGTTAGTTCTAAATATACGATTTCATTTACAGCAAAACAATTTTGTTTATTTTTCTAATGATATATATACGAGTATATACATACTAATAAAGTAGTTGTCAATATTAAGTGTCATTCGCCTATCATGCTGTATTTACTTGTTTTGAAAATAAAAATTTGCATTTTCTATTTAATATTTCCAAAACGATCGCTGCTACAGATTTTTTTTTTTTTTGTTTAAACCACCCATGTTAAAATATAATGCAGAAAACAGGTTAAAAAATATAAAAAAAATATATTGTAATAAGAAAAATGAAAAAGCTAGTTTAGAGAAAATGACACACACACACACACACATATATATATATATATATATATATATATATATATATATATATATATATATATATATATATATATATATATATATATATATAATTGAAGATTTTTTATGAGTACTTGTAATATATACCCAGGAAATACTAAAGAAAATAGCTTGTAAACTGAAGGTAAAGGTGAAAATTTGCAAAACGGAGACCAAGTGTAGCGCGATGAGCTAGGCATTTTCTAGCTCCCATGGAGTTTGGAAATGGAATAAATGGAATAAAGTGAACATAAAAGGAATATGATGAATATGAAAAGCTTTTCTGAGACCATGTACGTTATGAAGGGCCATACATGATTCATTAATGCTGATTCTACGTTTCTGTGTACACAACTGTAAAATGTATTACAGAAATAATGTACATGGCCCTACGTAGAAGAAAATAAAAAGTGGATCAAATACACAAAAAAATCAATCATGAATGTAATATTTTTTTACACCAGCTAGTGGCTAATGATTTAAATGAGGATACAAAGTAATATAAAGTAATATCAAATGAATTTAATGAAAATAAAATGAGAATATATCTACCCCTTGTACTGTGGGACTACTGAAAAATTATGTATTACCAATCATCTCAGAACAGGTTACAGTGAATTTTGAGTTACTGACAAAGCAGTTTTTCGCAAAGCAGTTTAAAGTTAATTATACGAAGTGTTTAACTGTTAGAAGCCATGGAGATGATGAGTTATTTAGAAATGCTAGAGTATGATCTGTCAATATGTTGCTGTAATTGTTGCAAGTTTTTGAATTTAAATTTAGAATGTGTTTTAATAAAAGAAAAAATAAGGTTTGGTGGGTAGTTATTTTTGATAACGGTGTTGATGAATTTATGAAGATGTTCTTTGTAGTAGCATGGTGTGCTTAACATTTTGATTCTTAGTAATTGGTTATTAATAATATTTCTATATACAGATTTTGATAAATTGGAAGAGAAATGTTGAAGTTTATTTACTTTGAAGTTATAAGTTTCTGTTTTGTCATAGATTTTAAACTTTATTGTATATGCATTTTTAATTGTTAAACTAAAGTTATATATATATATATATATATATATATATATATATATATATATATATATATATATATATTTTGTACATACAGTAGTTTATGCATAATTTTCGATTAAAATCTTTCAATTTTTATTTATATATATATATATATATATATATATACATATAAAAATAAGTATATCACGAACGGAACTCCTATTTAAGTAAAGGAGAAAACAGAAACCTTACAGAGGATGTGGCGCTTAGCAGCTCTGCATCCAGAGTGGAATACAAGGATATAAACAAGAAGAAAAAATAAGCGAGAACAGGAGTGACCATATGATTTGCATAGAATGGCTGGGGTGGATTGCGACACCCCTTTCCCGCTTAAAGCAGCTTTTACGACCCGGGCAACGCTCACGGCACCAATGTAACTCAATGGTCAATCTCCCACATGTGCAAAGACAGAAGCACCCGAACGGACAAAAGAGCAAAGATGGAACCAAGCATGGAAGAGATACACCTTACTATCCAGCATGAAAACACAACATTTTATAAGGGAAAGTCGCACATGCGCGAAAAGACTTCAAGATGATAGGATCGCAGATATGAAAATATATATGATTAAGAATTCTCATTTAGAATCAAACAATGTACAATTTCTTTCTTTGAAAAAGGAATAGTAATAATGTTGTAAAAAATATCTAGGGTAATTTCTTTTTAATGCATCATTTATTATTTTATTACATTCATGAATGCAGTCTTTTTTAAAAGTACTGTAGTTTCTGTTTCTTCTGAAGTACCCGATAATAATATTTCTGAATATATTTTTAGTGAGGTTTGAATTCCAATCAATAATATTATTAATTTTGATATTGTATGAATTTCTCTTGTCGTGTATGGTTGTATAAATTCCATACTGTTGGTGCTTTCTTATGGACAAATCCAGGAAGTCTGTCGATCCATCCTCATTGATCGGGTTTTCAATTAAGTCCAATTCCCTTGGGTAGAATGCAAAATCTATGTCAGGGGTGTTTGCATAACCCCCTAATATCACGTCGTCAACATAACGGAAATAAGGTATTTCCGATAATAGATGGGTTCCTCTTTCATATTTGGATAGATAAATATCCGCCAATATTGATGAGCATGCACCACCCATGGGTATGCCTTTGACCTGTTTGTAGAAATGCATACCGTCATATAGTATGTTTTCATTTAAAACCAACTCAATCAAATCCAAATATCTTCTGAGAGTTATATATGGTTTTAAATTATACTCTTCATGTAATTCTTTCAAGATCATTTGTAGGTTTGTTAAATCGATGTTATTAAACAGATCCCTGAAATCGTAGCTTCTGAAGTTTAAATCTTTATGGCAAAATTTCAGTCGGTCTATCAATTCTTGTCCGTTTTTTAACATTATGGAGTTTTGCTTCTTAATATCAGTCATAACATATTGGAGTAATTTCAGAAGTTTTTTATTTGCATGTTCCAGGTATGATCCGCATCCCACTGTTACAGTACGGAACTTGACTGGCTTTTTGTGTAACTTGGGAATGAGGATCAAGTATGGAAATTTTACTGATTTAATATCCATACCAATTCTTTTATACAGTGCTTTTATTCTATTAGTGATGATTGATTCGTTGCTAGGAATTAATGTATACATGGCACAATCCTTATAGCATTGTGTTAAAGTATCGACATAGAATTTTTTACACGTGAATGCAAAATTCGATACGATTTTGTCGGTGTATGTCAATACGAATTCTTCATTAAAATGTTTGATTGAAAACGGAAATTGAGAACTCCCAGAATCCTTGTTTCTTCTCGGGTAGAATTGGCAAAAAGCACTGTAAAAGGCATATTTCCATGCGTTAAAAGTTTGTACAGGTATACTGTGTTTGACAGCCATCTTGTATATGAAGGTTTCCAGATCGTAATTAAATTCATTATAAATATCATTATATTCTTGTATTCGGTACTTAGTACCAAGTTGTAATAAGTTTTTGAGTTTATTATCTTTTATAAAATCTAAGTTTCCAGTAATTATATGCTTGTGGTAGGGATCACAATGTATATTTTTATGACATTGACAGGATTCAATATTAAATGAAGACACGGTTTTACATAATTTATTGTAGTTGAATAATCTTCTTCCGTTGGTTCTTACAAAGCGATAGGATATCTTAATATTTAGATTAGGCAAAGGAAGACGTTCTTCTATATTATGTAATATTTGGTTGAATGGAATATTTTCGAACATTTTATTCTTAAATGTTGTGATAAAAAATTCTTTTGATTTGTTAATTTGATATTTTGGTTCAAGTGCTACATTATATTTTGCGGCTCTGAGTTTAATTAAATCCAGAATGATGTCTATATTAGTGTTTGTATCTTCTGTATTGCAGTTATTTTCACTTAAATTGAAATTTATAATAAAATTCCATATACGTTGTAAGTATTTGATTTTGATACTGTTGGCTATATTCTTGATCCATCCGAATTTCACCGTTATTTCTGTCTTTATGAAGTCTGAGATTTTTTCTTCTGTTTTGATATAATTAAATTGTTGCTTTTTATTTCCTCTTTGGTGTCTATAAGTTTTCTTAGGTATTGAATTTTCTAAGAGAGGGTATGCTTTACTATTCCTGCATCTTTCTTTATTGCAATTTTCCTTGAATAATAAAGTATTCAGACCATATGGATATGCAGAATTATATTGCTTTATATGGGTGTTTTCCCACCACAAGCGTTCAGAAAGGTCTGGTACTATATCAATAATAGTTACCATAATATTGCTGAAGGGGTGTACTTGAAAATGTCGTACTTCTAAGTTATTATTGGTGGATAGCTGTTGGATTTTGCCCACTTGACTTCGGTGCAGATTTATACGGATATTCAGGGAATTCTGCGTCTGTCCTATATATTTCGCCTGACAGGCAAGGCATGATATGCAATATACCACATTAAAAGTTTTGCAAAAGATTTTTATATTGTCCTTTTTTGTAGAAATTTGGTGTGGATTGGCTACGGGACAAAGCTTACATCGCTTAGAATTGTATTTCTTGAACTTGAAGTTCTTCATATGGTGGTAGTGTTGATAAAAGTCGTTAAAAAAAGATGATCTATTATAGATCGTGTCATTTATTACAAAAGAATTTACACTTTTTATGTTTGTCACAGCTTTATCATGGACAATTGTACAAGGCTTATAAACACTGCTCATCACTTGCTTCAATATAAAGATTAGGGTAACAGTATTTCGATAACACATATACCCTGATAATGTGTCACCGGGCATATATTCAGCATGGAATAAATTTGCCAGTCGCTAAATTTATATAAAGCCTTCATACATATTATAAATCAACAGTTTTTTAACTCATGTTGAGGAGTAAGAACTTTATAGTAAAAACAAACGAAATGTTTTTACATATGCACATTCAAATACAGTAAAAGCATCATAGAACGTTAGGTATACTACCTTCACACTTGCCCATTTTATGCTGTATGACAAATTTAAGCACGTTTTTATACTTTTTTTCTAGTTATTTTGATTCATTCATAGAATTCGTTCTAAAATAGGTATTGGAAAATACCAGATTCAATAAAAGCGATAAAAATACTTAAAAACCACATAATTAAAAAATTAAAAGACTAAAGTACAGAGATTACACAAATGCATACCACACTATAATATACCACCATACATTGTCTCTCAAGGTACAAAACTAATATCAAAACATTTGCAAAATGACTCTTACCGTCCTGATTACACCGCTCCAATATCCACCGGATGACTCCCATCCCACGACACACGGAAGACCTACACTTCGCCAGTGTGGTCCGAGAAGTGGCCTTTACGTAGAAAGCTGAATTGGATGTGGTAAAATATGCACTATGTCCGCGCAATGCAGCTGGATGTAGACATATTGATAAATACATATAAAAATAAGTATATCACGAACGGAACTCCTATTTAAGTAAAGGAGAAAACAGAAACCTTACAGAGGATGTGGCGCTTAGCAGCTCTGCATCCAGAGTGGAATACAAGGATATAAACAAGAAGAAAAAATAAGCGAGAACAGGAGTGACCATATGATTTGCATAGAATGGCTGGGGTGGATTGCGACACCCCTTTCCCGCTTAAAGCAGCTTTTACGACCCGGGCAACGCTCACGGCACCAATGTAACTCAATGGTCAATCTCCCACATGTGCAAAGACAGAAGCACCCGAACGGACAAAAGAGCAAAGATGGAACCAAGCATGGAAGAGATACACCTTACTATCCAGCATGAAAACACAACATTTTATAAGGGAAAGTCGCACATGCGCGAAAAGACTTCAAGATGATAGGATCGCAGATATGAAAATATATATGATTAAGAATTCTCATTTAGAATCAAACAATGTACAATTTCTTTCTTTGAAAAAGGAATAGTAATAATGTTGTAAAAAATATCTAGGGTAATTTCTTTTTAATGCATCATTTATTATTTTATTACATTCATGAATGCAGTCTTTTTTAAAAGTACTGTAGTTTCTGTTTCTTCTGAAGTACCCGATAATAATATTTCTGAATATATTTTTAGTGAGGTTTGAATTCCAATCAATAATATTATTAATTTTGATATTGTATGAATTTCTCTTGTCGTGTATGGTTGTATAAATTCCATACTGTTGGTGCTTTCTTATTGACAAATCCAGGAAGTCTGTCGATCCATCCTCATTGATCGGGTTTTCAATTAAGTCCAATTCCCTTGGGTAGAATGCAAAATCTATGTCAGGGGTGTTTGCATAACCCCCTAATATCACGTCGTCAACATAACGGAAATAAGGTATTTCCGATAATAGATGGGTTCCTCTTTCATATTTGGATAGATAAATATCCGCCAATATTGATGAGCATGCACCACCCATGGGTATGCCTTTGACCTGTTTGTAGAAATGCATACCGTCATATAGTATGTTTTCATTTAAAACCAACTCAATCAAATCCAAATATCTTCTGAGAGTTATATATGGTTTTAAATTATACTCTTCATGTAATTCTTTCAAGATCATTTGTAGGTTTGTTAAATCGATGTTATTAAACAGATCCCTGAAATCGTAGCTTCTGAAGTTTAAATCTTTATGGCAAAATTTCAGTCGGTCTATCAATTCTTGTCCGTTTTTTAATATTATGGAGTTTTGCTTCTTAATATCAGTCATAACATATTGGAGTAATTTCAGAAGTTTTTTATTTGCATGTTCCAGGTATGATCCGCATCCCACTGTTACAGTACGGAACTTGACTGGCTTTTTGTGTAACTTGGGAATGAGGATCAAGTATGGAAATTTTACTGATTTAATATCCATACCAATTCTTTTATACAGTGCTTTTATTCTATTAGTGATGATTGATTCGTTGCTAGGAATTAATGTATACATGGCACAATCCTTATAGCATTGTGTTAAAGTATCGACATAGAATTTTTTACACGTGAATGCAAAATTCGATACGATTTTGTCGGTGTATGTCAATACGAATTCTTCATTAAAATGTTTGATTGAAAACGGAAATTGAGAACTCCCAGAATCCTTGTTTCTTCTCGGGTAGAATTGGCAAAAAGCACTGTAAAAGGCATATTTCCATGCGTTAAAAGTTTGTACAGGTATACTGTGTTTGACAGCCATCTTGTATATGAAGGTTTCCAGATCGTAATTAAATTCATTATAAATATCATTATATTCTTGTATTCGGTACTTAGTACCAAGTTGTAATAAGTTTTTGAGTTTATTATCTTTTATAAAATCTAAGTTTCCAGTAATTATATGCTTGTGGTAGGGATCACAATGTATATTTTTATGACATTGACAGGATTCAATATTAAATGAAGACACGGTTTTACATAAATTATTGTAGTTGAATAATCTTCTTCCGTTGGTTCTTACAAAGCGATAGGATATCTTAATATTTAGATTAGGCAAAGGAAGACGTTCTTCTATATTATGTAATATTTGGTTGAATGGAATATTTTCGAACATTTTATTCTTAAATGTTGTGATAAAAAATTCTTTTGATTTGTTAATTTGATATTTTGGTTCAAGTGCTACATTATATTTTGCGGCTCTGAGTTTAATTAAATCCAGAATGATGTCTATATTAGTGTTTGTATCTTCTGTATTGCAGTTATTTTCACTTAAATTGAAATTTATAATAAAATTCCATATACGTTGTAAGTATTTGATTTTGATACTGTTGGCTATATTCTTGATCCATCCGTATTTCACCGTTATTTCTGTCTTTATGAAGTCTGAGATTTTTTCTTCTGTTTTGATGTAATTAAATTGTTGCTTTTTATTTCCTCTTTGGTGTCTATAAGTTTTCTTAGGTATTGAATTTTCTAAGAGAGGGTATGCTTTACTATTCCTGCATCTTTCTTTATTGCAATTTTCCTTGAATAATAAAGTATTCAGACCATATGGATATGCAGAATTATATTGCTTTATATGGGTGTTTTCCCACCACAAGCGTTCAGAAAGGTCTGGTACTATATCAATAATAGTTACCATAATATTGCTGAAGGGGTGTACTTGAAAATGTCGTACTTCTAAGTTATTATTGGTGGATAGCTGTTGGATTTTGCCCACTTGACTTCGGTGCAGATTTATACGGATATTCAGGGAATTCTGCGTCTGTCCTATATATTTCGCCTGACAGGCAAGGCATGATATGCAATATACCACATTAAAAGTTTTGCAAAAGATTTTTATATTGTCCTTTTTTGTAGAAATTTGGTGTGGATTGGCTACGGGACAAAGCTTACATCGCTTAGAATTGCATTTCTTGAACTTGAAGTTCTTCATATGGTGGTAGTGTTGATAAAAGTCGTTAAAAAAAGATGATCTATTATAGATCGTGTCATTTATTACAAAAGAATTTACATTTTTTATGTTTGTCACAGCTTTATCATGGACAATTGTACAAGGCTTATAAACACTGCTCATCACTTGCTTCAATATAAAGATTAGGGTAACAGTATTTCGATAACACATATACCCTGATAATGTGTCACCGGGCATATATTCAGCATGGAATAAATTTGCCAGTCGCTAAATTTATATAAAGCCTTCATACATATTATAAATCAACAGTTTTTTAACTCATGTTGAGGAGTAAGAACTTTATAGTAAAAACAAACGAAATGTTTTTACATATGCACATTCAAATACAGTAAAAGCATCATAGAACGTTAGGTATACTACCTTCACACTTGCCCATTTTATGCTGTATGACAAATTTAAGCACGTTTTTATACTTTTTTTCTAGTTATTTTGATTCATTCATAGAATTCGTTCTAAAATAGGTATTGGAAAATACCAGATTCAATAAAAGCGATAAAAATACTTAAAAACCACATAATTAAAAAATTAAAAGACTAAAGTACAGAGATTACACAAATGCATACCACACTATAATATACCACCATACATTGTCTCTCAAGGTACAAAACTAATATCAAAACATTTGCAAAATGACTCTTACCGTCCTGATTACACCGCTCCAATATCCACCGGATGACTCCCATCCCACGACACACGGAAGACCTACACTTCGCCAGTGTGGTCCGAGAAGTGGCCTTTACGTAGAAAGCTGAATTGGATGTGGTAAAATATGCACTATGTCCGCGCAATGCAGCTGGATGTAGACATATTGATAAATACATATAAAAATAAGTATATCACGAACGGAACTCCTATTTAAGTAAAGGAGAAAACAGAAACCTTACAGAGGATGTGGCGCTTAGCAGCTCTGCATCCAGAGTGGAATACAAGGATATAAACAAGAAGAAAAAATAAGCGAGAACAGGAGTGACCATATGATTTGCATAGAATGGCTGGGGTGGATTGCGACACCCCTTTCCCGCTTAAAGCAGCTTTTACGACCCGGGCAACGCTCACGGCACCAATGTAACTCAATGGTCAATCTCCCACATGTGCAAAGACAGAAGCACCCGAACGGACAAAAGAGCAAAGATGGAACCAAGCATGGAAGATATACACCTTACTATCCAGCATGAAAACACAACATTTTATAAGGGAAAGTCGCACATGCGCGAAAAGACTTCAAGATGATAGGATCGCAGATATGAAAATATATATGATTAAGAATTCTCATTTAGAATCAAACAATGTACAATTTCTTTCTTTGAAAAAGGAATAGTAATAATGTTGTAAAAAATATCTAGGGTAATTTCTTTTTAATGCATCATTTATTATTTTATTACATTCATGAATGCAGTCTTTTTTAAAAGTACTGTAGGTTCTGTTTCTTCTGAAGTACCCGATAATAATATTTCTGAATATATTTTTAGTGAGGTTTGAATTCCAATCAATAATATTATTAATTTTGATATTGTATGAATTTCTCTTGTCGTGTATGGTTGTATAAATTCCATACTGTTGGTGCTTTCTTATTGACATTATTACTATTCCTTTTTCAAAGAAAGAAATTGTACATTGTTTGATTCTAAATGAGAATTCTTAATCATATATATTTTCATATCTGCGATCCTATCATCTTGAAGTCTTTTCGCGCATGTGCGACTTTCCCTTATAAAATGTTGTGTTTTCATGCTGGATAGTAAGGTGTATCTCTTCCATGCTTGGTTCCATCTTTGCTCTTTTGTCCGTTCGGGTGCTTCTGTCTTTGCACATGTGGGAGATTGACCATTGAGTTACATTGGTGCCGTGAGCGTTGCCCGGGTCGTAAAAGCTGCTTTAAGCGGGAAAGGGGTGTCGCAATCCACCCCAGCCATTCTATGCAAATCATATGGTCACTCCTGTTCTCGCTTATTTTTTCTTCTTGTTTATATCCTTATATATATATATATATATATATATATATATATATATATATATATATATATATATATATATATATACATACCAGACACCATTCACAAAAGTGAAATCCAATTTTAAATTGCTTACCTTATATATGGAACAGGGAAAGAGGGATATTTAATACTTATTTAATACCGGTTCTATTATAATGGAATTTTCCTCAAGCCAGTCTCCAGTTGAGTCTATCTTTTTTTTTACATATGCCCTTCAGACTATTTTCAATAAAAGTTAAGCTGCTGGTATTAAATATGTATATATATATATATATACATCAATTGAAATCGCAACACCGTGAAGAAATTGATGTATCCTTATGTAATTTACAGAATATATTTGTAACATGAATATGTGCGAATTATCAAAATGCAAATGCGATGTGCAAATACCAATGTCTGCAAAGGGAGATCGAAAACTTGATTTATATTATATTAATATGGATTAGGCCCATCGGGAGCGGCTATAAAGGATTGAATATAAGGAGTTATCCCTTCAATGAGGTGGTCAATGGTGGAGATGGCATTCCACACAGTGTGCAATTGTGCTTGTAACTGAACATGGTTTGCTGGAATTGGGAGTTCTCTTAATCGCTGACCCATGATGTCCTAGATATTACTCAATTGGCGACAAATCCAAAAATATGTTGCCAATGACAGGATATCAAAACCTTGTAGTTTATTCATAGTTACCCGTGCAATATGTGGCCTGGGATTAACCTGATGAAAAAGCAGTCCCAGCCTGGTTGACAGATATGGCTGTACCACAGGTCTCACAATTTCAGAGACATATCGCTGTGCCGTGATACTGCCAGAAACACGTACCAAAGATGTTCGTCCACCGAATGTTGCACAACCTCAAACCAATGTACCAATTAGAGAGGCTATGTGGCGACTGATAGAAAAAGCTTGCTGGTGGCGCTGTTGAAAACGTCGCCATACGTGAGTACGGCCATCTGGAATGCCAAAACAGAATCGTGATTCATCCGTGAACAGAATGTTTCCCCATTCTGTCGACCAACTGCGTCTCATTCGACACGACATAGATGCGACGTAACCGGTGAAGAAGTTGAAACAGTAAGTGTTGAAGAGATCGTCTATCTCGGAATCCTGCATCATTCAAATTATTCGAATTGTTTATGTCGAAACCATGATACCTCTAGTGTAGGATAAATATCGTTTTAACACGGTTGCTGTGGTAACCGGCTCCCGAGCAAAGCTTCTCAGAAGTATACGATCTTGACTTGGTGAGGTACACCTGGAAACTCTACTATCTGATCTTTGTGTCGTTTCGTTGTCTCTCACGAACCGCAACACACACCATTGAACTGTGCTCACATCATGACCCCATAGTTCATCGATCATTCTTAGGCACAATCCACCATCACGTAAAACAATGATTTGTTGTCGTTTCGTTGACGGCAACTGAACGTATTCGGTACGTCGACGTACTCTTGGCATACTGTGATGATTTTATAACCTGAAACCAATGACGCTACAATTTACAACGTTACAATTTACCGAGTGCAAATGATGCAACACAGAAATATATCATAGGCAAATAATATCTGCCTCTTATATTTAATGGATCTTCGGCATGGATGTAAAACATTTTGAACAAGCTTTGTAATCTTTGTATCTTTGTGTAAAGTTATTATTTCTAACTAGTGTAGATACTTTTGTACCAATAAATAGCAAAATTGTTATTTAATTTTATAATCATTGTTTTCTTTCGTAGTTTGTGTATGACCCCTGAAACGCGATCTGCCGACATGATTTCTCCTGAGAACCTATGTCGATGCATCGAAAAGTGGTTTAGGTCAGCAGTTTTATCTTTCCATATCTCTGGGACTTTTTATGATAAAATGCTGAAATTTCGTACATCTTCTTATCAGTGTATGGGGCGCATTTTACTCATTGGAAATGTTTTTGTACGGGGTCCGTATAAAAATTTTGATTTTGCATTTCTTACAATTTAATTCCCTTGAAAATTTTAATCGATTTCATAAAATTCTCTACTTTTTTTACGTAACATTGTAATTTATTATAAATGTCTATTATCAATATATTTAAGAAATAAAAGCCGAGGTCAGTGTTTTGGGGACACCCTGTATATATATATATATATATATATATATATATATATATATCGGTTATCTGTCGTACATCTTAATAAATAATAATTCGATAATTTTTCGATAAACGACAATATTCCGATAATCATAATCCCGATATTTCGATAATCTTAAACTAATATTTATGCCAGTATTAAGCCATCATCGCTTTACATTTTTGTACAAGTTTCCCACTATAGATTTTACATTCAAAGTCCGTTTCTATCTATCTGAAGCCGAACGACGAAGCTAACCCTAAGGTTACGTAACGTCACTACTTGAGTATTCTCTATGGAGCTCTCAAGGAAGAGTATCGAATGAAATTTCCTTTTTTATGGCACTCAGTCTGGCAGTAAAGGCACTTAAAACGCGGCACATGTTTCAGCTAAAGAGGATTTTGTTACAAATTTGGGAAGCAGATATCTATCAAGGTCATGTGATTGACTAAAATGTTCACAAGAGAGCGAAATTTCGTAGTTGGTATGCAGCGAAACTGTTGAATAACAGATACATGGATAACGTTTTGGTCATTATTTCGGACACTATTTTCTGGCATCTGCTATTTAGAAAGTGTAGTTATTTTAAAGTGGCTCTTGATGTGAATAACATTCCTGGTTGGCTCTGGCTGAAATCGGAGCTTTACGAAAAATTTGAACAAATTTGGACGCTTATCTTTACAAAGTTGATATAAAAATAGTTGCTGATATAAAAATCTTTACAATGCTGATATAAAAAAGATATAAAAATTTAAGCAATGTTTATTTGCTTTGTTGAGTATAAGTATCATTTACGAATATATAAAAATAATTTCAATATTTTAATATTTTGAGCTTTCTCTTATCGAAAACAGTAAAAGGTTTCTGTCCGTTCTAGTTTCCGCTTTGCTCACTTTCACTCAAATTATCTTCAATAAAAGATAGATGTAAACAATAAGGGACAATATTTTCAGCAATAAATCCAGTTTCTAACTTCTTAGTTCTTTTTCAAAACTCTGATAATCCTCGAGGTATCGCCTTGTCAAGTTGAAAAATATTAAAAGTTTTCTGTTTTTAAAGCTTGTCCGGCTTATATGGCGGAAACCGAAATTTCTGAGTAAGGAAGCACCTGCTTAAAATTGTTTTTGATATTCAGAACATTTATTGAGTGTGTAGTTGTCACATTCAGTGACCACTCGGCGTTGAGAATGTGCAAAGCTTATGTAAAGTGGATAGTATAAGAATTTGCCTGAATACACCATTTGAAACATTTTGTATGCGGAGTATTGGATGAATGATAAAAACAATAAAACCACTTCCATTGTGGTAGGTGCAATAGATCTCACATATATTACTTTTTACTTTCCTTATATACATAGTATAATGTATAGGGGAAGTACTGTTGTTGTTGTTGAAACCCAGACCGTCCGACCTACCAGAAAGGTGTAAGGTAACTGTTTTGGACGGTCGGGAAGTGCCACCCAATTTAGACCGGAACCCAGTGGGGGAGGCATCCACAGGGACCGCACCCTCCTTCCCCTACCACCAACCTCTCGGAAGGACTTTCGGACCCACATGTTTAACGTGATCGTACTCCGCATGAACACGGCGGCAGTTTTGGCAATGGCTGGAATCGAACCCGGGCCTACCGAGTGCAACTCCAGCGCGCTAACCAATGGGCTACCGCGCCCAGGGGAAGTACTGTGACGGAGTCGAAAATTCGAATTCGAGTTTTCGACGGGAGAGTAAGTTTCAAGCATCTCTGATCACGAATCGAACTTTTTGGAGTGATGTGTGTGTGTGTGTGTGTGTGTGTGTGTGTGTGTGTGTGTGAGTCTGTGGATACGATATCTGACGAATGTATGGAGCAATTCGAATGAGATTTGGTACAAAATTTATAATCCATGAATACTGGAAGTCTGTTGTTTTAAAACACGATCGAATGTTCAGAACTCCCCTAAATTTGCGAGTGAAATATTGAAAAAAAAAATCATCAAAAAATCAAAACCTTTAAAAAAGTTATACAAATAGACATTTCTTATGTAACTTTTCCTTAGAAAATGATTGACATAAACTTTAGAACGCTAGCATGAACCCTTCTCGAGATATTGCACCTTTTTCAAATAAATTTATCAAAAAAATCACATAAATTAAATAAAAAATATTAACTGTTGAGAAACACATTCGCTTTTCATATGTAATATCATGCGATAAATTTGGTGACTTTATTCTCGTGGATCTAGCTCGTTCCATTCACGAGAAACTATACTTTGAATAATACTTTTGTATTTGAACAACAATAGTCATTTATCTGCCATAAGAATAGCGTATTTCTCGGTCCATAACGCTTGGCGGGATTATGGGGACAAAATTTAGCGGAATGTCGCCAACTTGGCGACTTTTTAAATGCTGCCAAATGAATAAAAATGGCGTTAAATCAATGAAAGTGACAACTAATTGACGAAAATTCAATATCTTGGAAAGTATATAAGTATCTACTGTAAGAAAAAGCTATTTTTTATTGTAAGAGTAGTAAATCTATTGCATTATATAAGGAAAGTCATGTGCTGCCGACATCAGATTTTTTGGAATGTAACCGTCATTTCAAAATGCGCCAAGTCGCCAAATGAATGAAAAGAAGTCATTTTAGAACTGCAAGTTGAATGCATTTTAATAAGTAACCATTTAATGTGAAATAAATTTCAAATGGATGGGTATAAGGAAAGAAAAATTAATTTACTTCTACGGGAAAAGTATTGTGCTACCCTGTAAGGATTGACAATTTCTATTCTTGACTTCTTATCTTTCAAGCAGTATCTTATCCTGGGACAGAAAAGTCTAGATTTAAATATCAGCCGCGTAGATTGCGGACGGAAGGTGGAGCTGGCAATCAGGTTATAAAAAGGCGAAGTGAAAAGCACAATTTGACGTGAGATGCACTAGATGCGTGGAGCGTGGAGAGTGTGGATAGACGATGGTAGAAACGTTGAACCATGTACATTCTGATTTATTATTGTAAATTACGTTAATGGAGTTTATTTTATGATTTCTAAAGTTTAAGAATAAAAACTTGTTTTTTTTTTTTCAAAAGATGCGTGCGTTTCATTCCGACACCTTTACAACCCATATCAGATTTTTATGTGTTAAACTTAACTCAAAATCAGTATTGATCTTCCAATAATTAATGCTTATTAGTGATGTTCCACATTTATATCTTGCATTCATAGTTCGATCATTATATCTGAAACCAAACCACTCATTATAATAAAATAATCTGCAATGTAAGTATTTCGGTATTCCCTGAGGAGCCATTGAGAAAGAGTACCGAAAGAAATTGTACATTTCATGGCACTTTTTGTCTGAATGGCAGTAGATGGGTGCAAAGTGTAACAATCCGAGTAAGTTGAATGGTGTATTTGTTGCAAAAATTGATAAACAGAGAATTGGCTAAAACGTTCTAACATTGATTGAAGTGTAGACTTGAATGTGAAAATGTTAAGTTCATAATTAAATAGATTATGATGCTGACAGACGCTGAGCATTTAGCTATAATGTCATTACCCTACGAACTCTAGTGTTTCAATGCAAAGGAGAACAAGTAAGTCGCATATTGAAAAAGTGAGCAAATATTTGAAAGACTAAATTCGGTTGGATTGTGGGAAGTTTAAAATGCTTCATATTACTTTTACGTTCTTTAAGTACGTGTGTGATGTGTGCACAACAACGCGCTATGTATAAAACACTGGGTTTTCGTTTAATTTTAATCAAATATATGATCTATGAAATGAGCATAAATGATGATACACGCAACTACCCACTGACAACTACCCGCTGATTCAGCGATTTCAGAGGAAGGGGTGGGGAGCAGGAGGTTTGGAAGTATTTAGGGGCGCAAAGTTACGAAGGTTTGTAACTATACGTCCTGCTAATAAGTATAAAAAACAAGGGAGATATTGAAAGGTGAATTTTCTGAATATACATTTTCTGAGATATAAATAGGGTAATTTTTTGAAAAAGCTAAATACTGTTTTATAGTATATAGTATTTTATATATTATGTATTACATACTACATATTATTTAGTTTTATAGTATATATGTATTTTTTTATTTTCTTGATAATTCATTAAATTGAGTTTAATTTCACAAAAAAAAACACGGCTCGTAATTATTTGAAATTACATGAAATTTTCACTTTTAATTCGATTTCCGTTTTCATTTAGTAACTGAGCTTATTTTCAAAAGTGGCGTAGCAAAAATGCGAAGAGTCTTAATTATCTCAAGAACAGCTAGTCCTGGAGTAATGGGGTTGGTTTTATTCTTTTTATCGTCAAATACTACGTATGAAATACGCATTTAATCGATACATTTGAGCATACGTAGTCTTGTATTTTAGATTTTGACGACTTTTGAGAGCAATTTCGTAAAAAGAGGCAGGTTATTATTTTCCGAATCGTATCAAAATGTAATCGGAACTAGGGTAACCCACAAGTAACTTTCCTGTGATACAGGATTGCAGGTGATAGTTTCACAGTTACAAGATAAATGACCAAAAATAAAAAGTTGGATCAGTCAAGCAGTTAGTTACTCTCGCCAAACATGATTTCAAACAGAGGTCTTTTACGACAAGGTTTTTAAAAACGGACAACGATTTATGGTATTTCCCACACACGAGGAAACGTCACACGATGTTCTGGGACTGAGGCCGTGAAGGTATCTTACCAATGAGGAGTCTTAGACCACGGGCGATAAAATGTTTGATCAATAGCAAAGCCTTGGAAAGGGCTTTACAGATGCCTGCGATCTAATAGGCAGCCCGGCGGAGTTGCAGGAAATCCCGTCTGCCTGACAGTCCGTTTCTCCGTTCCCAAGATAATTGCAGTAAAAATGACTTTATCCAAATGAAATTTTAGTATGATGTTCAGACTGTCTGTGGGACATATGGGAGTGTGTAAATGAATAAAATCACCCAATTAGTTTGGTATTAAACCTGGGTGGAAAAAGTAAAATACATGGAACCCTATGGGACTTAATTTTTTAAACATTTTTTAAGTAAAGTTAAAATTCACAAATTGCTTCGAAAATTTTAGAAAAAAATTTAAATTATCCCATACAATATACAAAAAATAAATGTCAGCAAAATATGTTCGGTAGTTTAAAAAAAATTAAAATAATAGGGTAGATGTAGGGTAGATGTAGGGTAGTAGTGACAAAGCGGGCGAAATGAGGAAATCGAGGTTTGTTTGAAATTCTACAAATGGCAGCATTCATCAACAAGTAAGAGCTTCAGACTATCCCCCAAAGCGTCCATCGTGAATGTGAGAAGAATCTGCCGCATTGTTGTGATGACACTGAAGCTACAGGTGCGTTTTGTTATAATTTTTCACGTATTTAAAATAGATTTTAAACCGGCATTAAAATTAATGTTCTGAAAGTTGATTTGCTTTATCAATAAGTTCAAATTCTTGGTAAATCATAGTAAAATAGCTTTTCTGATAAATTTATTGATGCTTTTATTTGAAGTCATCTGACGGAGATAACTCTTTCGGGTAAGATGACAAACGCATAGTTCGTACAAGATGGCGCATTGTCATCTTACCCGAAATTTAGAAAACTTTTTTCTTTCAAAATAAGTATAGGCTAATAGACAAATTATGAATACTTTTTGTTCGTTTCAGAGATTGTAAAACCGTACAACAGAAAGACTAACCGACAAAATTGGTGTGAAGATACTATGAAAGGGGCGATTAGGCAAGTTCGAAGTAGGGTTTCCACGAATGCCCCCATAGTCGGAACATAATCCACTCTTGCTGCTGCTGAAGAAATGCAGTGAACATCAAGTTTACCTCCTCTGTCCCTACAAATTCACAAGTTACATTAGACCCCCCCCTATAACACGGGTTCATATAAGATGGATTCGTATAACAAGGCAGAAACATTGTGATCGTGTTCATATAACACGCTAAAAGAGGCTCGTATAACAGGATAAAAGAATGAGACAGATGTTTCGATTTTATTACGTTTTATCTCCAATAATTAATATAACTTTTAGCTGGTAACACTAAACGTCATGGTGCTCCTCAAATTTCGGAGAAAACCCATTTTTAGAGAAGGTCGTCTCAGTTTGTTTTTAGTTGTGATGCACATTAAACGTGTCTGAAAAAACTTTTCTATCGTATGATTTATTTTATTCAACTTAAATATGAGGTAAAAAAATGTTTCAGGAAAAAAAATCTTTGCGAAATTAAATCCGATTTCATCTATAGGAAGTACATATCTGTTATCTCTGGCACATACATACCATTAATTCAGCTGTGTTTAAAGTCAAGTGTGTTAAATAAATTTAAAAATATATTATAATACGCACATATATTAGGTAAGTCTAATCATTTTATAATTTTTACGTTATCTAAAATTTTGTCTTTAGTCGTCATGACCCCCTGCCATGGAGAAGAATTCTAAGAAGAGCAGAAAATGTATATCCTTTGAAGAAAAAATTAAAATTTTGGATAGGTTAAAATCTGGTGAGAACGTAATAGTCATTGCTAAAGATTTAAAATTAAACGAGGCAACAAATCGAACAATAAAAAGAAATGAAAACAAAGTAAGAGCTAGAATTTCCTCTAGATCTTTTGTAAGTTTGAATAAAATTGCTCGTATAAAAGGCAATTCAATGCCTAAAATGGAAAAGTATTTGATATTATAGATAGAAGATTGCTCTTCAAGGAAGTATCCTTTCAATAGTACAGTAGACCCACCTATAACAAGGTAGATACGTTTCGTGTTAGTAGTAACAAACACTTAGATAAACAAGAACTTATGCAACTGGCAGAGTCGACCAAATCAAGTAGTGAAGGAAAATCATTACGGATTTTCTGTGAGCCAGAGCAACACAATACTTTAGAAATCTTAAATGAAGGATTAGAATTGGCAAAAAATCTAGAAGAACATTTTACGAATAGTGATCCATCAACAAAGCGCTCTGAGGAATTTAAGAAAAAATTGAAAGATTGTTTAGCTCCATATTTTGAAGTAAAAAAAAGAATTAGAAAGTAACAATAATAAATTGTTGAAAGCACAAGAAGATACCCTTTTAAACAACGAAAATAACAGAGAAGAAACAAGTGAATCTTCAAGCTATGAAATAGCTCAACCAACATTTAAAAGAGGATGTCGGTGGAACCTAATTATGGATAGCTCCGACAGTGAATACATGTAAAAAAAAGTGTAATTGCTTCCTTTATTTAACGCAAAATGAATACCAAAATATTTTTAATTTCAATGTTTGTTTGTTTTGAAGAGAAATAAAAAATATATTAACTCTTACATATTAAATATTTATTTTAGATCTTTGTTAAGTATCTGTATAAGTGTATGTTTATGCATAAGTAAACTGTATGAGAGCCGTTTATTTGTCAAAACAATTAAGTCCATAAAAGAAAAGGTAGAAAATATGTATTGATAAATTTTTATACATTTCTTTTGAAAAAAACATTTATTATTCAACGGCCATAAAAATTGTTGTCATGTAGTGTCTTAAGCCTGATTATTAAAGAAAGTTATTTTAAATATAACAAGTAAGTTAATCGCTTTGGACTGTGAACGGCTCATGTATTTGTACAATCTAAGTGACTCGTACAACACGGATTCATATAACACGGAACGTATCTACCGTGTTATAGGGAGGTCTACTGTATTTCCACCACAACAATGCCACCATGTCTCGTAGTTGGAACATCATCCACTCCTGCTGCTGCTCAGTTACCTTACCCCTTTCTGGTAGGTCGGACGGTCTGGGTCTCAACAACAACTCCTGCTGCTGCTGAAGAAACACAGAGAACATCAAGTTTGCCTCCTCTGCCCCAAACAACTCCACAAGAGCAGAAACAAAGAAAAAAGTTGCCTTCTTTCCATATTACAAGTTCTGCTGTTAAAAAGTTGCTAGAAGATAAAAAAACAGAAAAGGAACAAAAAAGAGAAACAAAAAGGGAAACATGCAAAAAGTAAGGAAGATATTAATAAGCAAAGAAAACCAGGCATTACACGTAAATTCCCAATGAGCAAGAAATCTGAAAAAGCTTCCAAAAAAGATCTATATGAAACGTCATCCGACTTATCAATTCACATTGATTACAGAGAAAGTGACGACAGTCTCTCTAAAGAAGAAAGAGAATGCATTATTTGTTCTGAGTATGGTAAAAATGAACTATGGTGCCAGTGCTCTCTTTGTAGAGACTGGACACATGCCCAATGCTCTGTTATCGACCCAAAAGAAGCTAAAATTAAGCTTTATATATGTGATTTTTGTATGGCCTGAAATACCTGAAAAAACCCTAAATTAACTTCCATTTTTGTACAATTTAATTGTTCGTCCTCTTATCCCACCTTAAAAGTCATCTCACCCGCCAGTGAGGGTAAGACGATGAAACTGACCCTCATGTAATAAAGTTTATTTGTTCATTTCTCTTGTTTAAAAATTAACTAATAATTCGTGGTTAAAGCTAACTAATAGTGTATTAAATGCAAAAAAATTGCAGCTCTAATTGCAAGCTGCAACAACTTAAACGTAAGTATTGCTTAAGTTTGTCAACTTAACCGAACTTCCTCTAATTACACCCATATTATATGAAGATATCACGTGACCCACTTCAAAATAAAATAGAGCATCCATCTTTTTTCCTAGTGTCAAAATTGTTATTTTTAAGTTCTTTTAAATTTTTATTTAGTGTTGCATCCGTCCTAAAACCACCATATTTTTGCATATTTTTTGTGGATATTCTACGCCAATGTAATTACAATATTTTTTAATTTAAATGATCATTAAACTTTGATTATTTCTTCAACGAAGCCTAATTTTAATGGATGTAGAACATAAACAAGTGATTGTAAGATCAGGATTGTAAGAATTGCTGCTTTTCTTTCAAACAAAATTATTTAGGTCTGGAGTCTGGAATAAAAGTGATATAAATGAAATATTCATTTCTTTTACATAAACAGCCAGACGGTTTATATTTGGATGATGTCATTTGAATAAAGCTAATTATTTTCGATAAAGTTTCAAGTTTTCAAATATAATAAAATACTGTAGAACTGTGATAATTTAAAAAAATATCACCGCTGAATGTATCGCATTTTAGAGATGATTAAATAAAATTAATAATTAAATAAAACCAATAAAATAAAAAATAATGATTAAATAAAATGTACATCGATTGCACATTTAGTAGCTCGTGAATGATGAACTGCGTGTAGAAGAACTGGCGATGGTGTGGCTTGTTTGCTAAATAATGACTCGGAAGTTGTTTGATTCCAATTCCAATAATCCTTTATTAAATTCTTTAGGCAAGGTTTTCATAATCCTGACAAACATTTGTCAGATACATAATTTCATCAGATGATATGCCGAAACATTCTTATAAGACGATTGATCAATTATTCGATATACGAAACATAAGTAGAACATTATGCATTTCACGCAGTGAAATCCATCTGTTATGAAAATCATCTCATAGATACGATAAAACTTTAATTTCATCCGAACGCGACATTCTATTGAGATTCTTCGTTATTCCATATTTAAATTTAGAACCACTAAGAATTTAGATCAACCATTTCGATTTCTTGCCCCGTAGACATACACTAGACATATCGCTTTGGAATTACATCGCCAACTGAACTAATTGATTACAAATTCCACGCCGAAGCGTCTTAGAATACCTGTGCATGTTCATGACGAAAGAAAAAGGAGTTCCAATGCTTTTCTATATGAAACGCAAATCCGCGGCAAATGTACAACAGCGCGGGAATGGAACGCAACGCCAGGTTTATCGAAACTGGCGGAAAGTTCCAAGAAGCCAAATGACAGAATTGTCGCGTTATCAATTTGGAATAAAATTTAAGAACAAGTTTTAAAATCGAAAGTAAATTAGAATTCGCCGAATGTTAAATGTAGGCGGAAATAATCAATAAACAAGGACATTCGTTTTATAAGAGTCCTCTGCATTCATGATCACTCCAAAGAAGAACTCCCCCCCCCTGCTCTCCACCCCTGCTCTCCACCCCTTGGAAAGATCTTCCTTTTAGTGATTGAGTGCCCTCTCTGGGACCCTTAAGAAGGATTAATGCAAGAAATTGTCTTTTTATAGCATCCTTTCTGGCAGTAGATGCACTTAAGTTATGATATCATGAGGCAGTTACCTAAAGTTTTATTGCCAATTGGATAACCAAAGAACCTTCATTGAATTCTTCTAATTGAGTATAGCCGTGGATTAGAAATCGCTGCACTTGTAACTGTCCTTATATACACAGTATAGGGACGTATTGGAACAGGGGTCGAAAATTCTAATTTTAGTTGGAATTGCGTATTTTGGGTACGACTAAACATGAATAAACCGATTTTATCATGGGAATCTGTGCGTTATGTGTTTTGGGTTGCTACTATTATTTAATAACATTAAACATTTTATTTGTTAGTCTAACTTGGTTCAGAAGACTTATTCACATGTTATTGTTCAGTTTTCTTAATTTTAGTTATCCATGCTCCATTTATTTAGGCTTTTGATATTCTTCTATTCCAAATGTATTCTATTCCATAGATATTGTGTTTCAAATGGCGAAAGTTCGTTCTTTTTAGTGTTTAGTATTTTAAATTAGCTAACTTATTTTAGCAGTAATTCCTTTTATTTCCCCTTCTATTCCCTTTCATTTGATATTAAATTTGCTATTCTCGATTAAGAATTCATTCCCGATTTTTCATTTAAATTCTATTTTCATCTTAAAAATTTCAGATTCGTCTATTTTTAAATATTGCCGAATTTGTATATTCCAAATCATTTAATTTTATTTCTCTTTAATTTTCTTCTCTCTTGTAAATACTTTGTTTGCTTCTTTAAAAATTGGATTTTTTTTATTGGTTGCCAGTATTATTAAAACGAATTTTTATGGTTTATCGATAGTTTTATTTACGATTTATGGCAACGATCATGAGACTATATAATGAGCTGTTCACGCTTTCTCCCGGTGATTAGATTTGAAAATGTAAAATATTAGTCCGTTGGCACACATTCGATGGAACGTTTTTTATCCCGCAGCCGGTTTACTCCATTATAATTTATTTTCAAAGTATACCAATCATGGACGTATGCAGGACTTTTTCAAGGGGGTGCTAAAATTGATTGCATTCAAAATTTAGAGATTTCTATCAACCTTGAAATATGAATTGTTACAAAATAAATTTGAATAGCTGGTATGATCATCACATTTTAAGAATTAGTGTGTATAGAACTTTTAAAAATTAGTATACATAATTTTTTTCTAAATTAGTGTGTACCACCTTTAAAAAGTACTGCCCCCTTCATTCTACCCTTACTGGAGACAGAGGAACTACAGTTAAATTGGGCATTCATAAACATACAAAGTGCAAAAATCCGAAGTATTTCATTTAGATATAAGTTTAACTAGCTTTTATTAATATGCACATGGGAGAAAACACACCGTTGCGGTTGAGCAGTTGTGGCCACAGTTGTGGCCACCAGTGGCGGCCATTGGGGGGGGGGGCGCAGTTACGCGCGACACTATTGAGTAAACACCCCAAATTATTTTTTTAGTTATACAGATTTATTACAATTTCTATTGAAAAAATCTGAATGTTTGGTTCAATTAAATCTAGAATTATTAAAAATAAATTATGAAAAAAGTCACTAGATGGCAGCACTACACCTTTCTTCACAGAAAGGAGACTCACGAAAACTGCAGTGCACAGAATTTTAAACACATAGGGGAAAATACAGGGATATTTGTTAAATCCGCGTCCCTGTCAGCAGCATCTCCTGAGAGAAAGAATGGTATAGGAGCAATATTAGAAATTTGGCGTGAAAAAAAAACAGACATTGCAGATTTACTAATAGATTGTGTCGCGGGTCTGCGGGCGCCTCCAGCCAAAAAAGAAATAGAATAGTAGAAAAACATGAAGAGGGACTTCTCAAATTGGCTCAGTTTCGCTAATCTGGCTTCAATTTTCTACATTTAAGAAAGTGTTTGTTCTCATTCTCGTCTTTCTTATACATTTGGATGTTTAAATAAACATTTGAACAAATGAGTGGATTAATAGTGGCATAAGTTTTAGTTTAACTGGCCCTTACAATTTTACTTTTATGTAAATTAGGACTATGTAATGAAGGATACGTTCCATGTGTCCATGTGTGTGTGATTTTTATGAACGAGCGAGCAGGTGAGAGGTACGTTATTTTACTTAATACATCCGTCGTTCATATTTTTAATACTCCCGTTGCTATGCCAAAAATACGTATATGTATATATATATATATATATATATATATATATATATATATATTTCAGTCCATCTTCTTATCATATTTGCTATACAGAACATTTTCACTTAATGATTAATCTCAGGTATTAATACAAGTAAAATAAAAATTCTTCAATTTTATATATATATATATTACTAACACATACATAAGCATAAATACATAGATGAGCGCCCTCTACACGTTGCTCACGACCCGCCACTGAATTCCACAAAGCAGTAATCTAATTTTTTTTCTTATATTGGCATTAAATTAAATTAACGATTTTCCAGAAGGGTGCTTTGGTACCCCTACCCCCTCCTAGATACGCCCATGATACTTATGGCATCCGATTGTAGCAGTGTCAAAAGCAATTTATCGCTGATGACAGCTGTGGAGTTGTATTTTGTCCTGTATTCCGTGCCGTGGAGATGATACACTATATTATCAGAAGTATCATGACACTTTGGATGTTAGAATGTTTTTCGAATTTCTAAACAAATACTTGGCGAAGTGTTCTGTAACTTTGGCGATGTGAAGAACATGCTTGAATGCACACTTTTCAGTAAAGTTTCGGTGACTTGTGCATTTAGGAGAGCACCAAGATATTGAAAAAAGGGGAAAATATATTTGATCACCCTGTATCATATAAAGCTGGAAATTATTTTTAACTTTCACAAAATAGTTAACTAGCTGTGCTTAATGTGTATAAGCAATTTCGTAAAATGAAAACGTATATTCATGAAGATATAAACGTTTCTTTAAAAAAAAACAAATTTTGTTCATGGTTTTTGCTTACAATATCCATAGGTTTCAATCAAATTTCACGAAACTTACAGAGCATTTGTAAACGTACAAGAAAAACATTATACTTCAATTAAAAATTAATGTATTGAATATACGATGAGATATAAGAATTTGAAGAAACAAAGTTTTTACTGCGCAGGCGCGAAGCATATCAATAGTTTTCTTTCATGATTCTGTAGTGAATACTGTAGGGCAATATCTATGAAAAAATCCATAGAAATATCGTGAAAATGCACAAAGATATCGACGATATAGTGACACGTTTTTCTCTGACTCTCGGGAATTACCTGGATGATAAGG
Organism: Amaurobius ferox; assembly: GCA_951213105.1. Classification (NCBI taxonomy): domain Eukaryota; kingdom Metazoa; phylum Arthropoda; class Arachnida; order Araneae; family Amaurobiidae; genus Amaurobius; species Amaurobius ferox. Next base: position 129,751,251 of record OX578135.1, on the reverse strand, counting down.
GGGTTTCCACAAATTGACATTTCACAAATTCATCGGACACCCTTGTTCTGAAAATGAACTAGTCCAATTTTATGCAAATAATGATCAAATGTCTCCTGACACACCCTTGTAAGTCATGGATTCTGCCAGTGATGTCAAATTTCTAGCTCTTAGACAATTATAAAAGAAGTCAGATGAGTTAACAAATTTAATTTCAAAGCCAGCAAAATAAAATGAGAAGAAAACGCGAGCTAAATGAGTTTGAACATGGTGAAGTGATTGGTTGTCACCGCTGTGGAAAATCTGTTCGTGAAATTTCTGTCATATTACGAGTGGCCCGTTCCACCGTAAATGATGTTATAGTGAAGTGGAAATGTACAGGCGCTACAACTGCACATGGACGACCTGGTCGATCATTCCATCTAGTAGAAATCGGCCGCAGACTGCTGAAGACGGTTGTGAAAGCGTACCGCATGCAATCGGCAGAAATTATTTGTTCAGAATTTCAGGTAGCCTCTGGATGCAACGTCAGAACAATAACAGTTCAGCGGGAGCTGCGAAGTATTGGTTTTCATGGGCAAGAAGCCACATATAAACCAAGCATTATCACAACCAATGCCAAGCTTTGGTGCAAAGCGCGCAAAAAATGGAGCCTTCAGTAATTTGCGGTATTAATTTTGCTATTTCATCTTGTGCATATTTGCTGTTCCACCTTGTGTTTCTTTGCTGTTTCACCTTGTGTTTATTTGCTGGATTCGGTCCAGTATGCTCCGTGACGATTTTCGACATCCGGTTGATATATTCTCAAACCTTATTCTATCAGTTGTGTTTTTAAATATATATATATATATACTAATTGCCAAGTGTCTGCCTGTCACGCTTTTTAGGCAATTCCCGAATAAATAGAGACTTGCAATTTGGTACACGGCTCGATCGTTTGATAAAACCCCCTGGAAAAATCGAATTTTTCGAAAACGTTCTCTAGAGGGGGTGCTCAAAACCAAAACGTCCGAAAAGTGAAATAATGGGAAAGCATGCTTTGCCATGAATTGTAAAAATGAAATACATTAAATACTATTAGATATAATGGGATATAATTTATTAAACATTTTTTAAGCGAATTTAAAATTCACAAACTGCTTCGAAAGTTTTAAGAAATATTCAAATTATCCCATGAAAAATTATGAAAAAATTTCAGCAAAATATATTCGGTAATGTTTTAAGGAAAAATTAAAATAATTGCACCCATATTATATGAAGAGATCACGTGACTCACTTCAAAATAAAATATGCCATCCATCTTGTGTCAAGAGAGTGATTTTTAAAGTTCTTTTTAGTTTATATTTAGTATTGTATCCGTCCTAAAATCTCTTTATTTTTGCTTAATTACTGTGCACTTATATTATGAATCAACGCAATTTCAATATATTTGAATGTAAATGTTCATCAAAATTTGATCATTTTTACAACGAAGCCTAATATTCATTTATGGAAAATGTAAACACATCAAGATGTAAGATGAGTTGTATAAGAATTGCTGAATTTCTTCAACTCAAAATTATTTAGCACTGGAGTCTGCAATGTAGCTGATATGAATGAAACATTCATTGGTTTTACATAGAGAAGCAGACGATTTTATAGAAGACTTTTTCGATGAAGTTTTAAGCATAGAGTTAAATTACTTTTACCTCCACTGTTTTAAGTTTTTAATTTAAATTATTGTAGTACTGTCATGATTGAAATAAAAATATATGATTGAAATATTTACTGCTTTTACAAAGAGACTTTTACCTCCACTGTTTTACGTTTTTAAGTAATATAAATTATTGTAGTACTGTCATGATTGAAATAAAAATATATGATTGAAATATTTACTGCTTTTACATAGAGACTTTTACCTCCACTGTTTTAAGTTTTTAAGTAATATAAATTATTGTAGTACTGTCATGATTGAAATAAAAATATATGATTGAAATATTTACTGCTTTTACATAGAGACTTTTACCTCCACTGTTTTAAGTTTTTAAGTAATATAAATTATTGTAATACTGTCATGATTGAAATAAAAATATACGATTGAAATATTTACTGCTTTTACATAGAGAGCCAGGCGATTTATCTTTCGATGACGTCATTTGAATAAAGTTCATTTTTTTCGAAGAAGTTTTACGTTTTCAAATATAATATATTATTTTAGTATTGTGATAATTTTAAATATATTAACGCTGAATGTATCGTATTTTATAAATGTTTAAATAAAATTGCATTGCAGTTGGAAAGTGTTTCAAAATCAATGCTTTATGTATGATTGATCTTTCTTGTTATTATTCAACTAGTAATTGGGTTGTAACTTGTAATTGTGTTATTTTAACTATTTTTCTTTTGTGCGGTTAAATAGTTTTAAAATTAAACTATTTCAAATATTAAAATTTTTGTTTAATTCTTTTTCCATTCTAATATATCAAACTTAATATATTATAATATATAAAGTTCTACAATTCTAATATATTAAACTTAAAATTTTAATGTTCTAAATTTCTTTTCTGGTTAAATGATGCTCCCTTTTATTAAAATTTACGTTTAGTAAAATGCTTTTTTAATACGTTGATATCTAAAGCTAATTATTGTATCTATACTACCACTATACTTTCGGCCATTTGTTTATTTAAGATGTTAAATTGATTGTTTGTCATGATGTAAAACTTTAAGTAGTTCTTTTGAAATTGAAGTTAAACTAAAAATAAACGTTAGACTTTCACAACTTAATTAAATATGTGCTCTCTCTCTCTCACTTATTTTGTAGTTTTATTTTAGAAAATTCCATTCTAATGTTTTGTAGGTTTACATATTTGTAATTTAGAGAACACTATTCAGATGGCACACCTTTAGTTTATTTCATATACTTCAGATACACTACCTGACATAGAAAATGTAACACCATGAATCTTCGGCCGTATAATTAAGGAAATTGCAAGACACGGCTGGCCGATGTATGCAAATGATCTTAAATGTAAGTAGATTACGCGATGAGAGCGCGGGATAAAAGGGATGAAAACGGCTGATGAGACAACAGTTGTTACAGTCTCTCACCTACGAAAACTCGTTTATAGAGGGTTTTTTTTCGTTTTAGAAGACACGTGTTGTTGCAGAGATGCCTGACCAACGACGTCGAAGTCTGTTTCAGTATTTGTGAGATTCATTTTACGCCTACGTTCGACTCGGTGGGCGTACCGACGTGTCGCAGCTGAGACACGCTTAGATGAGTCCACTGTGCAAAGAAGTTGGAGAAAATGGATTGAAGAAGGGCTTGTGTATCGTCGTAGTGGTGCAGGCCCATCCAGACGTACTACAGCACGCGATGAGCGACGCATTCGAAGGCATGCCGTGGCAGTTTTACACAAGACGGCTGTTGACATTCCGCAGAACTTGCAGGGTACATTGAATGTTCCAATATCGGCGAGAGCAGTTTCTCGACGATTGGCCGAAAGCGGCATGAACTCAAGACTTCCTTTACGAATATTGCCATTGACGACAAGATTCCTTCGTGAAAGATTGCAACAGTGTTGGGCCCGAGTCACTTGAACGACTGAATGGGACAGGGTAGTTTTCAGCGACGAGTCTCGGTTCTATTTGTCGAATGCCAGTAGATATTTGAGAGACTGGAGGCGACGTAAAACAGATCCAATCCTACTGCGACTGTTGAACGTCATACTGCACGACAACGCGGCATCATTGTTTAGGGTGCCATCGGCTTCGATAGCTGGGGACGTCTGGTTCGTATCAGAGACACACTGTCTGTATGACGATATGTAGATAAGGAGCTGCTGTCGGTTGCACTGTCCCACCTTCAGAGGTTGCAAAATGTTGTTTTACAGCAAGATAACGCGCGACCGCACACGGCAACCATCAGCAGACAAACCTTGCAAGGTACCCACGTGCTTCCTTGAAATCCGCTTCTCCAGATCTCTCAACCATCGAGCATGCATGGGGCGTGATTGGCCGTCGTTTGACTGCACTGCCGCAGTTTCAAACAGAGGGTTACCAGTGGAGGATGGTTGAAGGCATATGACCATACCCCCTTCCGAAACCTATTCGCATCCCATTGCATCTATTCCTCAAAGGGTTGTAACTTGTATCGCCTGGTAAGGTGGTCCTTCTGCCTACTGATCACCATGTCTATGCCATTATTGTATTGCATTATCCTTCTGGAATTATCATCATTTATTTATATATGACATCTCTGTCTGTGTGTCCTTTACATCACACTCAATTCGAACCTTTCATGGTGTGTGCATTATCTGTGTTGGGTAGTGTATTTTCAGTTTATTGTTTCGGGTAATTTTGGTGACTTTTCATTATGAGCAGTGCTCAGTTTCTATTTAAAACCGGAATTTGTTTTAAAACAGTAAATGCAATGACAATTCTGTTATATATATATATATATATATATAAATTTCCAAAAGGATGGAATGAATGAAGTGACGTACCCCAAATTTTAGAGCTTTATTAGAGAGAGCATTTATTAGAATTTGGCATATTTGCATTTATAATTTTAATTAAAATTTAATATATTTGTCGTCATTTTCAGGAACTCGGGGTACCTGCCAAAGAACACATATTTGAAGGGACCTTTCGGGACCAAGGTTATAGTAAGCCCGAGGGCATTACAGGCATAAAAGTATATATTGTACTGTAAATAAATTTACAAAATATATTATGGACGTGCAAAGCGAAGTCCATTCTACATCGAAGCAAAATCAACATTTACCTGAATTTTCGTATCCCTTTTACTAGAAAATAGCAATAAGTAGGAAAACGAATATGTACAAAACATTTATAGAACATTTAAAAAATTACAGACAGATGTACAGAATCACAATTTCAATTATTAACACGAACTGTAACAGGGAGAGACGATCGTTTTTAAACCGCGCATGCCCACTACGCTTCGCACAAATAACAAGTAAACAATTTTTAAACGGATAATCAATGCGTCTGCACTTACATGCATCGTGATTTAAACGTGCTTCTTTAGGCAAAATACGTTTTTGTAATTTAAATGTGTTACTTCAACATTGTTTCCTGTATTCCAATTTGTATAATTTAATATTCAAATTCTGAAAACTTATATGATTTTTTGTATTAAGATTCCCAAATATTGAAATTAATTTTTTATACTTCCAATTTAACAATTAGTTGTTAAATCAAGCTTTAATTTGAAACTACTATTATAATTTCATAGGGGCGAGTCCATTAAAAAGCCTGGCTTTTGACTTGGAATATCCAAATCTCATTTCTTTTTTTATCAAATCATGAAAGCATGAACATGAGAATATATAAGATAATTTTTGTGATGCATCTTAAACTAAAAGCTTCTGAAGTTATGAAAGAGATATGAAATGCAGTCGTTCATTCTTGCCTTGAGATTTTCTTCTGCTTATGGAGTTATTCGAATAAGGGATATCTTTAAGTTTCGTATTGGCTTTTCGTAAGATAAAGTTATGTGAAGCTTCATATACATTGGTGGAAAATAAAATCCTAACACCAAGAAGAAATTAGTTTAGAGGAATGAAATTCAGGCAAAGCAATTGTGTAGGTAACATATTTATTGGATTGAAGTTTCAAGATCACAGGTTAAAGTATGCGCAAGCAGAGCCATTTCAAATGTGAATTGGTGGTACATTAATAACCGCTGTAGTCGCCACGATTTTGAATGCAAGCATGCAAACGTGCATTCATTGTGTCGTACAGGTGCCGTATGTCATTTTGTAGGACGGAGTTCCATGCCTGTCGCACTTGGTCAGTCAAGTCAGCAACGGTTAATGCTGGTTGTGGATGCTGCTGGATTTGTCTTCCAATAATGTCCAATACGTGCTCGATGGGAGAAATATCTGGTGATCTCGCAGGCCAAGGCAACATGTCGACACTGTAGAGCACGTTGGGTGACAGCAGCGGTATGAGGACGCGCGTTATCCTGTAAGAAAACACCCTCTTGAATACTGATCATTAATGGCAGCACAACCTGTTCAATCACCAGTCTGATCTACAAATTTGCTGGCAAGGTACTTGGACTAACGACGATAGGGCTCCTGCTGTCACAGGAAATGGATTCCTAGACCATAACTCCTGGTGTAGGTCCAGTGTGTGTACGCCGCAGACAGCTTGGTTCCAAGAGCTCACCTGGCCTCCTTCTTACCAACATACGACCATCAGTGGCACCAAAGCAGAAACGGCTCTCATTTGAGAATACAACTGATCTCCACTCCGCCCTCCAATGAACTCTAGCTTGACACCACTGACGTCGCAAATAGCAGTGATTCGGAGTTAGTGGTATGAACGCTACACGTCGTCTATCTCGGAGCTCTCCCTCAAGTAATCGATTTCTTACAGTTCGCTGTATCACTCTGGGGCCAACAGAAGCTCTAATTGCTGCTGCAGATGCAGTACAATCCGCCACAGCCATGCTGCGAATACGTCGGTCTTCCCTCTCAGTAGAAGCCCGTGTGTGGCCGGACCCTTGTCTTCTTGAGGCAGTGCCTTCCCGTGATCACTGCTGCCAACAATCATGCACAGTGGATACATCCCTGCCAAGTCTTTCTGCAATATCGCGGAAAGAAAATCCACCTTCTCGTTGCCCTATTATACGGCCTCGTTCAAACTCACTAATTTGCTGATACTGCCTTATTCGTCTCCTTAAAGGCATTCTTGACTGAAACCTAGCTCACAACGTCAATCCGGACGATAAATAACGCTTACGAAGTTTACATCGCGTATTTAAAGCAAACGTGATTTGCATGATCGAATGACGAATAATGACGAATAAGAGTGGCGCTACTAGCGCCACTCTTATTCGTCTAGCGCGAAATTTGAATAGGCGTCATCTTTCATATGTGCAAAAATGGGCCTCCTAAATTTCGTTTATCTAGCACAACGCCTTCTTGGTGTTGGGATTTTATTTTCCGCCAGTGTATATAAGAAATGGGCAACAACAATATTGGCTTTGAACGGGCACACGGCTATAGACGAGCGTAGTGAAGTCCATTCTCTATTTCTAATGAAGCAAGATCAACATTTACATGAATTTTCCAATCCCTTTTACTCGAAAATTACAAGAGGTATGAAGATGAACATTTACAAATATTTAAAGAATATTTACAAAATTGCAGACAAATGTACAGAATCACAAATTATATTATTAGAACGAATGTAGCATGGAGAGACTACTCTCGTTTTTAAATGGCGCATGCTCAAAACTCTTCCCACAAATACCAAGAAAACAATTTTTAAACAGCTAATCAAAGCGTTTGCACTTGCACGAATTGTAATTTAAGCCTGCTCCTGTAGGTATATGTTACTTCGATTTCGCTATTTCCTGTATTCTAATTTGTATAATTTAATATTCAAATTCTGAAAACTTATATACTTTACTTTCCCTGCAATACATGGCAATGTATATGGAAATTATTGGAATCATGTCGAAAATCATAACTCGAATTTTCGACGGATCTACGCCTTTCGAGACATCCAGAATACGAAAAAACTATTTTTATCGTGACGTCTGTGTGTGTGTCTGTCTGTGTGTCTATGTGTCTGTCTGTCTGTGCATATTTCGTATCCACTCTAACTAAAAATCTAATTGTCCGAATTTCATAAAATTTGGTAGATAAGTCATTTGTGAGCGAATCTGGTGCTGATTAGTTTTGGGTACGATTTAGAATAAAAGAACCCGCCTTTTTTTTTTTGCAAAATGGCCTTAAAAAGTCTGTATCCACTCTAGCTGAAAAACAAATGGACCGAATTTCACAAAATTAAGTAGATAAGTCGTTTGTGGCTTACCCTGGTACTGATTAAATTTTCGTACATTTCGGAAAAAAATAACCTGCTTTTTTCCTGCAAAAATTGTCAAAATCTAAAATAAAAAACTACGTATGCTCAAATATATCCATTAAATACTTGTTTTATACGTAATTTTTAACGAAGAAAATAATAAGACCAACCCCATTACACTAGGACTAGCCGTTCTCGAGATATTTAAGGTTTTTCATATTTTCTCTACGCCACTTTTGAAAATAACCCCAGTTACCAAATGAGAACGAAAATTGAATTAAAATTGAATTAAATTTAATTAAAATAAAGAGAACGTGGATATAAATAAGTCTGCAGGGAAAGTCATGTGCAGCCCACATCAGATTTTTTAGTATTAAGATTCTCAGATATTGAAATTATTTTTTTATACTTCAAATTATCAATAAATTATCAAATTAATTGAAATATTTCACTGCTCACGCACTTCATATTCGAGAGTCCATTAAAAAGCCTGGCTGTTTGTTAGTCATATCCAAATCGCATTTTTTCATCAAACCATGAAAGCATGAACATGGGAATATATAAGGTCATTTTTGCGATGCATCTTAAACTAAAAGCTTCTGAAGTTATGAAAAAGATATGTAATGTAGCCGTACATTCTTCCCCTGAGACTTTCTGCTTATGGAGATATTCCAATACTGGACATCTTCAGGTTTCGTAATAGCTTTTCGTAACATAAAGTTATATAAAGCTTCATATATATAAGAAATTATAGCAAAAATCTTGGCTTTGAAACGGACTCGCGCGTATGAAGTATGCGAGCTGTGAAGGATTTCAAATTAAGACCTAATTTTTGCAAGCAATTGTGAAATTATAAGTATAGAATATTAATTTAATTTTTTGAGAATCATGACTCAAAGGAGCATATGTGGTTTCAGATTTTGAATATTAAGTTAAACGAATGAGAATGCAGGAAAAAAAATGAAATCAAAGTAACACATTTAAATCACCAAAATATGTTTCCATAAATTTGCATTTCATAATTGTATGTATCATGGAGGTAATGGATAATTCTCTAACTCCATGGCATGTATTTTGTTTCGTCATGTTCTTATAGCAACCGTGCAAAATATAATAGGGTAGTGAAGCTTAATATTGGACTATTTTTTTAAACTTTTGTACAGCAATGGTTATTCATATCCGAAGTGTCGCTAGGCCTCTATTTTATTTTTAATCGCTATTTGCAGGAAACGTAGTAAGCATTCGTAATTAAAAAATGTGTATGTAAAATTAACGTATGTATGCAAAATTTCATCTTTCTACCGATTGCAGTTTTTAAGTAAAAAGGAAAAAAATATTAAGTAGAAGTTGATTTCGATTTCTTAGGAATGAAGAATGGATTTCGGTTCGCTCCTCCATAATTATAAAAGTCGTTTAATTAATTAGACATAGATAATTAGACATAGATATAGATTAATTAGACATAGATATAGATTAATTAGACATTAGATATAGATTAATTAGACATTAGATATATATTAATTAGAGATAGATAAATAAAAACAAGTAAAAGCAGAAAACACAATTTTTTAAAGTACACATTTTTATTACTGGTATGTAGCTTAAATCTATGAAACATGCATTTATTACAGTGTATGTAACTTACATATGTGAGAGACATATCAAGTTTGGATTTTCTAGCTGCTCTAATTTTCAAGTTATTCCCCTAAAGGGAGTACATGCTTATGGCGTGCACAAGTGTGGCAGACCCAATGAGATTTAAAATCCAAAGTCTTAAAACATACTACAAAAGACAGCGACATACTAAATATTGACTTTTTAGCTACTCTGGCCCCTGAGTTATCCCCCCCCCCCCGAAAAAAAGTGCATTCTTTTACGGCCCTAAAATGGATTGACTTGATAAGGTTGAAAATCTAAAGAACTATTATATTCCATAAAATACAATGACTTAACTGAATTTGAACTTTCTTGCTACCCCAGTTCTCTATTTATTCACAAAAAACAACTGCATTCTTATGCTGGCCCAAGATCAATGCTGAATCCATATTAGTCATCATCTGATATCTAGTCATAGATGTTTTAAGAAAAAGATGTTTCAAGGAAAGATGTTACAAGAAAAATATGTTCAAGAGAAATAGATCTTTCAAGAAATGTTTTGAAAAAACCAAACATTTAGTGAATCCCCAATGTCCGTACAAGCCTCATAATTTGATGCTCAATCCATATCATTTATCATCAGAGATGTATCTATCGCTTGTCTTGAAAAATCGCTGCTGTCAGAAAAATGAAAATGTATGAAACGGAAGCGATATCTCCAGAACAGGAATCGGTAATCCTTAACATGAATGTAGCATCCTTAACTCGATGGTCAAAAGCTTAAAAATACCTTCGATTTACTAAATATCTTCTTGTAAACAAAAAATTATATTTAGCACATGCAGACATCATTAGAACGGGTCATTAACTTGTTATATTTTAAAAGTTTGGTAATTTTAATACATGTAACTATTTTCAGAGATATGTATCACAAAAATGACAGGAATTGATCGATTTGAGTGAAAATGGGGCTACTGAATCAATAAAATTCATTTGGCTGCACAGCCTTTTCAATTAACTGAGGATTTAAATCCTCACGCGAGGTCTTTTACATGCCCGTGGCCCATTAGTATATTATTTTATTTAGTTGTGCTTTACCCGGGTAAGTTGAACGGTACCGTTTAGTAACAGTGAGCATGACTGTTAAAATAATAAATTGTAGTTGTAAAAATCCTGTGATTCGAGAGTTTATTAAGAAATGGCTCTTTTGAAGAGTGTGCAGAGAATTTACACGTGTTTAACAATATAGACATTGCGCCTGCGCTCCATTTAGACTGGATAAAGATCATGTATCATCGAGGTGCTTTCAAATACAACATCATCAAAAGTAATTAAATATATGTAATTTTATAATTATAATGAAACTGTAATCAATGGCTTGATACTTATCATAATTACGCTGAATATTTTTGCATATCATTTGAAGGTTCGTAAGTCTTAAAAATTCCTCCAGACCAGAAACAAGCTCGTCAAGCTAATGTTATTTAAAACACAAGACCCTGAAAGGTTTTTAAACTCGTCACAATTCCTTGAAATATAGCCAGATAACTTTGATTTATTGATAAAATGTGATTATATGATTTAAACAAAAGTATATACAGGGTTGATTTATACAAAAGTATATACAGCTGAAAACATTGCCCTCGGCTTTCAATCCTTAAATATTGATCTTAGGCATACATAATAAATTACAAAGTTTTGTAAAAAAGGGTACCGAATTTTATAAAATCGATAAATATTTTATGGGATTAAATTTGAAGAAATACAAAATTTAAATTTTTATACGGTCTCCGTACAAAAACATTTCCAATGAGTAAAATGTGCCCCATACACTAATAAAATGATGTCTAAAATTTCAGCATTGTATTATAAAAAGTCCCACAGATATGTTTAAACACAGTTGGTGAGGGATTAATCACAAATTGACATGTTAATGTTTACAGCAAGAGTGCAAATGACGCAACGCAGAAATGCATCATAGGTAAATAATATCTGCCTCTTTATCTTTTGATTTATTTACAATTTTTCAAAAATATGCTTCCTGAAAAATACCTTAAAATTTTAAGTGATTAATTGCAGAATGAAATTTGGAAATGGCACAATCAAAATGAACATTGAAACAGCTTAGAAATGCATGCATATGCAAATATCTGCCTCTGATTGGTGCGTCGCACAATCGCAACAGGCGCACCATCACATGAGAAAGTTGTCTTTGCGGTGCTATTGATCAATCGCCTCGCTTACGCAAGCGTAGTACGCAGCCCGGCAGTCTGAGCGACCATTAAGTATTTCACATTTCTGCTACATTTTGCGAGTGTAGTTAGCATGTACCGGCAGTATGTCGCAATACAGCAACGAAGAACTTTTTGAAATGCTTATGCTGGTGCAGTTCATGCAATCGCAATGCTAACGAAACTGCACGGGAATATCAACGTACTTTTCCCAATTCTCGACATCCTTTTGGGAGATTTATTTCCCGATTGGTGCAACGAGTGAATGAAAGAGGAAGCTGACATCGTGTAGGTGGACTAAGTAGGCCTAGACTTCACTAACTAATGTAGAAATTGATATTTTCCCTTACTTTTACAGTCATCCACATAGTAGTGTTCGCACCGCTGCTTCAGAAATGAACATACCACTTGCAACAGTGTGGAGAATACTGAGACTGAATAAATGGCATCCGTTTAACATTCATGGTGTGCAAGGACAGGAGCCAACAGATTATCAACGTCGTCTAGATTTTTGCAATTGGGCTCTAAATCAGGAAGATGCAAATCCCTCTTCCTGAAAAACGTAATTTGGACTGACGAATGCTGTTTTAAACAAGATGGATACATAAATTCTCAAAATGATTACTTCTGGTCTGAAACAAATCCACTCGCGGTACATGATATTCATCATCAGAAGCAATTTTCTGTGAATGTATGGTGTAATATTTTCATAAACCCGTTTTCTTGGACCCATATTATATTAGGGTACGTTGACGAATGACAGATATGTTAATGAGATTCTGAGTGCGGTTATTCCTGATTTTATGGATGAACTGCCCCTAACAGTATTTCCACATGTATGGTTTCAACATGAGGGATCTCCAGCTCACCATACTGCAGTTGTGAAACACTGATTAAATAACGAGTTTCGAGACAAGTGGATTGGCTTGTATGGTCCAGTCGAATTTGCCCCTAGATCGCCTGATTTAACTCCTATGGATTTTTATTTGTATGGTCGTTTACGCACAATTGTTTATCTGTCACCTCCCTTAAATAAAGCAAAGTTGCAACAACGCATTCAAGGCCCGGCCGACTAATCGGTTGCTCATGTCCCTGCTGACGAGCCGGTCGGTCTGGGTCTTCAACGCATTCAAGGTGCCTGCCTACCTTCAAAGGGGATTTTTTTAATATTTTAAAAATTGCCTACTTATGTGCATTATATTATAGAATAGCTAAAAACTGTAAATAACATGTAAAAATATACATATTTTTAAATATTTTGATTTTTAGGCTCAAAACATACATAAAAATTGCTATAAAATGGCACTTGTGCAACACATCAAAACTCAAATTTAAATGATATTTTTATTCTGTAAATTGTATTATTTATTTTATTACTTGAAAAATTATAGAAGTTAACGTTTCTACACAAAGAAAAATCATCCGGCCGCCTAAATTGCTGCTCTATATCCACGAAAAGCTGGACGGTCTGGGTCTACGACACAGAAAAATCATGAAAATATATGACAATTCATAACTTGTATCAACTAAAAATTGAAAAATAATTTAACTATAATCATAGTAGAGATTCATTCCTTAAATCAACGCCTTTAGAGTATTTTAGCAAAATTTCATAACAATTACAATTATAATTTTTTGAGTTATGATGTTTTGCGATAAAGCATAACGTTAAAAATGTCATTTTGAGAAAAAACAGAAAATATAATTAAATACCAGATTTTACCTATTAAATGAAAAATTTAATTTTAAAAGGCTCCTGATTTATAAAGTTCACCATCTGTGTTATTTACAAGAGTTATCCATTTTTTTTCTTGGTTGATTTTAAAATTTTTCTACTTTTATATTCAACAGGGATCGTGAAGCTTTGAATCACCAATTCGAACGTTATGCAGCTGTCGTTAAACTGTCAAGGTGAAATAGTCTGGATTTTTAATGTTTAGATCAGTTAAAACTTTTAATCACCCTTGATAATCTCCATTGAATTGTATCACTGCATCATACGCCCCCAATTTCACAGATTGCAAACAAACGAAAACACCTTTTGGCATTCTCTGCCATATTACGCCGTTAAAACACTCATTGGCATTTTGAGTTCTGCCATGTAGACATTTCTCTAACAATTCTCTGGAACAGAGCTCTAAACAAATTGGCTTTATACATAATACTCAGAATACCCTTAGGTTAACCAGGATATTTTTTTTTTCACGTGTTTTTACCTTGCGCTTGAGTTCGCTGATAATAACACCAGATGGCTTTTCCAATAGGACATTGCCCATGCATGGGATTTTTGGAATTTTATGCACAATGAAACAAAGCAGCTATTACATTTTGCTGCATGCTTTGTAAATTACCTGCATTGGCACGAATAGCAATTCCATAGTAGTTTTGGAGCCTGTCTATAAACACATCTGTTAATTTACCTTTGCCCGAGAGACCTTTAGTTTTTGTTTTCATTTTTCACAAACGTAAACCTACACGTTTTTGAATATGCCCAATGCACTCAAATTTTGTGACAATATAATCACCATAAGTATTTTGCACACATAAATAATCTTTGGAGTCTCCGTCACCATAATATTTCGTGTACTTCAATTTTCGTTGATCCACAAACCTCTAAAAAATCCTCGATGCAACCACAGTTTCCATCTTTCCAGTCGAATCTTCAAATGTACACTGACACACATGATCATCTTTCAGCGACTCAAGCTCCGTGTTCTTTGGCAATTTTTGTATCTCTTTACATGTACGACAATATGACGACATGACTTCCAGGTCTAATACATTCCCAGTATCGACTGAAATAGCAGCAAAGCAGCCATTCAAAGATGTATGTCCTCTACGCTGCCTACTCTTCCATCCACAGAAACACCACACTCATCACTTTATGTTTTTGAAACAACTTCCCCGGCTGATTTTGCCATAGAATCTTCAGCTGCATATGCTACAACTTTCAAAATTTTTACTTCATGTGATTCATATGTAGCTTTCACAAGCTTTGGCAAATTCATTGTTCTGTAAAGTTTATAAGACGCTGAAAAACCTCTACCAATATGTCTTATTCCATATACAAATATTTTGTTTACTTCAGGTTCATTATTAATTTTGTTAGATGAAGCAAAACCTTTGAAAAGTTCACAGTTTTTACATTTTCGAAAAATATGAGAACACAATCCATATCCTAATTTTTCATTTAAATCCAATCCTAAATGAAAACATTTTGGACTGGAAATCGCAGAAAAAAACATTAAACAGAATTTCTCAATCAATAATTCTGTTTCCACTTACTTATTGATTCGTCAATTCAACATCTGAAGCAGTAGATGTTTTCAGCTTTGATGAACTCTCAGTATTTACTGCGTCATTTTCAGCACTGTTATTTAGATCGCTTTTCATAAATTGATTACCATGAATTTGGCGTTTTCTTTTTACCACTTTACAACAAAGTTGAAAAGTGTTTATGACTTTGTTCATTCTGTCTGTCTGCCTGTCCGTTAGCACGATAACTGTCGTAAAAATGACTTAATCAAAATGAAATTTTAGTAAGTTGTTCAGACGATTTGTAGGATCTATGGGAATATAAATGAATAATATCACCCAAATAGTTTTGGATTGAACCCGGGTTGAAAAAATGAAATACATTGAGCCCTATGGAACCTAATTTTTCAAACGGTTTTTAAGCGGATTTAAAATTCACAAATTGCTTCGAAAATTTTAGGTAATATTCAAATTGTTCCATAAAATATATAAAAGAAAATTCAGCGAAATATATTCAGAAGTTTTTTAAATAAAAACTAAAATAATAATAACACCTCTTATATGAAGCGATCAAGTGACCATGATATGAAAAGATCACCTGACCCACTTCAAAATGATATATGGCATCCATCTTGTCTCAAAATCGTGAGTTTTAAAGTTCTTTCTAATTCATATTGAGTGTTGTATCCGTCCTAAAACCACTATTTTTTTTGTTTAAATTCTGTGCATCTGCATACTGAAACAACGCAATTACAATATATTTGAGTTTAAATGCTCATCCAAATTTGATTATTTCAACAACGAAGCCTATTTTTCACCTATGTAAAATCTAAACAGCAAAATATGTAGAATGAGTTGTATTAGAATTGCTGAATTTCTTTAACACAAAATCATTTAGTTCATGGAGTCTCCGTAACTGATATGAATGAAATATTCATTGATTTTATAAAAAGAAGGGCGATTTTTTTCGATGAAGTTTTACGCATAGAGTTTAAGTAGAGCATAGAGTTTAAGTACGCATAGAGTTGTACCTCCATGATCTTAATTTTTAAATAAAATAAATTATTATAGTATTATGATGAATGACATGAATGGGAAAATGTTATGAATGAAATGCTGTTTTTATTGAGAGAGCCAGGCGTGTTATTTTTTCTATGACGTCATTTGAATGAATAATTGTTGTTTTCGATGAAGTTTTCAAATATAATAAATTATCGTAGTATTATGATAATTCTAAAATTATTACCGAGGAATGTATCACATTTTAGAGATGTTTAAACCAGGCAATTTATATTTCAATGCCGTCATTTGAATGAAGTTCATTCTTTTCGATGAAGGTTTAAGTTTTCAAATATAATAAATTAATGTAGTATTGTGATAAGTTTTAAAATATTACCGAAGAATGTATTGCATTTTAGACATGTTTAAATAAAATCGCATTGAAGTTGGAAAGTGTTTCATAATCAATGCTTTAAACATGATTGATCTTTCTTGTTTTAGCTAAACTTTTCCCCATTTCAAAAAGAAAACAAGACTTCAAACAAGAATTTTAAAGTTTATGAGCACTCGTAACAGAAAAACTGCGAACACGCTACGGAAATATAAACAAACACAGTATCCTAACATTGATACCAGATATCTGAGTAAAACTTCGTGTTGCCACATATATTCAATAATTTTAAATATTTCAAGGATTTGTATTTTCCTTTTTAAATTCAGTTTATATGTAGTAACAAATTTTAATGCTTATATTAACTAAAATATTAGTGTAAACAAACATTTAAGTTCACTTCCGGTAGCGGAATGCTACTTTCGGTTTCAAAAACTTCCGACTGACTAATATTAAAATGCCTGTAACTCCAGTTCTAAGCAAGATAAAAACAAAATTCAAACTGATTTAGAAAGCTAAAAACTCGGGCTTTAATATTAATCCAAAAATCGAAAATCGGATTTTTGACCGAAAATTGCATTTTAAAGGTAGGAGGACGACACCTCAAGATGGTTGTCGTGACATAACCGAACAAAAACTTGATCGAGTGCACACAAGTGTTATCAGACACAGTGTAGATACTTTTGTACCAATAAATAGCAAAATTATTATTTATTTATTTAATCATTGTTTTCTTTCGTAATTGGTGTATAACCCCTGAATCGCGATCTGCCGACATGATTTTCCCCCTGAGAACCCATGTCGATGCATCGAAAAGTGGTTTAAGTCGGCATTTTTGTCTTTTCACATCTCTGGGACTTTGATGATACAATGCTGAAATTTTGTACATCACCTTTTTAGTGCATGGGGCACATTTTACTCAATGGAAAAGTTTTTGGATGGGGTCCGTATAACAATTTAAATTTTGAATTTCTTAAAATTTAATTCCCTTGAAAATTTTAATCGATTTAATAAAATTCTGTACCTTTATTTTACGCAACTTTTCAGTTTATTATACATGTCTAAGATCAATATTTAAGGAATAAAATCCGAAGTCAATGTTTTTGGGACACCCTGTATATAATAGTAGAAATACCCTACGTCTCCCGGGAAATATCTGAAGTAAAACTTGAAATATATAATCGTATCAGCAGTAGTCATCGTTTCAGTTGCAGTCGACTGGGCATGTGAAGGTAGGTGGTTCAAGACTCCACGGACATATAAATTAATTACACCACATTATCAGTTCACATTTCGTACACAGCATCACCCGGGGGCCAACGGCTGTACCGTGCTGAAAACACCGGTTCTCGTTAGATCCCCGAAGTCAAGCAGCATCGGGCGCTGTTAGTACTTGGGTGGGTGACCACCTGGGAACACCACGTGCTGTTGGCACATTTCGGTAGCCTGGTGGTTTACGCGCTGGATTTGCACGCTGCCACAACTGCCGCCGTGTTCATGCGGAGTACGATCACGTTAAACATGTGGGTCCGTAAGTCCTTCCGAGAGGTTGGTGGTAGGGGGAGGAGGGTACGGTCCCTGTGGATGCCTCCCCCACTGCGTTCCGGTCTAAATTGGGTGGCACTTCCCGGCCGTCCAAACAGTTACCTTACACCTTTCTGGTAGGGCCAACGGCCGTACCGTGCTGAAAACACCGGTTCTCGTTAGATCACCGAAGTGAAGCAGCATCGGGCGCGGTTAGTACTTGGTGGGTGACCACCTCGGAACGCCGCGTGCTGTTGGCCATCTCGGGTGCGGTATCCCCGTGGTTTGCGCGCTAGATTTGCACGCTGCCACAAATGCCGCCGTGTTCATGCGGAGTACGATCACGTTAAACATGTGGGTCCGTAAGTCCTTCCGAGAGGTTGGTGGTAGGGGAAGGAGGGTACGGTCCCTGTGGATGCCTCCCCCACTGGGTTCCGGTCTAAATTGGGTGGCACTTCCCGGCCGTCCATACAGTTACCTTACACCTTTCTGGTAGGTCGGACGGTCTGGGTCTCAACAACAACAACACCTTTCTGGTAGGTCGGACGGTCTGGGTCTCAACAACAACAACAGCATCACCCGGGCACCACTATGAAATCTATTCCAGACACGGATTTAAACGTCTGACCTCTGGCTCTTAACATCAGTATTCTACAAACTGAGCTAACCCGAGTCCAAAAAGAAACCTGATAGGAACACATTTGTTTAAATGAATTGAGGCTACCTAATCAATAAAGTTCCCTCGACCGCACAAACTTTTCAATTAACCTGAAAACGGTTCTCACGTGATAGGCTTTACATGCTCATGTTTAATTGAGCTCTTGTTTCTTTTGCATTGGGGTAATTTACTAAATTCTGAGGGTTCGGGTGAACCACACCATTTGCAGGTAATAGCTTGTTAGAGTTTCAATCATCCTCAAGATAAAAGTCGAAGAATGCGTAGTTGCTCAGTAACTGGGAATTTGCTTAAGTAAATAGATTTCAAAATAAAACAATTGATTCTTAATCTTTTGGTCTCACGAGGAAAGAAATAGTATAATAAGGAGTATTATATGAAGTTGAAACTTATGCTATACTTTTAATAATTATCTGTGTTGTATATCTGTTGGGATGAAGGTAATTTCAGGAAACACGCCAGATTGAGAAAGTCAGCTCCGCCTTTTAAATGTCAACACGTTTAAACGTTATAAATCATCTCGAATACGTTTCAACAAATACTGATCAAGCTTGAAGACGTTCTGAACACATAGTATAAAACACATCCAGAAAGATGTATATGCCAAATTTTAAAATCAAATAATCAACTAAAAAATTAAAATAGTAGAATATTTCTACTTAGGTGACACTAATACCCTTTGAAATCCCTACAAGGATATATAACTGAATTTTGCACTAGATTCTTGGTTTTTAAAATATAGTGGTTATAATGCCAATATTTTAATATTTTGAATTATTTTTAAATGATGATTCTAAATTCGATATTTTAATATTTTGAACTGTTTTGAAAATGTCTAAAGATAAACCACTCACAAAGATAGATGTCATTCATGCAAAATTGTTTCGGCTCCATCGGATTGAAGCCACTACAGATGTTTTCAATTTGAAAGCCGCTGAATAAATC
The DNA here is from genome assembly GCA_951213105.1 of Amaurobius ferox. Taxonomy (NCBI): domain Eukaryota; kingdom Metazoa; phylum Arthropoda; class Arachnida; order Araneae; family Amaurobiidae; genus Amaurobius; species Amaurobius ferox. Next base: position 129,731,828 of record OX578135.1, on the reverse strand, counting down.
TCTATTAATCTATTATATCTAATTTACCACTTTTCCAATTAGCATGAAGAATCAAGGTCATTTACATGTCCGCGGTTAACTTTGTGTTCCTTGAATTTTCTGAGATCGCAATTATTTCTCTCAATTCTGCAGATTTCTTTTGTGTTACACTACTTGCAGAAAATAGCTTTTTAACTTTCGTGCACAAAATGAAAGAAAAATTTAGTTACTCATTATCATATTGGAAAGTTGTCTTTAAATACCCAGCTAAACCAAAGAAACTGGTCTCTATATTCTTCTAATGCTTGGGAGAAAAGGGACGTTTCAATAGTTTGTAGAATAAATAGCTGCATCAAATAGTTAAAAATTTTACAAAAGGGTGAAATTTACATAGAATAGGATACAGCAATATTTCAGAGAAATAATTTTTTATATTCTTTTAGGCTGTATGCTAAAAATATGTATCCAGCTTTTTCCTTCTATGTGGACTCCGCAATCAATTGGGGAGCTCTCATAGAAGGATTAAATAATATTCTAGATACCCCAATATAGGGATTGCATATGGGAAAGGCGATTAGGATTATCCCTGGGTCCGTTGAGGATTACATGAGTATTCAAAATCACCTCACCATAGCTAAAGTCCCTTTCAGCTCTATTAACCTACAGAACGAGCACCCTAAAAACGTAGTTTTAGGGAGACTTCCCATGAGCTCTGACGTCTGAACCCTTAAGGACGTTATTGGATTGGAAGGGTTTCACACAACCAGAGTCTCATAATTAAAAAATTAGACGAGATAGAGCCAGCCCCTTCCCCAACTTATTGGTCCGCCTTGTGCTGGCCGAGGACTGGACGAGGATTTACGATGTTAGTAATTGTGGTAACAGTTGCGCCAAAAATATTTTCTTATATCAGAAATGGCTATGCAACAAGGCGGCAGTCAGCCGCAGATTCGACGATGCCTAATTTTATATTGGGCGGACAATTTATTTACGAGCAATAAATGAAGAATGACATCACGAGAAATAAAACTATGGACTCAAGCCAGCCCATGGGTATCATGGAATATCCAATGAAAGCCAATATAGACCACGTCCAGATGACTCTGTGATTTGACACACAGATACGGTTGAGCCTATGAGATCTGAGAGGGGAAAACGAAGTTACCCCTGTGCATCAAATAAATGTAAACACTCTCAAAATTTTGGTGTGGGATAAGCACATCAAAAATATGCTCCCAAGAATATCTATAATTTTCACATTGAACTTAGCACATTAAACTGTGCTATTAAGACACGCTGAAAGTTTACCACCCACTGAGCACGTAAAATGTGCTTATGTAAATCTCCTAAAAGTTGTTGCCGTTTATTAAGCACAAAACTGTGCTTTCACCCTTTGGTAAAATAGAGTCGCTGAATAAACGCGTAAAAAAGGTGTTTTTCGTGAAGACAGTGCAAAGATAATCTGCTGTGCGCCAAAGAGCAAAAAGGTAAATTTTTGTATCATAATATGAGGATTTGTGTAACCTGACGAGAAGTCTGAGCGAGTCATTTTGTGAAGCAAAATATAGACGATTCAAGGCTATGATAATGTGATTGTCAGATCTTTAAAGGAGAAATACTAATACACGGAGATGAAAAGATTTGATTGTCCACAAAGGCAAGCCAGTCATTTGATATTTGGGTATAATCTAAGGGAATGCTGTATAAAAATTTTCCTATGGCAAACTACCCCTGGTGACAATTAAATGAATTTTCAGCCTATATCAGCCATCATGAAATTGCGAATTGTAATGCTACCAATTTGGACAATAAATTAAAATATTAAGCGAATAAACGTCAATCTAAATATTGTAATGATGTATGGTAATAATTTCTAATTAGTTACTATATTTGCATATCCAATTCAAGCCATGCATAAATAAAAATAAATTAATTTAACTAGTACTCCATTGTTGTATTTCCTGCTTCTCTTTTGCTTGAGATCGTTTTGCAAAGTTCAGCACGACAGAAGACGGATAACATGGCATGGCAGAATTATTTCTATGTAGTAAAAACTGAGCAACTCACATTGCGCCTTTCAAAGACATAAAATGACTTTCTTAATCTTTCCTACATAAATAATTTTAATGAAACTTTTAGTGCGTGTCAGTATTGTCTAACGCAGAAACTCTAGAAAGAAGAGCAAATAAATATTTGCACTATTTTATAAAAATAATCTTTTTTAATTTTATTTAATATAAATCAGTAAGAATTTCCCTCAAAATATTGTTATTTATCTATCACTATATATACACAGGGTGTCCAGTGATATCGGTGCCCAATGGCTATTTCCTCAACCGATAGTCACAGAGATATACTTCCAATTGCAAAAATGTTTTAAATTTTGAAATCTATTATCCTAGAAACAGTTTAAATCAATAAATGTATATCTGACGGAAATACGAAATAAATTTTTTTATGCGGTCCCTCGGTCCTACCAATTATATTTAGGAAAATCATCCTTATACAATTTCATGTAAAATAAAAAAAAATCTTCTTTTACGACCAAAATTCATCGAGTTATGAAGCATTAAACTATATGACTTAAGTTGCATTCCACGCATAAAAATGTCCCGTTTCAGGCAACCAACCAATCAGGGACCATAATGACATTTCTCAGCACAAAAAGTGCTCCAACTTAAAACAGCTATAAGTCGGTCAAGTTTGGTCGTAAAAGGATGATTACTTTTTATTTTATATGAAATTGCATGAGGATGATTTTCCTAAATATAATTGGTAGGACCGGGGGACTGTATAAAAATTATATTTCGTATTTCTTTCAGAAATGCTGTTATTGTGACTAATAGTTCATTTATTGTGACTAACGATTGAGTAAATAGCCATTGGGCACCGATAACACTGGACACCCTGTATATAAGATGATAAAACTCTACAATAAATGCAGAGATTAATTTGTTTGCATTTTTTAATATTTATATTATACTTAATATTGCATGACAACGTTATTCAAACACAATGTAGCTGATAAAATTATTTGAGTTTGCATTTTTATTATTATAGGGAAGACCTTGTGTTGCTAATGAGAAATGTCCTATATTTCAATATGACATGTTAGTCTCTTATGTAGGTATTTTCGGCTATGTTTCCGATGAAACATCAGAAGAACAATTGAACTGAAAATGAAGCCATCAAATCAATAAAATTAATTTTGTTGCGCCAACATTTCGATTTACCTCAGGATTTCAAATTGTCACGCAAAGCCTTTTACATGTCTGAGGTTAATTGGATTCTTGTTTGGCTGCAGTGTGATGTTTTCCCTAGTTCTTAAAATTTCTTTAAACGTGCTAGTGGTAGTAAAGATCGTGTTAACATTTTAATCGTGGTCTGATAGTTAAAGTTGAAAATTCATTTACTAAGCAAAAATGTGGAAAATATTTGTTCTTTAAAATATTATTCTAAATCAGAAAACAATTTTCGTTTATCATTCTCCATCTGTAAGAAAAGAGGTGGTAGAAACTAGCAAAAAGCCGTGCTTTGAATGCACCAGCGCATAGGAAGTATACGAGCTGTGACAGATTTTAAATTAAAACTTAATTTAACAATGAATTGTGAAATTAGAAATATAATATAGAGGAGCATATACGCTTTTAGAATATGAATATTAAATTAAAAAATCTGATGTGGGCAGCACATGACTTTCCTTATATAATTCAATGAATTTACTACTTTTACAGTAAAAACAAATTAGATTGCTTTTATAGTTGATATTTATATTCTTTCCAAGATATTGAATTTTCGTCAATGAGTCGTCATTTTAAGTGATTTAGGGTCATTTTTATCCATTTGGCGAGTTTTTCGTGAATTTAGCAACATTTAAAAAGTCGCCAAGTTGCCGACATTCCACCAAATTCGTCGCCAAAATTTCACCAAGCGGTATGGAGGGAGAAATAAGTTATTCTTACAGCAGATAAATGACTATTGTCGTTCAAACACAAAAGTATTACTCAAAGAATCTTTTTTTATGAATGGAACGAGCTAGATCCACGAGAATGATGTCACCCAATTTATTGCATGGTATTACATATGAAAAGTGAATATGTTTTTCAAGAGGAAATATGTTTTTTTCAATTTTATATGACGTTTTGATAATTTTTTTGAAAAATGTGCAATATCTCGAGAACGGTTCATAAAATTTATGTCAATCGTTTTCTCATGAAAAATTACATAAGAAATGTCTACTTGCGTAACTTCATTAGAGGTTTTGATTTTTTGACTTTTTAAAATTTCACTCGAATATTTAAGGGGGGTTCTGAACATTCGATTGCGTTTATACGCAATCAAACAATAGGCTTCTAGTGTTTACGGATTGTAATTTTTGTACCAAATTTCGTTCGAGTCGTACTATTCGTTCGTCAGTTATCGTCTCCACAGACTCACAGACACACACACACACACTCACTCTATCTCTCTCTCTCTCTCTCTCTCTCTCTCTCCCTCTCTCTCTCTCTCTCTCACACACACAGACATCACTTCAAAATGTTCGATTCATGATCAGGGATGCTTGAAACGTACTCTCCCGTCGAAAACTGAAATTCGAAATTTTTGACCCCGTCACAATACTTTCCTTATACATTATTGTATATAAGGAAAGTAGCAAATTAGAATACAGTAAAACATCGAAATCAAAGTAACACATTTAAACCGCGAAAGCGTATTTAATACACAGGTATACGTTTAAATAACAATGCATGCAATTGAACACGCTTTGATTAGTTGTTTTAAAGTTGCTTACTTTTTATTCGTATGCATCGTAATGAGCATGCGCGGTTTATAAATGGACATTTCGCCTTGTTACAATTTGTTTTAATAATTGAAATTGTGAATCTACAAATTTACTTGCAATTTCATGTATGTATGCAAAATGTCATCTCCCTACCTATTGTAGTTTTCGAGTTATATGGATCACAAAATTTAGGTAAATGTTGATTTTGCTTCATTAAGAATAGAGAATGCATAACAATTTTTTCAGAAAATTTAGCGTCATGCGAAATCAAGTAAACTATGAATGTATTCTTTAAAATTAAAGACAACCAAATGAGTGGTTAAAAAGTCATTTAATAAAATCGCCTTATTGTGACGCACACAATCACAAAACCAAAGAGACATTATCGTGCCCATCATCAGTGATAAATGACTTTTTTACCACTTATTTGTTTGTCTTTGATTTCAGAGTTTATTGGTCAACGGATTTAGCGTGCTGTTTATATGAATGTATAGTTATTGCAAAATATCATACGGAAATAGAGTACAATATTTAGTTCTAAGACTTTTTTTTTGTTTAATTAAAAAAATTAAAACAAAATGTAAAGTTTAATAATTGTAATTCTAAACAAAAACATTTGAAATTTAAATTTATGTAAAAAAATGCGCGCAAGTCTGTGATTTATTTCCTAAAATCTAGTCATTTGCAAAAGTATAAAAACAGCAGACATTATCCTCCTGCTATATTATATGGATTTCATTATTTAACTGGAAAATGTGCCCGAGGTTTCCCTGTGTGTAGAGCAGGAATAAATTGATTTAATTCATTCAATTTTTCAAATCGTATTCGCGCCCTCCCTACCATATTATTTTTATCGCCTGCCTGAAATACCCGAAAACCAAACAACGAAATTTCACAGAAAATCAGATAATAGAGTAATTAAAAAAATGTATTAAAATGCGAGAATATACACCCATATTCATATCGAACTATAGCATTGTGCTAACGTTCCATTTCTGTATAAGTCGAAATAATAATCAGATTACCGAAAATGTGCATATTTCGATGTATTTAAAGATAAATAAATAAATATGAAGTAATTATCTTGCAGCTTCGGTTTAGAGATCATAAAAAGAACGTTCTTCGATTTTTTCGATGATGTCAAGATGGAAACTCTGTGATAATATCTTCGATCGCTAAGGAACTAATTTGTTTGAAAATCTCTCGAAATCATGATTGAACATAAACTAACTGAAAAAACTAATTCGAGTTTTCACAAACCCTCGCCTAGTCGCATCATTTGTGGCTCTAAACTACCACCGAATCGAATTTCGTCACTTTCCGAAGCTGCATTTTTCCGCCACAGACAAGTACACTCATTCACATACAGACATATCTTTCAATATGTAAGATAAGTGATTATATAATTTCTATTTTCGCTCTCTTGAAATGAAAGCAATTTTTATTTTACCATACTACTGCATAAGAAAGTAATTTTTTTTTTATAAAATTTTCGAATTCGAGATTTTAATGATAAAGTACGATTTTAGATTTCCTTAGCACATTTCGGAAATTTTTGTAAAGAAGCTCTTTTCTTTTTCTCGCTCTGCGTATGTATATGCTTTTAGTGTTATGATATTTTATGCTTGGATACATTATGCCGAAAACTTTGGCTAGATACAAATTTATGTAATTTACAAAATTGAATAAATTTATTACTTCTAAATAAATAATAAATTTAACAAATAATAAATAATAAATAGTAAATTTATTATTTATTTTTTATTGAATAAATTTATTATTTGTTTTGCCAAAGCAAATTAACGATATAAAAATTGTATTTCTTATTGAATACATTTATCATTTACTATTTCCATCTAGCTGTGATGCGCTTACTAACAGCAACGGTTGAAGAGCTACATACAAATTGAAAATCAGATATATGAGAGAGAGAAGTGTGAGAAATCGTCAGGAGGCTAGTATAGAAGTTTATAAAAGTATGACCGATACAGAAGTCGATATGAGTTCGTTCAATATAGTAGAAAGGTAGCCGCGTAAAGATGACACTAGCTAAGATGACTTTTACAAACAACTCTGCAACCCATACAGCAACAACATGTACCCCTTTCATTTTCTAACGAGGACTTCGCATTTTAAATCAAATAATTATACAATATTCCGCAATGTCATCACACTTTGTCTCCAGATTAGATTGAAATCTAATATATAAGGATTTCAAAATGCCAATTGAAAATTTAAGTGAAGATATATTTTTAATAAATAATTAAGCTACCAAAAAAGTGTCATCAATTAAATAGTGTGTATTTTAATGTTTTTATTTTTTAGGTCGTATGATTTTTATAGGTGGACGCCGGACTGTAGAAAACGATGGTTCACAACGACAATTACTACAGTTCACAACGGCAATTATTACAGTTCACAATGGCAATTACAAGAGTTCACAACGACAATTATTATTACTACTGTAGTGATACAATTTTTTCTATTTTTCACCACAGAGAGATATATTTATAGCAGATATTTGAGTGAAAATAAGGAAATCTTTGGGATTATGCTTGATTGCCCCCCCCCCCCCCTTTTTTCGATTTCTGTAATTAAATTGTCATTTAATATGCTGTTCTTTTGTTGTTGAAATTTTTGAACCTCTAAAAAAAAATAGTTTACGGTTTATATCCTTGTCTAAACGCAGATTCTTTTGTAAATTGTATTTATGCAAATTTTGTCGCTATATCTGGTCTATATATGAACGATTCAATTTTATTTCCGTGTAGCCACTGATGAAGAGCGTACTTATGCTCGAAAGGGCGGTGGCCTTTTTTAACACTTTACAACAAAGTTGAAGAGTGTTTATGACTTTGTTCTTTCTGTCTGTCTGTCTGTCTGTCTGTCCGTTAGCACGATACCTGCCGTAAAAATGACTTAATCAAAACGAAATTTTAGTATGTTGTTCAGACGGTCTGTAAGACCTATGGGAATATAAATGAATAATATCACCCAATTAGTTTTGAATTGAACCAGGGTTGAAAAAATGAAATACATTGAGCCCAATGGGACCTAATTTTTCAAACATTTTTTTAAGCGGATTTAAAATTCACAAATTGCTTCGAAAATTTTAGGTAATATTCAAATTGTTCCATAAAATATATAAAAAAAATTCAACGAAATATATTCAGTAGTTTTTTAAATAAAAATTAAAATAATAATAACACCTCTTATATGAAGCGATCACGTGGCCATGATATGAAAAGATCACATGACCCACTTCAAAATGATATATGGCATCCATCTTGTCTCAAGATCGTGATTTTTAAAGTTCTTTTTAATTCATATTGAGTGTTGTATCCGTCCTAAAACCACTATTTTTTTGTTTAAATTCTGAGCATCTGCATACTGAAACAACGCAATTACAATATATTTGAGTTTAAATGCTCATCCAAATTTGATTATTTCTACAACGAAGCCTATTTTTCACCTATGTAAAATGTAAACAGAAAAATATGTAGAATGAGTTGTATTAGAATTGCTGTATTTCTTTAACGCAAAATCATTTAGTTCATGGAGTCTGCGTAGTTGATATGAATGAAATATTAATTGATTTTACAAAGAGAAGGACGATTTTTTTCGATGAAATTTTACGCATAGAGTTTAATTACTTGTAGATCCATGGTCTCAATTTTTAAATAAAATAAATTATTATAGTATTGTGATGAATGACATGGATGGGAAATTATTTATGAATGAAATGCTGATTTTATCGAGATAGCCAGGTGTGTTATTTTTTCTATGACGTCATTTGAATGAATTTCAGTTGTTTTCGATGAAGTTTTCAAATATAATAAATTATCGTAGTATTATGATAATTCTAAAATTATTACCGAGGAATGTATCACATTTTAGATATGTTTAAACCAGGCAATTTATATTTCAATGCCGTCATTTTAATGAAGTTCATTTTTTTCGATAAAGTTTTCAAATATAATAAATTAATGTAGTATTGTGATAAGTTTTAAAATATTACCGAGGAATATATTGAATTTTATCCATATTTTAATAAATTTGCATTGAAGTTGGAAAGTGTTTCATAATCAATGCTTTAAGCATGAGTGATCTTTCTTGTTTAAACATTTGTACGTCTTATAGGAAGTAAAATAAAGACCTTCTGTTGTGGATGTGTACTTAATTTTTGCAAGTGTAAATTGTTTACATGCTTATCTACTAGGATCGGCAATATAAGTGTTTCAAAAAGTATCTCAGCGGGATACCCCGACCAGATGTTATTCGCGTCAAAAACATTTCCAACATCTAGAAATATAGAAAATATATTTAATTACAACTCCACTCAAATCCATTGTAATCTTCACCTATTCAATACATCGTCCGTTTTAGTCATGCATAGCTGTTATTAACTAATTTAGCATTTCAGTTTCGTGGCTCAATTATTCCGACTTATTGCCTGGAGGACTTTAACACCAGCGCCTGCCGCTGACGTTTCACACTCGATTTGAGTACAGCACAAAGAGATGTTCACATCGGATGCACTCTTTTGTGTAAAATCAGTCGAGGATGTTATTCATCGGGATCGCGCAATGAAGTGTAGTGTTGTGATGTTTACATTAATATAGTTCCTCGTGGAGTAAATTGAATTTTGTAAATTCAAAATTATGATTCATGTAAACATGAAGTTATTTGATTTGGAATTTATAAGATATTAGAATATTAACTTGTTTATGAGATAATTCATTTAAATTGCAGTAAAGTCAGCAATTTTGCTCCAATTTTCCGCATTTCTTAAAGCAATGTTTTGTAGTTATCTACATTTTTTTTCTCAATACTTTCTGCATGGAAATAGAGGTATATTTGTACTTACTCATACTATAAGGAACGTATTGGTTTCGAAAAATTTTTGACACTTATGGAAAGACATATGTGTGTACATGCGTGCATGCGTATGTGTGCGCGTATGTGCGTATGTAGATGCGTATGTGCGTACGTGTATACGTATGTGCGTGTGAACGTTCGTATATGCGTTCAAAATATTTAATCGAAATTATAACTGCACTTTGAAAATAGTTCAAAATATTCAAGATCGAAATTAGAACCATCTTCTAGTTAAAAAAAATTCAAGTATCGAAATTAAAACCATCATTTTAAAATAGTTCAAAATATTTAACTGTCGAAATAAGAACCACATTTTGAAAAAAGTTCAAAATATATAATCGAAATTAGAACTGTATTTTAAGAATAGTTCAACAAATTTTAATATCAAAATTAGAACCATCTTTTAGATAAAAAAATTTAAGTATCGAAGTTAGAAAAATATTTTTTAAATAGTTAAGAATATTAAATTATCGAAATAATAACCACGTTTTCAAAATAGTCCTAAATATTAAATTATCGAAATTAGAATATTCTTTTCAAAATAGTTCACAATATCAAATTTTAACCACTATATTTCGAAAGTTAAATTAATGGATTCGTGTCCAATATCCAATTATCCAATTATCCAATTATCCAATAATCTAATATCCAATTCGTGTAAGACTGTCAAATTACTTCTTATATAGCTACTTTTATTTTTCTCTAGCATTACTTTTTATTCTAGCACTTTCACTTTTCGAGGTATAAGCATTATAAACTTGAAAAACGGAAATTATTCAAACTTCTTAAAATTGACAAGACGATTCCCCAAAAACTATAATTAATTTGTAAACAAAATTATCTAGAAACGGGATTTTCTGCTATTCTTATAAGTTTATACTGCTTATTTCTATCTATGTTCTTACTGTTTATTTCTATCTTTTATACTTTACAGTATATTTGAAGCGGAAGTAAACAACGTAGAGTGAGGTAAAATCTCGTTAGGATAAAAACATTTTAATTTTTACATTCCATGCAATACATGGTAATGTATAGGGAAAGTATTGGAATCATGCCGAAAATCGCAACTCGAGTTTTCGACGGATCCACACGTTTCAACACCTCTAGAATACGAAAAAACTATTGTTAGCGTGAAATCTGTGTGTGTGTGTGTGTGTGTGTGTGTGTGTGTGTGTGTGTGTGTGTGTCTGGTGTGTCTGTCTGTCTGTCTGTCTGTCTGTTTGTGTGTCTGTGTGTCTGTCCAATGTATGTATCCACTCTAACTCAAAAACTTACAGACCGAATTTCATAAAATTTGGTAGGTAAGTCGCTTGGATATGACCCTGGTGCTGATTAGTTTTTGGTACGATTCATAAAAGCAGAACCCGCCTTTTTTTGGAAATGGCCCGTAAAAATTTCATGTATCCACACTAGCTAAAATACTAATTTACCAAACTTCACAAAATTTGTTAGATAAGTTACTTATACGATACTCTGGTTTTGATTAGATTTTGGTATTAAGCGAAAAAGAACAATCTGCCTTTTTTTACGAAATGGCCCGCCAAAATGTCTTGTATCCACTGTAGCTAAATTTCTAATTGACCACATTTCACAAAATTTGGTAAATAAGTTATTTGTGAGATACTCTGGTGTTGATTTGATTTTGTCATTATTCGGAAAAGAATAGCCTGCCTTCTTTTACGAAATGGCCCTCAAAAATTGCCAAAATCTAAAATAAAAAAAGCTACATATGTTTAAATATATCAATTAAATGCTTGTTTTATACGTAATTTTTGATGAGGAAAAGTATAATAACAACTTATTACTCTAGGACTAACCTTTCTCGAGATATTTGAGATTTTCCGCATTTAGTAATGCCACTTTTGGAAAACGTCCAATTACCAAATGAAACAGAAATTGAATTAAAAATGCAAATTTTAACAATAGGAACTTATTTCCGACACAAGTAAAACTTGCTTATATTTTTATGTATTAAGAGATATCAGTGTTCAAGTGTTGAAATTTTTACTTTCTCATACTATATAGAATATAGTATCGAGAAAGTATTATTTTCACCAGCATTTTCGATTCCGAGATTTTGATGATAATTAATGTTTAGATCGTCTTGAACACGTTTAGATTATTTTTAGAGTGATCTCCATCTGTTTGTGGTCAATTTCTGGTGTACACTATAGCTGCCATAAATATTACTGGATTTTTCACTAAACATTGTACCCAACTTTTCTATCGAAAAATCTAGAACTCTATATGATTTTTTTTTTAAATTCGAACGAAAAATTCCAAATTTATTTGAAGTTTTATAATTTCCTAACAGGGTAGCATAGCACGCAATTTGACATAATTATACATAAAATGGGTTATTTATGGCTTAATGATCACGAAACTTCAGGGTCTCAGTCAGTGTAGTTAAAAATAGCCGCGATACGATATTTAATTTTGTGACGACATTAACCCCCTTTAAGGGGGGAAAGTTACTCTCCTGGAGGGTATACATTGCCAAACCTAGTATCAATCGTAATATTTTTCCAAGTCTTTTAAAATGAAGGATAATCTGCTATAAATGTGGTCATCTGTATCAACTGTGCACATTTTTCAAATGTATTTTTGCAAAATTTTCAAAATTGGCAAAAAAAAATATAAAAAAATAGTCACAAGCTATTAAAAAATGGACTCTGGTAAGAGAGCGTCAAATTTAGTAGTAGTACAGTTAAATTGTAATGCTCTTGTTTCAGGCAGTGGTATAACAAAAAAAACCAGATGTGGGCAGCACATGACTTTCCTTATACATAAATGAATTTACTACTTTTACAGAAAAAAAAATAGCTTATTCTTATATTAGATACTTATATTCCTTTCAAGATATTGAATTTTTGTCAATTAGTCGACATTTCATTGATTTTGCGTCATTTTTAAACATTTAGCGAGATTTTTCTTAATTTGGCAACATTTAAAACGTCGCCAAGTTGGCTACATTCCGCCAAATTCGTTGCCAAAATATCGCCAAGCGTTACGGAAGGATAAATAAGTTATTCTTATAGCAGATAAATGACTATTGGCATTCAAATACAAAAGTATTACTCAAAGTATCTTTTCTCATGAATGGAACGAACTAGATCCACGAATATGGTATCACCAAATTTATCGCATGATATTACAAATGAAAAGTGAACATGTTTCTCAACAGTTAATATATTTTTTTTATTTTTTTTATTTATGGGATTTTTTGATAAATATATTTGAAAAATGTGCAATATCTCGAGAACGGTTCATGCTACCGTTCTAGCGTTTATGTCAATCGTTTTCTAAGGAAACATTATATAAGAAATATCTATTTGCGGAATTATATTAAAGGTTATGATTTTTTTATGATTTTTTCAAAATTTCACACGAAAATTTAGGGGGATTCTGAACATTCCATTGCATTTAAAAACAATTGGCTTCCAGTATTCACGGATTGTGATTTTTGTACCAAATTTCATTTGAATCGATCAATTCGTTCGTGAGATATCGTTTCCACAGTCTCACTGACACACGCACACACGCACACCCCCCCACACACACACACACACATGCACACACAGACATCACCTCAAAAGTGTTTGATTCGTGTTTGGAGATGCTTGAAACGTGCTGTCCCGCCGAAAACTCAAATTCGAATTTTCGACCCCGACACAATACTTTCCTTATACATTATGTATATAAGGAAAGTAATAGTTATTATTTGCATCGAAACTAATGATCCCTTCACGCCTCAAACTTTTCTTAATTATTTTTATGGAAAACATATTAACATTCAGCACGTGTTAGCATTAGTTCATAGACAATATATTGCACCAATAGCCTTTTATTGCACACCATTTGTTTGGTTTAATTTTTACTAATACATTGCATATGTGAAAGGAAAGTAATATGATGAGCTGAAATATTCGGCAGTCCTGATGTACCTGCAACTTTTGAGCATTCCTGAATAAGAGTAAATTAATTTTTCAATGATGTCTGTGCGTCTGTCTGACTCTCTGAGCGATATATCTAAAACAAATTTAGCAAATTGAATGAAATTTGGTAGCATTATTTCAATTCATGAATATAAGAAGCATATAGATTCTAGAGGAGAACGGACCAAGTGAAACCAACAATGTTTCAAACATTATTTACTTTGCCTGCAATACATGGTAATGTATAGAGAAAGTATTGGATTCATGTCGAAAATCGCAATTCGAGTGTTCGGCGAATCTACATATTTCGGGACCTCTAAAATACGAAAACATTATTTTTAACGTGAAGTCTGTGTGTCTGTCTGTCTATTTCCCAGTCTGTGCATTGCATGTATCCTCCACTCTCACTCAAAACTAACTGACAGAATTTCATACATTTTGGTAGGTAAGTCACTTGTGAGTAACCCTAGTGCTGATTAGATTATGGTATGATTCGAGATGAAAGAACCTGCCTTTTTTACGAAATTACCAGCAAAAATTGCCTGTATCCATTCTAGCTGAAAAACTAAGAGACCAAATTTAACAAAATTTGGCAGATCACTTGTAGTTTAACCTGGGAATGATTACATTTTGTTATGATTTGGAAAATAAAACCTGCTATTTTTTTAGAAATGCCCCCAAAAAATCGTTAAAACTGAAAATAAAATACTACATATGGTCAAATATATCAGTTAAATGCTTATTTTATACGTAATTTAGGACGATGAAAAAAATAAGACCAACCCCATTACTCTAGGATTAGGAACACCATTTTTTCATACTTTCGTTACGCCACTTTTGAAAATAAGTCCTGCTACTAAATGAAAACGAAACTTGAATTAAAGTGCAACTTCAGTGTAATTTAAAATAATTATGGCTGTCATTTTGTGCAATTAAACTCAATTTAATGAATCACTGAAGAAATAAAGAGAACGATAATATGAGTCTGCAGGGAAAGTCATGTGCTGCCCACATGACTTTCCCTCTTGAAAGTCATGTGCTTTTTTTTTATGTTGAAAAATGATGTTGAGCGATACTCACATAAATTGGTTCTTTAGTGATTAAAAAGAGTTTCACAGTTTCCATTTTATTACCTTTGGAAAATCAACGAGCAAAGCTCTTTCCAACGACCTTTGAACCGAAATTATAGTATAAATCCTTCATATTATTTTTTGAACATATCGAATTATACGTATTTCAGGCCACTTCACTCAAATCTAAGTTTCGGTGTGGCACTCTAATATTTAATTACTCTTAATTGATATTTACTTACTCTATTTTTGAAATTTTATGAATTTTTAGGCGGGTCTATAAAAGTTGCAATTTTCCATTTGAAAGCTTTTTTCAGCTCACCCCAAAGGATGTTCTTACATGTTGATGACGTAACAACAGGAGATTGTTCGTTGCTATAGTGATCTGTGATATATTTATATAGCTGTTGTTAACTTGCGTTGCACAAAAAACATAGTTGCGCATGGGAAAAGCAAAGAAAATTGGGTGGATTTGGAAATTGAGTGGTGTTATCGATATCTGTGTTATTTACGTAGTAGCTGCTCATTTAGGATGGCGTGTAATCTGTTCTAGAATTAAATAAGTTAACTATAGTATCAAATTATTAAATGATTTAGAAGCACGTTCTATTAAAACTGATGGACATCATTTGCTAGTATTTATCAGTAGAAGATCTCGTAATATTAGAAATTTTACATTTTTCACATAATTGGAAAACATCAAGCAAATTTCATGAAATTCGCTGAGCCTACTTTATTCTTTAACAGCAAAAAACCTATAGATTTTAAATAGCATCTAGTAATAAGAAAGCTCTAATTTGTGTTATTGGTTTTCAACAAAATAGACATGTGTTAATTTGTAAAGTAAGTCGTTTGTTGGATACATCAGATTTTTTTCTTTCTAAATCCTGTACTCATAAATCAGTGAATAATTAGTTCCTTGTTTAAGTCTCAAGGAACGGAATTTAAATGTCTTTATCGCTTCAAAATAAAAAGGGTTAATTAGAATATCTTACAATACATTAATACCTTTCTCTCTATGTACAGGAATAAGAAAGTGCAATACAAATGAAGAAGGGGAAAATATATCCCTTCTCAATAAGAACCTTTCCTTATGAGACTGAATGAAAAGAAGTCATTAATGGCAATACATTTGCTTTATGAGTATGATATATCATGATAACCCTTTTATTGTGCTTGAAATGGAAAAATGCTATTTCTTGACAGGTTTCATTTCATTTGTTCTTTAAAAAAAAAGTTATTTTTAGAAGTTATACATCGATGTGTATATGAATAGTTTGTTTTGGCTTGTGCTATTTAGAATTTACGAGAACCGTGGTGTGGATTGGACAGTGTAGCTATGTATCTTAGTGTGCTTGCAGACGATCATAGGATGCCTGAAGCAAAGTTATTTAACATAAGGTTGGGGTATGAGCCCGGCAACCTATCAAAAATTTGTTGGCTTGACGTCACCTAGAGAAGCATTTCATCATTCGTGACGCCACGGACCAGGAGAGTAGTCGCCAAAACGCAGCAAGATTTTTTATTATTACAATTAAAAAATATTTGTTAATTTTGAAGTGGTATTATCCAGACGTAAACAACCTACGCAAAGAGTTTTAATTGTGCTGTGCACACCTTCTTCAGTGACGTCCAAAGAGATTCTCGGTCTTTTCAGAGTCCGAGAACAAACTTTGCGCGTTTGCTATTGCCGTGACATCATATGCGCAGAGCCAGAATAAAAAAAGACTTAAAACCAGTCAAGCCCGGCTTGAATCACTCCTGGCCTGAAGTGTCAGCCGAACTCGGGGCTACCTTACCCCTTGCTAGACCCTTAGGCAAAAGTCCATTCAAAATCCACCATAAAACTTTTATTGTAAAAAAGGTCATTGAGAGCGGAAGATAGTCATTTGTCTACTTCGCCTATGGCCCAAAACGGCCTTGGTTGAACTGTTTTCATCCTAAAACTGATCGTGTGTAATAGTCACAAGTACTGTAATAAAAAGGAAAGCCTCCGGGAAAGTTTATAATAAGAAGAAACTCACGGTACTGTTTGTAATAAGATGAAATGCCACCGATTTGTATAAGAATTGCAAACGACATTTGCAATAGGATTGCACGACAAGCAACTGGAGCGCGATCGCTGCGGGCGGTTTCTCACTGGCATCGGAGAAGATGGGAGATCCGCGCTGATGTGGCAGGGGTATCAATACATTGTATTCACCGATTGGAGCTGATGGAGGCGTGATGATAGTAGAAGATAGCAATGTTGACTCGAATCCTTTAAATTTACCTTTTTCTTTATTTGATGAGAAATTATCATGTTTCAAATCATATACATCAAGAAGCATTAGACATCGAATTTATTGACGATGATACTTGAAGTTACGCTTAGATTTTTTTCCAACATTACAGAGCAATATTCGTTGAATACAACGACGGATCCGATAGTGGTTTGCGCCGGTTAGACATCTCAGAATAATCAATATATGATCAACAAATCTCGCGACTCTTCGAAATTACATTAAAACGCGACTTAAACAATTTACTTTATTATTAATTTAATTTTGGATACATCCTTTTAAAATACATTCTGTTTTTTGCCCCGCGGGCAAGAACACGTCCGACTGCTTTGGAATTACATCGCCAACTGAGGCTAAACACAAAACCCACGCCGAAGCGTCTTTAATGTTATTACGTGTGCATAACGCAAGAAAAAGAAGTTCCCATGTTAAAAGATATGAAATGCAAATGCGCTGTACATATACAAACGCGCGGGAACAAAACCCTACGTCAAGGTTTACCAAAACTGGCGAGAAATATCCAAAAAGGCCGAATACAGAAATGGCGCTTTATGAATTTAGAATAAAATTTTGAGAACAAGTTTTAGAATCGAAAGTAAATTAGAATTCGCCAAAAGTTAAATTTTGAAAGAAAATAATTAATAAACAAGGGCATGCATTTCATAACAGTACGACGGTTCATCACCTCATTTCATGCCAAGAATAGTGAATACAATTTGTTGGATTTATCGGTGTGATGGCAAACCAAATGTGACCATTCAGAGGCTCGCTTCAATCCAGCATTCACAGAAGATTGCGCATTCTTATCGCGATTTCATCATAATCGGTATAGCAGTTGAGATTACTATCAGAGACTAAGCTTTCTGGTGACCCAAAACATAAGGTACCACTTGACGTGCTATTTGTTTTTTCAATTCCTGCCATGCCTGGAATGAAGCTCATAGATTGACGTGCATGGCAGCAATCCAGAATCGACAGTATATGAATAACCTAAAAGTGTACGCATACTATCCTTTCCTGCATGAAAATGAAATGGTCAGTTTAACAGTTCATTTTAAAAAGTTAATCGCTTTCAGGCTCATTCACGTTGAAAATGATGACTCATCATATCGTGTCGCTTTGAGAATGATAAATCCAACTTGTTGATATTTCCTGTAATAATAGAACGTTAGAACTTCGGTCGTGGCAAGAATTGGCTATAGACGTTGTGATAAATTCGTTTTTTAGTTCCTGCTTTCTTTCAGACCTCTGCATGATTGTTGATTCAGTAGCATTGGTCCGGTCAGCGCGCATAAAATAAAATGTGAGGATCTAAAAGCAAGTAGCCGTTCCCTTCAAAAGTCGTGAGTCCGAATCAGTGACAAGACGGTGATAATAATGAATTTCTCCAAGTCTGGATAAAACAGGCAACGTTGATATAGAGAAATAATCTTTTATTATAGCATGACGAGGAATATCAAAGGTTACATAATAACATTCTGGTGAGGGCTAGGCATGTAAGATTGTAGCACCAAAAGTGCGATCTGCTTCTACGAAAATTGTCTCGCCTCTCTCGAAAAAGCGCGTCACCTTCATCTTTTGACTCTATCTTTGACTCTATCACCGGACCACCCGGTGCCAAACCATGTGGAATCTTTCTCATGCCCTGGATGTCAGAGCCCATCCTGGTCTCCCTATCCGGGATTATCTCTTCCCTGCATTGATGACGGCTGGAAAGGATGCATTTCTTGGAAATCAGCCTCTGATGGCAAAGTTTTATCGTTCTGTTTTCCAAAACTGCAGCACATGTGGTCTCAGGGTGTATGACCTCAGAAGACGTTAGGAAATGGTTCGAAAAAAATAAGCTCGAGGAATACTGTACTTTTTACACACATGTCATGCAAAAAGATTTTGAATCCTGGGTTGCCGTGACGCTTAGTCTACGATGGTAATCTCAAGTGTCATAATGAGTGTTGTTGAGACCCATACAGTCCGACCTACCAGAAAGGTGTAAGGTAACTGTTTGGACGGCCAGGAAGAGCCACCCAATTTAGACCGGAATCCAGTGGGGGAGGCATCCACAGAGACCGTATCCTCCTTCCCCTATCACCAACCTCTCGGAAGGATTTACGGGCCCATACGGTTAACGTGATCTTACTCCTCCGCGTGAACACGGCGGCTGTTTTGGCAGCGGAGGGGATCGAACCCTGTCTTACCGAGTGCAATTCCCGCTCGCTAACCACTGGGCTACCGCGCCCTGTCAAAATGAATGTGATTAAATTACTCAAAGAATGTGCTTAAAGTTGCTCAGTGAATGAGCTTGCAACTGTAAATTCGGGTTTAAACCGAACAAACCTGCATGATCAGGTTTGGCATACCGTTTCTCTGAAAAAGTCAACGGATTGGATTCTACATTCCTGACATGCAATGACGTGATGAGTTGTCGTGTTTGGTGTGAATACTATCCACGATAAGGTTTACAATGAACAGATAGACTGCCTCTTCAGGTATCATGCCTGAAACGATCGTGTGCAAACACTAAAAGGAAAATTGCTTAAATAGTCCTCCAGATGGCAAAGTTGTAGAATATTTTACGCTGACAATCTCTAAAATTAACGAAAATGCAATCAGAGTAATCTAAATTTACTTTAAAATCAGATTTATAGGAAAGTATTGTTATAGGGTAAAACATTCAACTGGGAGTTCATAAAGGAATTACATGATTTGTTAGGTCAACGGCTCTACCGTGCTGAAAACACCAGTTCACGTTAGATCACAGAAGTCAAGCAGCATCGGGCGCGGTTAGTACTTGGATGGGTGACCACCTGGGAACACCGAGTGCTGTTGGCACGTTTCGGGCGCGGTAGCCCACGCGAGCTGGATTTTCACGCTGCCACAACTGCCGCCGTGTTCATGCGGAGTACGATCACGTTAAACATGTGGGTCCGTAAGTCCTTCCGTGAGGTTGGTGGTAGGGGAAGGAGGGTACGGTTCCTGTGGATGCCTCCCCCACTGAAATCCGATCTAATTTGGGTGGCACTTCTCGGCCATCCAAATGGTTACCTTACACCTTTCTGGTAGGTTCGAAGGTCTGGGTCTCAACAAAAACATGATTTGGTAGTACGAATCAACAGTTTTAGATCGGCGTCTGTGTTAATATCATTATATTTGTGTTTTCGTCAGTCTCTTTTCAAAGTATGTGTCCACTCTGCCTCATAAACCACTCCTTCGATTTTTATGAAGTGTATATATAACTAAAATTTTGATGTGGGCAGCAGATGACTTTCCTTATATAATGCAATGAAATTACAACTTTTTCAGTAAAAAAAATTTGATGTGGGCAACACATGACTTACCTTATATACTGTAATGAATTTACTACTTTTACAGTAAAAAAAAATAGGTTTTTCTTATAGTAGATACTAATATTCTTTCCAAGATATTGAATTTTCAACAATTAGTCGGCATTTTCATTAATTTAGAGTCATTTTTATCCATTTGGCGAGATTTTCGTTAATTTGGCAACATTTCAAAAAGTCGACCAGTTGGCGACATTCCGCCAAATTTGTCGCCAGAATCTCGCCAAGCGTTATGGACGAAGAAATAAGTTGTTTTTACAGCAGATAAATGACTATTGGCGTTCAAATACAAAAGTATTACTCAAAGTATCCTTTTTCATGACTGGAACGAGCTAAATCCACGAAAATGATGTCACCCAATTTATCGCATGGTATTACATTTGAAAAGTGAATATGTTTCACAATAGGAATTTTTTTTTTACTTTATATGACTTTTTGATAATTTTTTTGAAAAATGTGCAATATTTCGAGAACGGCTTATGTTAGCGTTCTAAAATTTATGTTAATCGTTTTCTAATGAAACATTACATAAGAAATGTCTATTTACGTAACTTTATTAGCGGTTTTGGTTTTATGACGATTTTTTCAAAATTTCACACGAAAATTTAGGGGGATTCTGAACATTCGATTGCATATAAAAACAATAGGCTTACAGTGTTTACGGATTGTGATTTTTGTACCAAATTTCGTTCGAATCGGTCCATTCGTTCGTCTGTTATCGTCTCCACAGACTCACTGACACACACACACACACACACACACAGACATCACTTCCAAAATGTTTGATTCGTAATCAGGCATACTTGAAACTTGCTCTCTCGTCGATAACTCGAATTCGAAGTTCCGAACCATCACAATACTTTCCTTATACATTATGTATATAAGGAAAGTAAAAAATCCTTTTCTCTCAAAGTTTTCCAAACAAACGCTTTCTTGACCTTATCAAAATTTTCAGATATTTTTACTTTCCTTATATACATAATGTATAAGGAAAGTATTGTGACGGGGTCGAAAATTCGAAATCGAGTTTTCGACGGGAGAGCACGTTTCAAGCATCCCTGATCACGAATCAAACATTTTTGAAGTGATGTCTGTGTGTGTGTGTGTGTGTGTGTGTGTGTGTGTGTGTGTGTGTGCGTGTGTGTGTGTGTGTGTGTGTGTGTGTGTGTGTGTGTGTGTGTGTGTGTCAGTGATTCTATGGAGACGATAACTGACGAACGAATGGACCGATTCGAACTAAATTTGGTACAAAAATCACAATTCGTAAACACTGGAAGCCTATTGTTACTTTCCTTATATACATAATGTATAAGGAAAGTATTGTGACGGGGTCGAAAATTCGAATTCGAGTTTTCGACGGGAGAGCACGTTTCAAGCATTCCTGATCACGAATCAAACATTTTTGAGGTGATGTCTGTGTGTGTGTATGTGTGTGTGTGTGTGTGTGTGAAAGTATGTGTGTGTGTGTGTGTGTGTCAGTGAGTCTGTGGAGACGATAACTGACGAACGAATGGACCGATTCGAACCAAATTTGGTACAAAAATCACAATCCGTAAACACTGGATTGTTTTTATACGTAATCGAATGTTCAGAACCCTCCTAAATTTTTGAATGAAATTTTGAAAAAATCGTCAAAAAATCAAAACCGCGAATAAAGTTACGTAAATAGACATTTCTTATGTAATTTTTCATTAGAAAACGATTGGCATAAATTTTAGAACGCTAACATGAACCGTTCTCGAGATATTGCACATTTTTCAAAAAAATTATGAAAAAGTCACATAAAAAAAAAATTCCTATTGAGAAACATGTTCACTTTTCATATGTAATACCATGCGATAAATTGGGTGACATCATTCTCGTGGATCTAGCTCGTTCCATTCATGAAAAAGATACTTTAAGTAATACTTTTGCATTTGAACGCCAATTTATCTGCTGTAAAAATAACTTAGTGCTTTGTCCATAATGCTTGGCGAGATTTTGGCTACGAAATTGGCGGAATGTCGCCAACTTGGCGATTTTTTGAAATGTTGCCAAATTAACGAAAATCTCGCCAAATGGATAAAAATGACGCTAAATCAATGAAAGTGACGACTAATTGTGGAAAATTCAATATCTAATAAGTTATATAATATATAAATATATAATAATAGTTATATAATATATGTTGAAAATTCAATATCTAATAAGTTATATATATATATATATATATATATATATATATATAACTTACATCTTCGTCCATAACGCTTGGCGAGATTTTGGCGACGAAATTGGCGGAATGTCACCAACTTGGCGACTTTTTGAAATGTTGCCAAATTAACGAAAATCTCGCCAAATGGATAAAAATGATGATAAATCAATGAAAATGACGACTAATTGTCGAAAATTCAATATCTTGGAAAGGATATTAGTATCTACTAGAAGAAAAACCTATTTATTTTACTGTAAAAGTAGTAAATTCATTTCATTATATAAGGAAAGTCATGTGTTGCCCACATCAGATTTTTTTTATACGTAATCGAATGTTCAGAAACCCCCCCCCCCCCCCCTAAATTTTCGAATAAAATTTTGAAAAAATCGTCAAAAAATTAAAACCACTAATAAAGTTACGCAAATAGACATTTCTTATGTAATTTTTCATTCGAAAACGATTGACATAAATTTTAGAACGCTAACATGAACCGTTCTCGCGATATTGCACATTTTTCAAAAAAATTATTAAAAAGTCATTTAAAATGAAAAAAAAAATTCCTATTCAGAAACATGTTCACTTTTCATATATAATACCATGTGATAAATTGGGTGACATCATTCTCGTGGATCTAGCTCGTTCCATTCATGAAAAAAGAAGCTTTGAGTAATACTATTGTATTTGAACGCCAATAGTCCTTTAACTCCTGTAAGAACAACTTATTTCTTCGTCCATTACGCTTGGCGAGATTTTGGCGACGAATTTGGCGGAATGTCGCCAACTTGGCGACTTTTTGAAATGCTGCCAAATTAGCGAAAATCTCACCAAATGGATAAAAATGACGCTAAATCAATGAAAATGACGACTAATTGCCGAAAATTGAATATCTTGGAAAGAATATTAGTATCTACTATAAGAAAAACCTATTTTTTTACTGTAAAGGTAGTAAATTCTTTTCATTATATAAGGAAAGTCATGTGTTGCCCACATCAGATTTTTACTACAGTAGATGAATAATTAGCTAACAACCCTAACTACAGCCATTTATGTTTTCATACTTGTATACCCATACATCCATAAATAATTATATTCTACCTCCATCTCTTCATACATATATTCTGGAATTTCAATACGAAAATCTGAATGCTGTCATGATAACCGAATCTATGGCAAATGAAGAAAGGGAAAATGAATGAATCCCTCCTGAATAATATCCCTACTTTCCGCGGCATGCTGAAAACGAACCCCATACCTATTTAATGGTAATACATTTGCTTTATGAGTCTGATACATCTTTCTGTCCCCTCCTTTTTGTCTTCAAAAGGAAAAATGGGATTGCGCTTAGGTTTCTTTTCTTTGATTCATTGAAACATATATCTTAAAAAGTTATTCATAGATGTGCATGGGAATTATAGATTTATGGCATTAGGGTTTTATTAATCCAAGAAACGTTTATCAATGTATTTTTAATCCGATAGTGTTTAATTTTTGAAAATATTCAAGATATATTGCTGTCAAATAAGAAAATAATTTCAACAAGGTACCAGAAACCTGGGAACACCGCGTGATGTTGGCACATTTCGGGCGCGGTAGCTCGGTGGTTTGCGCGCTGGATTTGCACGCTGCCACAACTGCCGCCGTGTTCATGCGGAGTACGATCACGTTAAACATGTGGGTTCATAAGTCCTTCCGAGAGTTTGGTGGTAGGGGAAGGAGGGTACGGTCCCTGTGGATGCCTCCCCCACTGGGTTCCGGTCTAAATTGGGTGGCACTTCCCGGCCGTCCAAACAGTTACCTTACACCTTTCTGGTAGGTCGGACGGTCTGGGTCTCAACAACAATAACAAGGTACCAGAAGGTCATTTTTGCCAATAATTTCATTTTATCAAGCCTCTTACGCCAGTAATGAAATCTGAAATAGCACCTTGATAGTTGCCTACTAATTATTTTGATTTTGTAAATAATGTTATCAGTGTCCAATTGTGGTAACACAATTAAATGTAGTCATTTCATTTAAATTATTTAATTGAAAAATACTACTTGAATACCCGCTATATAATTTTTGAAAATCTTAAACATTGCGTTGTGAATAAAAACACAACGCAATGTCTAAGATACACATATAACTGACCTTAAAATTTCTAACTGTTTATTGATACTTCCTTTATAAGTTGTTGAAAGACTTATTGTTAATTAAAAAGAAGCATACTTTATAAAATATGATTTATCTTAAAAACATCTCCAAAAATAACATTTATTACTAACATTATAAATTTCAAAACACCAATTACAACACTTATATTTAAGTTTATCAGTTGACGATGTGATGACTAAAATTAAGTTCATAATCAAACATTTTTTCATAATTGAATCTAAAATATATCACTATCTTCTTTTTGGCATAAACGCTGGGCATGAGTCGCTGGCTCGTCCAAATCGTGATGGTTACTAGAACACATTGGTCATTTTTTCTTTATGACACAACAAACTCACAATCATAATTCGCTGTTAAATTGTACACTCTAAGATGTTACATCTACATTTATGAAATAAATCCTTATCTAGTTTAAGCAATGGCAAGCTGTTATCCTAGTTATCTTTGATCTGTCAACCACATCGGATTAAGACGTGTTTAATAGTAGCCACTGTCAGTAATGAGGATAATTCACCTTTGATGGATTCTTAGAAAGTTATATTTCCTTGGATTGTCAAGACCTTCTTGCATCATGTTTCTCGGCAGAGGGCAATCACAACAGCGTTCGCAGTTTTCAGTCTCCGTATGGTTTTCAACATTACCACTTATCACACTACTTGACTGGCTATAAGTTCTTCAGAGGCGGCACACCCTTAGACCCCCTCTATTTGCTTGCTGTTCCATCAGGTGACACCATACTTGTATTAATTTGATGGTACCTGCAGGCAATCCGTTTACAGCCTGTGCCATAAATTTATTTCCATCTAATACACTTGTCAGAAGTAAAATGATGTGGCTTTAGTTTTGAAAGACATTTTACTTTGGAAAATGATGCCTCATGTGTAGTGACTTTAATTATGTGTATTTAAAATAAGACAATTTTCCAAGAACTTTTCCCATCCTAAAAAGTTCCTTCAAAGGGGGAAGGAAACTGTGGCTACAGTGCCTAGAAGTACTCTTCTAGACACTGTTCTGTGACGTAGTGTATTTTGACAAAGAACTAGAACTTGGCGTGCGCGGAAGGCGATGCGCAGGGAAGAGAGTCTGTGTCGGGGGAACTAAGAGAAGTATGTAATGATGGAATGGGCATCCGCTCAAGTGAATGAAAAAAAGTATTTTTAAGATGTAAATAGTTGTAAATACTAAATGTTTTGTGATGCTAATCCAGTGGCTTTGTTTTGAATCCCGTGCAGCATGTACTAGTAATACTAAAACGAATAAAACCACACCCACTATTCTATGCCGACGGCCCTACCGTGCTGATAACACCGGTTCTCGTAAGATCACCGAAGTCAAGCAGCATCGGGCGCGGTTAGTACTTGGGTGGGTGACCACCTGGGAACACCGCGTGCTGTTGGCACATTTCAGGCGCGGTAGCCCCGTGGTTTGCGCACTGGATTTGCACGCTGCCACAACTGCCGCCGTGTTCATGTGGAGTACGATCACGTTAAACATGTGGATCCGAAAGTCCTGCCGAGAGGTTGGTGGTAGGGGAAGGAGGGTACGGTCCCAGTATGTGCCTCCCCACTGGGTTCCGGTCTAAATTGGGTAGCACTTCTCGGCCTTCCAAATGATTATCTTACACCTTTCTGGTAGGTCGGACGGTCTGGGTCTCAAACACCCACTATTCTGATGCACCGTTCTCTAGATGTACAAGTTAATTACAATTAAAATTCGCATTTGTAACTCCTCTAAAAAGAAAATCACTGGACGTAGAGCTTCCAAACTTGGTAACCTAATAATGAAGGCCACCGGATTTTATTTTCTACAATAAAAATTTTTAGTTCGTGGAGTCATCATCAGATGACTAAAAAGCGGTTTAACCAGAGTTCATAACGACCATTGTCTTATGCAGTGCTATTCGCTATCAGTAAATTGCCCAAGGCCAATATATAAGGATTATAAACAGTCCCTCAATACATAACGGAATGGGTGCTTAGCGTTTACTGCGGCAGTATTTTACGGATAACCAATTTATTGATGGACAGTTTTCTATGGAATGGCCGCCACTTTGATCACAAGATAGTTACTCACTAACAGTTGCTCAAAGATCACAGACTTAATTCGAGCGGTTTTGGGCTTTGGTAATGTTTTAGAACGTGATACGTTATAACATCATAAATTTATCGGAACTTAAAGATGCTATAAACGCACATGACCGCAACATTCCGTTTAACACACAAACTGTTTAAAAACACAATATATCACTTTCCACGTGTTAGAGGAAATAATACGGACCGCTTTGAGCATTTGTTAGCCTAAATGTCACATGTAAAATTATTTATAAAGTCAATACGAACAATAAATCACCATGTTTACTGTCTCATATGTAGTATTGAGAAATTATTGTTTTCACAAAAAAATTCTATTTCGACATTTTCATGCCAATATATGATCCAAGACCTCCTGATTGGTGTTTTGACTATTTTTTGAAGTTATTTCCGTCTGTCTGCCTCTCTGTCTATGGTCGATTTCTTGTGCATATGAGAGCAAGCAGCCGTAAATATTAATAGATATTCACGAAAGTTTATATCCGGCTTTGTTGTCAAAATATCTAGAACTGGATATAATTTTTTTAATTCGAGGGAAAACTTCGATATGTATTCGAAATTTATATTTTATGAACATGGCAGCAAAAGACAAAATGTGACATATTCATGCATAGAAGTGTTTATGCATGGTTCAATGATCAAGAGACTTAATAGTTGCAATCATTGTTGTGAAAAGTTGCCGCGATACAATTTTTTGTCGTGATGTTTAGCCCCTTAGGAGAGAAGTTGCTCTCCTCGGGGTACACTGTCCAGTATGGCATCAATCAAAATGTATTTCAAACCCTTTAAATTGAAGGGTGACACGCTGTACTTGTAATAATATGAGCCCATGATACTGACTTTTTAAACTGTTTCTTGTAAAATTTAAAATAAGATGAGCCAGTAAATTTTACTTGGTGGTGGCATTGCAAACTAATGATTTTTATTGAAGCATTTTATACCCTTTTATTTTATATGATCACTTACTAAGAAAGGATCATGTTGTCGATAATGCTACTTCTGATATAACGTGGTATACAGACATTATATCATCAACAATACTTTGTTAGTTTTCAGTGGTTTTAGAAAATCACGTGTTTTTAAAATTCGAACGTTTTCATTATACTATGTGTGTCTTTAATTCCGAGAAATTAATTTTTTTCTATAGCTCAAAATATATTTAAAGTGTTTTCTCCAATCCAACGCTCGTTTTATTAATAATGCAAAATGCATGATTTGAAATTATAGTAAATACATGCGGTATTTTTAGAATCATACTGAAAGGCTATACTTAAGTAGGTTTGAGACCGGGAATCACGTACAGTTTTATACTGCAGGTCAAACAATGGCATCAGACTGCAAGGCGCCAATGTATTATAGCCTTGAACCGAGAGGTCAGGAAGTGTCACAAATAAGGGGGCTTCAAGTACAGATTAGGTCGGACGAGAGTAGTTACTGGAGGTTAAAAAAAATCATGGGATTGATTAAAAGGTTAACCAATACAGAAATGTCACCACGTCGCCCTGAGGTCAACCAATTGTAGCCGAAGAGGCGTATCAGATCTCAGGCAAAAAGAGGTGGCCACCGACAGAAGGTTCTATAGATTCAGTTGTATTCAGAGTAATTTAGAGTCGTATTCAGAGATACAATTGGAGAAAAGAGTTAGAAATAGCTACCAGAGTCGATAGAAGGCATGTAAAAAGTTCTACAGCTATGAACGACAGATGCAACAGGCAATATGCCGGTATGCAGCAATAAGAGGTCGTCGTCACAGAGATGGTGAAACAAACAAGCTTCGATTATTAATCGAATGCAGGCCAAACGTCTAAAGACAACCATAAGGTATGTGCAAATCAGCTTATAGAAGGTCATGACCATTTTGATAATAATAACTGACCTGGTCTCACATTTTCAATCTACTCCTTAATTATATGTGGTTATTGTTGTAAGTTATTTAATAATTAATAGAATGTTTTTAATAAATAATGTTACTTTAAAGTTAAAATAGGTGCAGTTAATTGTAAGTAGTATTATGTTAAAACATTTTATTTCAGGAACTCGTACTAAATATTATACGGTGGGTTTTAATGCGGCACAATGCATTGTTTTACTACTATACGATCAACGACCACGTTAATTATGAGTAATTTAATAAGTTTAAAATCCAACATAAAGTTACTTTATTCTAGCACATTAGTAGGCACTAAACTTAATTTTGAAAATTTGAAAGCCCTTTATTGGATACCCTTTATTATAAGAACTGTACTTTTATTTTTGTAAACCCTCACATATTACACGGTTTGGAAATTATAAGTCCAGTTGTTTTCTTTATAGAAATGATTGAAACGTAAAATTTGATTATACACACTCTGCATATTGCTTTAAAATCCTGTAAATTCTTGGAAAATTGTTATCCTTTAAAAGTCTTTCAAAATTCAAACCAGTAAACGAAATTATTTACATATTTCAATTTTGATACAATTTCAAATATATTCAATTCCGGTATTATTGTGCACAAATTCAATTAGATAAACATAGATAACAAAAAATGAAGGGGACAAATCGTACTTCGCACATCATATATTTCGTCCTGTATATGATTACCATATTCAAAGCTCGTGATATATACAACAAAATCAAACGAATTCAGACCGTAACATAAAATACATGAATGTATGACAGTTTCCCATTATCAATGGTAAGTGAATGAAATTGAAATCATAATATATCCACTGATACAACTTCTTGCATATAAGCAAATATCTGTGCATGTATATTTTATTTGGGAAATATTATGAATCTGTGCCTACATTTTTTATAAGTAATGAGGTTTCTATTGAACGCTGAAGAAAATCTTTCTATTTTGAAGTGAATAGGAGCACTGTGGAGCTATCATAATATACAGAAAATGAAGAAATTTATATATTTGTTTTTTACCTCCTAATAATTCTCCTGATATTTTTTTTCGGTATAATACAGGGCAGAGTATGTTTCTTTTTTATTTTGTGAGTAATGCATTCGAAGGAGGGTTATACATATTGATCACTTTCTCTCCTTGCTCTTGGATTTTTTCCTAACGAAATACTTATGCTTCATATTCTGTTGATGTGAAATAAAGGGCTCTTCTTGTAAGAACACAACTTATTTTCTTGCACAATTATTTTTGAAAATAATGTGATGGAACTGTGATAATCTATAATAATGCTTAGATACCCGGACTATGATTTCTTGATATTTTATTCCTTGATATGCAAAAATATATACAGTACTTCAAGGAACATCCATAAAACGTACCCCAATAAGGAAGGTACCAATAGTGGACAAGTCAGATCTATCTACAGTGCAGTTATCATGTCCAATCGAATAAAAGTTGTTTAAGCGCCTCTACTGGTGGATTAAAAAAGTTAGTACAACGAACTTAAGGCAAAGGTGCGATGTCGTACCTTAATCATTACAGAGGCTATCATAAAAAGAGAAGTTTATTTACAGGAACATAACGTAAGCTATTTACAAGAATTTACATAACATGGCGCTACATCATAACGCGCGTGAACGTAGTCATCCAAATACGAATATCCGTATCACTGATGAGAATGTTCTATGGTTGGTTTTTATGACACAGTGCAGGGGCGTTGCGTATGCGTCACAAGCAAAGCAGAGAGTCTTTAGAGATCAAGAAGCTGTGGAGAGTTTTATGCTAATCACTTTCTCTGGAGGCTTTATACAAATCGCTGGAGGAGTGCCGCTATAGTACACTCCCTCATCGTGAAGGAACTGGGAATTTGAAACGAATATGTATTCCATACCTGGTTACTATAGAGGTAGATATGGAAGGTGTTGCTGGGTCAGAAACCGGTGTAGATGTTCCTTTTTCGTCCTCTAAGGGTTTTAGTAGGAATGCGGGTTTTAAATCATCAATGCAGATGTTGCTTTTTCGTCCGTGGATATCCACTGTATAAAATTTGTCTGTGTTTGCACACATTAGGAAAGGTACATCGTATGGGGTCTGCAACGGTCGCCGTACGAAGTCGTTTCGTACAAAAACATGAGTTGACTTGGGAAATTCCTTGTGAATAAAAACATCATTTATTGAATGACGCGAAGTGGGAACTGGTCGTAGTCGTTGCATTTATCGTCGTAATTGCAACACGAATTCGTGTGCATGTTTCGGGATGTTATTTAGTGATGTGTCACGTTGAAATTCATATGGCAATCGTAAGGATGTTCCATAGGTCAATTCTGCACTAGAAGCTTTTAGATCTTCTTCAATTGATTATCGAACACCTGAAAGTACGTTTGGCAGTACATCTATCCAGCGCTCTGCGCCTTGACAGCGTGTTGACGATGTCAACTGGTGGTGAAAACATTCCACCATGGAATTGGGGACAGGATGATATGATGTCGAAGTAGATATCGGAATCCTTTCGATACCGGTAAAGGTCCGACAGCCTCGATGTGGACATGTTGAAATCTGCCATTAGGTGTATTAAAATTTCCTAAAGGTGATTTTGTGTTTCGGTGTATCTTTGATTTTTGGCATGCGATACACGTTCGATTCCATTCGGAACAGTAACCATGTGTCCTATGAATTTCATTTGAGGTTGGCGAAAAACGCATTTGGAAGTATTTATTATTGCGAAAAACGATAAAATACGATGTTTGCGTGCTCCTAGTGTTTCGCTTCGTTTTCTGAAGCGATTAAGCAGTTTTCGACATATGCAAAACAAAAATCTAAATCCTGTAAGGCTTCGTGCATGAATCTTTGAAAGATTTGAGCTGCGTTGCATAAACCGAATGGCATGAACAGAAATTCAAATAGTCCGAGCTGCGTTATCACCGCTGTTTTCGGGACATAATCATGCTCCACAGAAATCTGGTAGTATTCTCGTACCAAATCAAGCGTAGAAAATATATTTTTATTCTCGGGGTTCTGTGCAAAATCGTGTATGTGAACTATAGGATATCTTTCTGGAATTGTTATTGCATTTAGTTTCCTGTAGTCCCCGCATACTAGAAATCTTCCGTCTTCTTTCGTTACGACGTGTATAGGACTTGCCCATGGGCTTTTTGATTTGCCCATGGGTCTACAAATGCCTTGTCGTTGCACAAATTCGAATTCTCTTTTGATAGCTTTTAGATTATCTCAAGCTAAGCGTCTCGCTTCTGCATTAATTGGAGGTCCTCAAGTTTGAATGCAGTGGGTTGTATTGTGTTTTGCAATTTGCATAGAATTGGTTTGCGTTAAACTTGGAAATTCACTTAGTAACCGAATATCGGGTGATTCGTTACTCAATGTTGTTAGTCCTAGTGAGGGTATAAGCGTCTTACTTCCTTTGATACTGACTTTTGTATAGCTGTCGATTAGTGTGCTGTCTATTTTTCCCGTCGACTAGTAATCTTAATTTTGCTAGGAAGTCGGCTCCTAAAATTTCTCGACAAACATTACGAAATCCCAAATGAATTTTCGTTGGAATCCAAATTTTAAAATCAGTTGTTTCGTACCAAATGTTTTGATTTTGGTTCCGCTTGCTGTGGATAACGGGTATTCTTTTTTTGTCGTGGCAGTATGCCTGCTGCTTAAAAGAACCGATATCATAGCGCCGCTGTCGACTGGAAACTTTATATTTGATAGCTTGTCATATAGGAATAAGCGACTATTTTAAAGGCTTCTTGGCATGAAAGGCTTCTTGGCTTCTTGGCTTCTCTCTGAAATTATAGAGCCATCTAGCTTTCCGTTTGAAATTTGCACACTTCCGAACTTGTTTTTGAAATTTTGTGTGATATCAACAAATACGGTTTTATCCGGATTGCGACCGATATCTTGTTTGCGGTAGATATCTGGATTTTAATCGAGTTCGTGATCGAGATTGAGTTCGTTGTCTGGATCGCTCAGTCATCTGCACTTTTTTAAGTTACTCTACGGTTTTCGTCAGGCTTGCAACTTGAGCTCCAAAGCGCGAAATATGATTATTCTCTGCTACTTCTGAAAGTGACGTTAAAATATCGTAAATTTTATCCGCCATTTCATAAATTTTTTTCAGCGATTCTGAGCGTATTGATAATATTTATTATTCATGTAGACGTAATAGTAGAATCAACAACGGGTGAAGTAGTTATTCGTGTATCCTTGTTCCGGCAAAATCTTGCATTTCGGGAAGTAAATGGCTTGGTTTCCTGTCTTCTAACTGCAATTCCTGCAAATATTTCCTTTTTCATTTACGATTCCAGAAACCAGGAATTGAGAGTCTGGATGCAAAAACTATAAATCTGGGTTTGTGTTCCAGAATGGAGGTGCTTTGTAAGTAATTTTTGAGAGTTCAGCAGATCTAAAATCTTCATTTGGATCTGAAGCATGTTTTGCGTCTTTGGCTGAGGTCAAAAGAATATCAGTAGTCTCAGTTGTAGACAAATTGCATTAAAAACTGAAGACGAACTTTTTTTAGAGCTCGCGTAAATTGAAGTAGATACTCATATAAATTGAAGCATCATGTATGTCTCTGATGATTTGCATCCATCACGACTCAGGGAAGTTGGAGCAATCACGTCCGGATCACCATTCTATGGCGAAGGTTATATGTCGTATCTTAATCATTACAGAGGCCATCATAAAAAAAGTTTATTTACAGGAACATAACGTAAGGTATTTACAAGAATTTACATAGCATGGCGCTGCATCATAAAATCATAAAAGCGTGAAAGTAGTCATCCAAATACTATTGTCCTTATCGCTGATGAGAATGTTCTGGAGCTGGCTCTTATGAAACAGTACAGAGTGCGCATGCGTCATATGCGAAGCAGTGAGTCTCTGGAGATCAAGAAGTTGTGGAGAGCTTTAAACCAATCACTTGATCTGGAGGCTTTATGCAAATCTCTGGAAGTGTGCCGCCATAAACTTGTCAATACGAAGTCGGTGAGCATTGTTCTATTAGTTTGAATCATCACCAATAACTCATGAAAGACGTATATGGAAAGCAGTATATATTTGGCATACATTATCGGTTGCTATATGCGCAGGGACTAATTATAAAATCTCTATTAATAGGCTAATGGCCCTCCTTTTGCAAGAATTGCGGTTTGTATCCGACGTGGGATGGACAAATGAAAGTCAGGCACAGGAGTCACAGGGATACGTAGCCACTCCTCCTGCAAACAGGTCGCTAATTCAGAAAGTGTCCTTGGAGGTGGAAACTTTCTGCGCAGCTTTCCCTCCAAAATACCACACAAAGGTTCAATTATTTTAAGATCAGGGGACTGTGAGGGTCACACGAGGTGTTGTACTTCATCATCGTGTTCATTAAGCCAGTCTCGGACAACTCCAGCAGTGTAAATGGGAGCATTAGCGTCTTGATACACAGGTCGTTCATCAGGGAACAAAGTTTGCACCATTGGATGAAGATGATCGGCCAGAATACTGACATAATCCCGTGCTGTAATAACCCGCCCATGCAGGACAACAAGTGGACCGAGTCCACAGTGCGACATCGCGCCCCACAGCATCAGTCATCCCCCTCCAACCCCTGTATATATATATATATATATATATATATATATATATATAATAACAATTATTGGGGTGCTTAAGGGCATGACATGAAACACAGTGTTATCAAGTTTGGAAGCTTTATATCTAGTGGGTT
The DNA here is from genome assembly GCA_951213105.1 of Amaurobius ferox. Taxonomy (NCBI): domain Eukaryota; kingdom Metazoa; phylum Arthropoda; class Arachnida; order Araneae; family Amaurobiidae; genus Amaurobius; species Amaurobius ferox. The sequence goes on along the minus strand of OX578135.1, from coordinate 129,697,509 downwards.
TCGTTATGGAAAGTTAGAAATGTGAATTTTAATTATGATTATATTATATATAGATTTTAATTTTTGGAAAATTGACATCATTTAGAATTTAGTCAAATTGAAATTGAAGTTATTTAAATCATGCAATTTTGGTGCAATTTAAAATATGTATTCAATTCATGTATTATGTGAGGTCCAAATAACCTTTCGATTATTATTTCCTTCAGTTTGCATTCTAATTTATGTTTACTTAAACTAACAATTCTAAATAGTTCGGACCAATTACCGAGCTAATTAGCTTTTTATGCGTTTCTAAGGTAGAATAGGAATAAGTTTCGGTTCCTGAGAGTTTCAGTGGGTTCTTGAGTAGAAGGGGTCTTTGAGAGTTTCAGAGGAAGGATAGGTTGAAGGTTGAATTATTCTAGTAATTATCTGATGTCCATGAGTGCGGAATATGGCAGGCAGCCTAGTGGAAGGAAATCCATTTAGATACTACTATGACTAGGAAGAGTCTAGTATCCGGGGTTTGGTCGCAATACGAGGCGAGGAGAAAGAAGCCTGTGGTAATCATAAAAGCTTTAGAATCGTCTCCATTTAAGAGTTATCCCCAGACAAGTGATTTGTAGTATCTTGTATATTTGTAATTTATTCTGGGCGTGTGCAATAATAAGTATGGTCTATATTAACAGTTGCTTTACACAGACAGCTGCTATAATTTCTGTGAAGTTCACAATAAATTGAGTTTGATATAAAACAGTGCCGTCCTGTGTTATTGCCCTTGAACCGAAAAGTTTGAATATCAAGCACTTTAAGTTAAAGTTCAGTTTCTTTTGACATCAAAGAACCATCCTTGAGAATGGCCTTTAAGGAGGATAAAGAGACATTTGCTCTTTACAAATACTGTGAGCAGATTCAATTGGATAAACATAGATAACCGTATAATGGGGAACCGTGGTACACACATCATATATTTCATCCTATATATGATTAATTTTGATACCATATTCAACGCCCATGATGTATTAGAAAAATATAAAATAAATACAGAACTTAGCATGAAATACATGAATCGATGACAGTTTCCCTTATCAATGGTAATTGAATGCAAATGAAATCGTAACATATACACTCATTCATCTTTGAGCATATAAGCAAATATCTGTGCATATACATTGGATTCAGAAACTATTACGTATCTGTGCATACATATTCTATAAATGATGAGATTTCTTTTGAAGTCTGAATAAAACCTTTCTATTTTAATAATAATGGGAGAACTGTGGAGCTATGATAATCTATAGAAATATATATGATTTTTTTTTACTTCCTAATAATTCTCGAGCTATGCATTTTTCTGCATGACATAGAGCGAAGAATTTTTTTATGGTAATACATTTTGATTAGGGTTATACATCTTGAACACTTCCTCTCTTTGCACATGGATTTTCACCCAACAAAATATCGAAATGCTTCATATTTGTTGAAACAAAGAAATGAATTTCCCTTGTAAGAACTCAATTTATTTGGTTGAAAAATTTATATTAGCAAATAATGTGCTGTAACTATGACAATCTACTATAATAATACAGAAATACGTATATCTTCAATATTTTTCTCTATAGATAATGTATAAAGTATTACACAAAACCTAAAAATATACCGTAAAACACGGTATTATTTTCCAGTGTGAAAATAAAACAGAAAGCAATTCACTTTTCAAATGAATCATAAAAAAACACATTGAATAATGAATAATTAACTGGAACGTGCTTCCACTCAACTTTCTCATACTAAAGTCCATTTGTAAGTGGCTTGTGATTTTTTTTTTTTTTTTTTTTTGTAAATTTTGCAAGAAAAATTTGTTGGTTGGTGTCGTGTCCCTAAATTATTTTATTAAGGAAGAATGTGTGCACTGCTTCTGTTTAGTCATAGACCCGGGGCACCCGAAGGTAGAAGTCTGACTTCTGCCCCAATAAGACATAACAATATCCATGCCCGCAATCTGGCAGCCGAGCCATCACGAGGAAACGCCTGCCTCTATGACCGCTCGGCCACCACATCGGCGAAAAATTTGTTTTATTGGTCTAATGTATCATAATTATAATAAGTAACCCTTCATTTTAAATAGTTTGAAAAAATCATTATATTGATGCCAAGTTTGACAATGTACCCCTAGGGGGTTAACTCCCACCGTCCCTAAGGATTAATAATGCCACGAACACAAAAATTGTATAGTGGCTGTTGTTTGTACTATAATTGAAACAGCTGAGTTTCACGATCTTTGAAGCAAAAAAAAAACCCTTGTGAACTTAAGTTATGATTGGGGAAAATTTTGGTACAAATTTTTATAGAATAAATATATTAATATAGATTATTAGAATTCTAATATATAAGAATAAATTCTATAGTCTATATTTTAAGCACTTCTAAAGAGAACCCTTTTCATCTTTCTGAGCAAATATTTAATTAGTCAAGCCGATTGGGAACACGAGGATGGCCTCATGCGCCAACCGGGTTGAAAGAGCTTTTGCATCGCTTTTCGGGGGTTACTGATTAACATAATTATGTCGAATTTTATCCTATGCAGCCAAGTTAAAAAAAATATAAAATTTCGAAGAAATTTCGAAGTTTTCGTTCGAATTTAAAAAAATTCTACGTAGTTCTAGATTTTTCGTTAATAAAGTTGGATAAAAATTTCACGAAAATCCATTAATATTGTGAGATCTATTGTGTATGCAAGAAATCAACTACATACAAACGGACATCACGCAAAAAATAACCAAAACTTGTCCAAGAGGTCCTAAAACATATTATTGCCCTCGAAATTGAAAATTTTAGTGAAAACAATACTTACTCTATAATATATTTTGTACTATGAGAAAATAAAAACCAATTGTGATTACACAAACTTTGCAGAGCTTACATTGTAACGAATACTATATGATACCAAGCAATGTACTGAATTTGACATTTTTAATAATAAATAAATATTTAGAGGCTTTAAATTTTTGAAAAGTTTTACACAAAAAGTAACACCTTTAAAATACCTACAAGAAATCAATTATAAATAAACAAAAAGCAACTATCTCTATATTAAAAAATTGTAGCTTCTGCCATCATCGCTGCTGTTCGACAAATTTCGCACACCGCGAATTTCTCTACCTCTTACCTCTTACCTTCCTTTTATTCTTACCTCTTACTGTATAGAATACAAAACTATGAAATTTAGTACATTTGTAGAAAATTGGTACATTGTGGAAAAATGAGGGAAATAAGCTAAAAGATTTTTTTTTATTATTTAATCTTTGGTTTAAGAGGTATGTAATGTCATAATCCAAGGAAGGGAATTTAATCTGCGAGTTCACGTCCTGGGTTGACTAGCAATTCACGGATTTTTACAGGTACATACCTACATTTTAAATTTTGCAAGATGGATCCACTTTTTAAAATTTTGATTTAGTTTAACGATCATTCTATTAGTTTAATTATTTAATTGGTTAAGCTGCTTGGGAGCACGAGGGCTCCGTCGGTAAAAAGAGCTTGCGAAGCGATCCCCGGGGATTGGGGTTCATGAGTGCCAGTGAACAAGGGACGAATTCCAACGTGTGTATTACGCCTACATAACAGAACAAGAATGAAATCGCGGAGAAATATGGCTAGCGTAACTATCAGGGGGGGAGGGGGATAGAGTCCTTTTGTTTTCTAAAAAATTCCATTTTCCATAAAGTTTGGAAAGCAAACGATTTTCTCAGGCTTATCAAAGTATTCAGATTTTTGCAATACTGATTTTTGCATCATATATTTTTAATCTTTTATCACTGTATCGGGAAATGTATGTATGCCGGTCTGTCCAGTCTGTAGTGGAAAATCTAAGCGCCGTAGAAATAATATTTATTGCGTTCTTTGACAAGCATTGCAGGTTCATCGCCCAATTATAAAAAATAATTTCTGACAAAATATTTTAAAATGCATTTATTATTTTCATTGGATCTAATACACATTTTTTCATTACAAAAAAAAATCTGATGTTTGCAACACATGACTTTCCTTATACTATGCAATGAATTTACTACTTTTACAGTAAAAAAATAGGTTTTTCTTATAGTAGATGCTTATATTCTTTCCAAGATATTGCATTTTCGACAATTAGTCGTCATTTTCATTGATTTAGCGTCATTTTAATCCATTTGGCGAGATTTTCGTTAATTTGAAAGCATTTCAAAAAGTCGAGAAGTTGGCGACATTCCGCCAAATACGTCGCCAAAATCTTGCCAAGCTTTACTGATGGAGAAATAAGTTATTCTTTTAGCAGATAAATGACTATTGGCGTTCAAATACAAAAGTATTACTCGAAGTACTATTTCTCCTGAAGGCAACGAGCTAGATCTACGAGAATGATGTCACCAAATTTATCGCATGGTATTACATATGAAAAGTGAACATGTTTCTTAATAGGAAATATATATATTTTTTATTTTATATGACTTTTTGATAATTTTTTGAAAAATGTGCAATATCTCGAGAACGGTTCATATTAGCGTTCTAAAATTTATGTTAATCGTTTTCTAATGAAAAATTACATAAGAAATGTCTATTTGCATAACTTTATTAGCGGTTTTGATTGTTGACGATTTTTTCAAAATTTCACATCGAAAATTTAGGGGGTTCTGAACATTCGATTACGTTTAAAAAAGATAGGCTTCCAGTGCTTACGGAATGCGATATTTGTACCAAATTTCGTTTGAATCGGTCCATTCATTCGTCAGTTATCGTCTCCACACACCCACACATACTTTCACACACACACACACATAATTTCACACACATACACACACACACACATCACTTTAAAAATGTTTAATTCGTGATCAGAAATGCTTGAAACGTGCTCCCCCGTCGAAAACTCGAATTCGAATTTTCGACCCCGTCACAATACTTTCCTTATACATTATGTATATAGGGAAAGTAAAAATCTGATGTGGGCAGCACTTGAATTTCAATAAAGAATCAAATTCATTTTCTCTTTATTTCTGTAACAATTCATTAAATTGAGTTTAATTGCACAAAATAACAATGAATTCGTACATTTAATTCAATGTCTGCTTTTATTTGGTAACTAGACATGTTTTCAAAGGCGGCGTAACAAGAATGCGAAAAAACTAAAATATCACGAGAACGGTTAGTCCTTGAGTGATGGGGTTGGTATTATTCTTTTCCTCGTCAAAAATTACGTATAAAACAAGCATTTAATTGATACATTTGAGCACACGTAGTTTTTTATTTCAGATTTTTTTTACCATTTTGTGAAAAAAAGCAGGCTTTATTTTTCCACACCGCACCAAAATCTAATCAGCACCAGGGTTTCTCACAAATGACGTATCTACCAAATTTTGTGAAATTGGGTCAATTAGTTTTTTAGCTGCAGTGGATATATATGATTTTTGAGCTCCACTTCGCAAGCAAAGGCGGATTCTTTTATTCCAAATCGCATCCAAAATATCGTCACTACCAGGAGCACCCACAAGTGACCTATAAAATTTTATGAAATTTAGTCCATTCGTTTTTGAGTTAATGCGGATACATACATTGCACACACACACGCACACACATACACACAGAGAGAGACGTCATGCTAAAAATAGTTTTTCGTGTTTTAGAAATCTCGAAACGTGTAGATCCGTCGGAAACTCGAGTTGCGATTTTCGACACGATTCCAATACTTTCCCTGCACATTACCATGTTTTGTAGGAAAGTAAAACTACATATATTTAGTACGTCTTCAGTGAGGGTTATATATCGTAAGGGATGCATTTGTCCCAATGTGCTTCAATAATATCGGTATACAAGACAGTAAGTATAGTGAAAAGACCCAGTATGACAGACCCAGTATTAGTGAAAAGACCCAGTATGCTCTTCCTATAGAACAATAGTAAAGACGTGGTGTATAGTACATAGTAAATACTTTTAAAATAGAAAAGACCTATCAAATAATAAAGACCTAGTTTTCGTACAAAGGAAACTTGATCAAGGATATTTCCAGGTCATCTTGTATCTTAAGGTCCTGCACTAGAAGGAGCCCTAGCTTTGCTGGCGTTGTTTCGGCGGTGAGACTGTGGACACCGCAAATGGCGTACTTTAGAACTCGCTGATCAGAACAGCTTGAACTGATACAAAATCAAATGACTTCAATACTGTTTGCAAAATGTAGTAATAGTGATTGTGGATATTTATATGAAGGAGATAGACCTGTTATATAAAATGTAAAAAATGAATATAAGACATTATATGACATTACTGGTAACGCGAAAGTAAATGTCTTTGAAAATGAAGAATGTGTTAACCTCAATTAATAAGAATAAATATAGAAGTCTTAAACTAAATAATTTTGCTGAAACATCTACCAGAAATATGTATGCATCTGGCTCATTAAAAGAGGAAGACTAATAATCAAACTGTACATTGAAAAAATTGGAACTCAGAAAAGATATTAAAGGTAGATCAGTCAAATAAAATAGGTCCTGATGTTTTACTAGATGCGGATGTTAAAGTTGAATAAGTTGCTGTTCAAGTTAGAGTCTTTATCTGGAAAATCTACAAAATGAGATATATTTTTATTGCGTCTAATTTCAAAAGTATAGTTGGAGATAACATTGTTGATAGTATTTGAAAATCTAGAGTGCAAGCATATGCATATACAGCTATATTATTTATTATGGGGTACCATAATCTGCAAAATTCAAGTGGTTACTGGGATACTGGTGGGGTTTTAAGAGTAAGCCTAATTGCAAAGACAATGACTTATGAAAGCTACGTTGGTATTATAAGAAATTTACAATAAAATTAAAACAACGTAGTTGAAAGCAATATAAAACACAAAATTAATAATATCGACACGTTTTTAAGACAAGAGACAGCCTTTGTTTTTATCAGAACACACAAAAATCGCAATTTTAACTTGTGAGAACGAGTAATGGCCAGGGGACGACGTCTGCATTTTAAGCATAACTCGGTTACCATTGATGTCACAATGGAATCAAAAACTATAAATAAGTTAACTGATAAAATATAATAAAGCAAATCGTCTGCTGTTCCAACTTTGCTTGCAAATGAAAATGTAAAACTCATCAAAAGCACATGAAGACAGACTAAGAGAAGGCCGCCTAAATTTTAAAGAGACCAAATTCACTCATCGTTAATTTCATGAAATTCGGTGCTGCCGTTCTCCCGTGAAAATGAGACAAACAAATAAATTAAGAAAGAGACATACTTCCAATTTCATTTATATAAATGACAAAACCGACATGTTCGTAACATTCTGATTGACATACTGCGAACAATTATTGGAAGAGCAATACTCCTATTTGAACTTGTTGCAGAAAATTGTGGGTGCCATTTTGAGCATTAATTAGTTTTACTAACTTTATTTTTATTTATAAAGTAAAAATGGACAATAAAGTGGCATGTTTTAACTTGGGGGTGAATTTACAAGTCAATTTTTTTCAGCAATAAAATATCACGGATTCCAGTATTATATTACCATGCACTATTACAAGTTTGTAAGCTCTACGTCCAATGGTTTTGTTTTTTAGAAAAGTTTAAAATGTGAATTTTAATTATGATCAAGATGTATTATTGTGGAATTATTTAAATATTGCAATTTTGATAAAAATTCAAATATGTCTTAAATACACATGTTGGACGGACGGAGAAACAGTTGCTTTATACTGTTTAGTGAGCCCATCTGACTTTGGAATTCACGTGTTGGGCTGCGATAACCCAGTGGTTATGGCGTGGGGATTGGCACACGGTAGTCCGGTGGGCTACAGTGTGCAATTCGACTTATTCGATCTCCGACGTATTCGATTAGACGTATTCGATCCCCAACGTCACACCAAACTAACCCGTGTCTACGTGGAATATGAACACGTGAAATTCAGCAGACTCCACAGTCCATCCGAGAGATGATTGGTTGTGGGGAGGATGGTACGGTCCCTGTGATTGCCCCAACCATTGGGTTCCGGTCTAACTTGGGTGACAATGTCCCGACCATTCAAACAGTTCCCTTACCAATTTAATCGAACAGTCTGAGTTGAACAAAAACCATGTATTATAAATATGATTAATTATTATTAGCAAATCTATTTGTATAAACATATGGAAATAGATAATCTAAACATTCAGGTGAACCCTCCGGTCTAAATCATGGTATTAGATAAACATAGATAAGAAAAAATGGGTAAGTGTCATGCTTATCATATTTTTTATAATATATATAATTGAATTTGAAAGCATATTTTGCGATTATGATACATACGAAAAAATCAAATAAAAATGAACCCAACTTAACAAGAAATGAATCGATGACAGTTATCTATTATCAATTGCATTTGAACGCAATTGAAATCATAACATATACAATCATGCATCTTCGTGCACATAAGCAAATATATATGTATGTATATTTTATTCGGGAACTATTATGTATCTGTGCCTACATATTCTTATAAGTAATGAGGTTTCCATTGAAGTCTGGAGAAATCCCTTCTATTTCGAAAATAATGGGAGTACTGTGGATCTATGATAATCTATAAAAAATGGGGAAATATATATATATTTATTTTTTTACTTCCTAATAATTCTTGAGATATTCCTTGTTCTGTATATTACAGGGCGGAGTATTTTCTAGAGGGTAATGCATTCGGATGAGAGTTATACATCTTGATCACTTTATCTCTTTGCTCTTCAGATTTTCTCCCAACAAAATATCAAAATGTTCCATATATGTTGAAATGAAGAAATGGAATTTCCTTGAAAGAACACAATGCATTCGGCGGAAAAATTAATTTTGGAAATAATGTGCCGTAGCTATAATAATTTATAAAAATGAAGAAACACGTGCGTTTTCTTCTCGATTTTTTTCTCTCGATATCTATGTAAATCAAAATTGAAAATCTGTCTATCTCTCTGTATGTGTGTGTGTGTGTGTGTGTTTGCCTCGTCATCACGGGCTGCACCGAATATCATGAAATTTTATGGGTAGCCTTGCAATAGCCCCATTTAAAATTGAATTTATGTTTCAGATTTTTAGAATTAGGGGTTGTCTAGATATTAATAAAACAAGAAAGATCAATCATGCTTAAAGCATTGATTATGAAACACTTTCAAACTTCACACCAATTTTATTTAAACAAGTCTAAATCTAAAATGCAATACATTCCTCGGTAATATTTTGAAACTTATCACAATACTGCGTTAATTTATTATATTTGAAAATTTAAACCTTCATCGAAAAGAATGAACTTCATTCAAATGACGGCATTGAAATATAAATTGCCTGGTTTAAACATCTCTAAAATGTTATACATTCCTCGGTAATAGTTTTAGAATTATCATAATACTACGATAATTTATTATATTTAAAAACTTCATCGAAAACAACTGAAATTAATTCAAATGACGTCATAGAAAAAATAACACGCCTGGATCTCTCTATAAAAACAGGATTTCATTCATAAATTTCTCCCATTCATTTCATTCATCGCAATACTATAACAATTTATTTTATTTAAACATTTTGTTAAGACCATGGAGCTACAAAAAATTAAACTCTATGATTGAAACTTCATCGAAAAGAATCGTCCTTCTCTTTATGAAATCAATTAATATTTCATTCATATCAGCCATGCAGACTCCAAGGACTAAATTATTTTGTGTTAAAAAAATACAGGAATTCTAATACAACTCATTCTATATATTTTGCTGTTTTCATTTTACATAGGTGAAAAATAGGCTTAGTTGTAGAAATAATCAAATTTAGATGAGCATTTAAACTCAAATATATTGTCATTGCGTTGTTTCAGTATGTAGATGCACAGAATTTAAGCAAAAATAAAGTAGTTTTAGGACGGATACAACACTCAATATGAATTAAAAAGAACTTTAAAACTCACGATTTTGAGACAAGATGGATGCCATATATCATTTTGAAGTGGGTCATGTGATCTTTTCATATTATGGTCACGTGATCGCTTCATATAAGAGGTGTTATTTTAATTTTTATTTAAAAAACTACTGAATATATTTCGCTGAATTCTGTTTTATATATTTTATGGAACAATTTGAATATTACCTAAAATTTTTGAAGCAATTTGTGAATTTTAAATCCGCTTAAAAAGTGTTTGAAAAATTAGGTCCCATAGGGCTCAATGTATTTCATTTTTTCGACCCGGGTTCAATCCAAAACTAATAGGGTAATATTACTCATTTATATTCCCATAGGTTCTACAGACCGTCTGAACAACATACTAAAATTTCATTTTGATTAAGTCATTTTTACGGCAGTTATCGTGCTAACGGACAGACAGACAGACAGACAGACAGACAGAATGAACAAAGTCATAAACACTTTTCAACTTTGTTGTAAAATGTTAAAAACGCAACGTTTAATCTTTTACATAAATAGCATTTTGCAGATGATATTTTTCTCCGAAAATTTATTTGAAACAAATGATATCATGTTGCTAAGCAACGGAATAAAATCCAATGAGATTATACAGCAGACGATTTTCATTAAATTTAAGAAATGTAAAAATAAATTTTATTGGAATTACATTTTTGATTGGATTACATCCATTACAGATATCTGGGTAAAAGATCAATGTCATAATTGATAATTTCTATTTCTTAAGTCATCTGTTTTATTTTGGCAAATATTTTTGAAATTCATATATTTTGCTGAGCCAGTTGTTGTAACAAAATTAAGATGGTACTAACTTCTAATACAATAATATTTTGGCATATCTTGATTGAGTTTGATACCGCTTTCATTTTGGAATATATTGTTCTAATTTCATATTTGTTGTAAGTTTGTTTACGTTTCTTAATTTTCAGATCTATCCGTGAAGATAAATTTGTATAGCGAGAACGAAGATCCTTATACTTCATTTTATGAGAATTAAATTAAATATTTCAATAGAATGTTTTGAATAATTATGTCATGTAGAATACTACTAGTCGAATACCCGTCGGAAATCAACGGTCTCGCAATAAGCAACCACTGAATATTGTCATTTTTTTTAATAATTCGCTATTCACATTTATTCGGCAAATCGAATATTTTAGTGTGCGGAACCCCCTACAGATAAAAATATTGTAAATTTTAAATTGCGCACGTCTTCCTTTCGAACTATCTACCAGTACACCAAATGAAAGTATCTATCTTATCCCGAAGCATACTATTTTATCATCTTCTCTTTCGAACGTTTTTCTGCGGAATACACCCATAAATGAACATTTTTGAAAAACCCTGTTCGCCTTGGGGTTCTTTTCAGATGATTGGCCCATATACCAAATATCTCTCTTTCTCTCAAGTCTCTCTCACATTTAAAGGGAACGTGTCTCATTTATTCCGAAAATCGAACATATTGGTGTTCGGCACCCCCTAAAGTTGCAAATATTGGGAATTTGAAATTGCACACTGTCTTCCTTTCAAACTATCTACCAGTAAATCAAATTTGATGTCTCTATCCTATCGTGAAGTATATTTTTCTATCACTTCATATTTCGTACTTTTTTCTGTATTGCACCACCTTAAATAATATTTTTTGAAAAACCGCAATAATCGTAGGGTTTCTTTTATCAAATGATTACCCCATATACTAAATTTCAAACCTCTATCATATTGTAAAGGAGGCGTTTTTTATTTGTTCGTCAAATCGAACATTTTAGTGTGTGGCACCCCCTAAAATAGCAAATGTTGGGAAACTGAAATTGCCCACTTTCTTCCTTTCTAACTATCTACACGCATACCAAATTTGAAGTCTCTATCTCATCGCAAAGCATGCTTTTTCTATCATTTCACCTTTCGAATGTTTTTCTGTGGAGTACCCACCCCCCTTAATATATATTTTTACAAAACTCCATTCTTATTGGGTTTTCTATAAAATGATTCTCCCATATACCAAAAATATCAAGCCTCTATCACTCTCTAAAAAGAGTGTTTCTATTTCATTCCGAAAATCGAACATTTTTTTGTGCGTCACCCCCTAAAGTAGAAAATATTGGAAAACTGAAATTGCACACTTTCTTCCTTCCAAACTATCTACCCGTACATCAAATTTCAAATCTCTATCTCATCCCGAAATATGTTTTCTTACTTTCGAACGTTTTCCTCTGGAGCACCCCCTTAAACGAACGTTTTTGAAAAACTACAATCGTCTTGGGTGTTTTTATCAAATGATTATTCCATATACCAAACTTCAAGCTTCTATCAAGTTTTAAAAATTAGCCGTTTCTCATTTATTCGATAAATCGAACATTTTTGTGTGCGGCACTCCCTTAAATAGAAAATATTGGAAATCTGAAATTGCACACTTTCTTCCTTTAGAACGATTTACCCATACACCAAATTTGAAGTTTCTATCTTATGGTAAAGTATGCTTTCCAATCATTTCACTTTTGGAATGTTTTGGTGTGGAGCACCCCTCTAGAGAACATTTTCGAAAAATTCGATTTTTTCAGGGGTTTTTATCGAAAGATCGAGCCGTGCACCAAATTGCAAGTCTCTATCTATTCTGGAAGTGCCCCCAAAAAAGCGTGACAGATAGACGGACAGACAAACAGGCGGATAGACAGACATACAGATAGGAATTTTCTCGTGATTGTGATTTTTAAATTTCTTTGTATTATATATTCCGCACGAACAACGGATATACTGCCAGTACATAATATATCGCCCCAACAACTTTGTGAAGAAAGGTCCAAGAATGTACACGTTGTGTCTGACTATAGTAATATGGTTATGCCTAATTGAATAATTAAAAGCGTTTCTGCCATGAGTAAGAATAGGCACCAGGAAAGAAAGAAGCATGTTTACCGAAGGTAAGAAATACTGGCCACAAAATGCATCATCAATTTCTCTAATGCTGTGACACTTGCCATATTTGTCATAATGAGCGGTTATATATTTGGTTGGGAATTGTAATTTTCATTGTCTCCGACCGAGGATATTTTAAACAAGCTCTACACTGGATTTCTGTTGATGTAGGTGTTATTTATTGAATTATTCTTCAATGTGACAGCAACTTGCTGATATCAATATCTGTCAAATTAAAGCTTTTAGTAACTGTATATTTGTCTATTTTGACTCAGTAGATAATGCGCCACAATTCTGTAATTGGATTTTTTCATCTATCTGTGTTTTTTGCCAAGTTCGTATTGTAGTTTAAATTATCCCTTAGGATCGCTGAAATCAATTTTATTTTTTCGAATATGTAATCAAAATTGGTATCACGTCTGCATACAATAGATGAAAACAAGGACAAAACGTTTTTGAAAAACGAAAGGCCTTTTATTTAACATCCTAAAATACGTATAAAATATTGTTAAAAACTGCCAGAACGCTTTCGGACGTATATACGCCCTTCATCAGTGGCTACATGAGTAGTAAAAACATGGAATGTTTATATATATATAGACCATTTTAAAACAAATTTGAATAAAATATAAAATGGTAAATGAATTTACTAAAATAATACAAGAAATGTACACTGAAATTACAAAAAAGTTTAAACGCTTACGAATTTTAAAATATTACAAGAAAAGAGCTAATACAAATATTAGAAAAACGTCAAGAATGATATGCCTGAAAATGACGTCACAAATAACTTTTAAGAGATCTGAATTGCAAGAATGAGTAGCCAAGCATAACTTAAAATTTGAACAGGATCAAAATTACAAATGGATTCAAGGTAAATATAAATAAACAGGGATTCATAAAGAAGAATACTACGTGGATTGTTACAACGAACCAAAAGGAATGATTTTTCAATAACGGGAAGAAATTTATCATTAGCCACATATTGAGCAAGAGCCGTAGAAAGTTTACCAGATTTGACATCGCGAGCATGTTCTGCTAAACGGATGCCAACAGTACGTTTTGTACTACCAATGTAAAATTTATAGTCACCAGCAGGGGATAACAGGGAAACGACATACACCCCAGCACAGCTTTTAAAGTCATCAAAATTTCCACGTTTATCGGATCGAATATGATTAAATAAACTGGTAATATTAGAGATGATTGAATATGGTTCACTATACTATAGATAGATCTAACGTGCAAACTCATCAGCCTTTCCTTACAATGTTATTAGGATGCAAAAGGACTTTTCTAACAACTCTGTATATAATAGAAGTATTTTTATTACGAAGAGGTTTTCTCCAAAATGATTTATTTTGTCATGAAGGAGTTTTACAAGAGATGTACGTGACTTTGCCTTGAAAAGATTTAACCAGTTTATCGTAACTTTTGGAATGTTCCAGGAAATCCCGGAAAAAAAAGAAAAATGATATAAATATAAAAATTTACGGAACACGAATGGGATTCCAACTCAACACTGCCGAATTTGACTATATCTTTAACCTTTATTTTCATGTTGGAAAGTGTCTAAATGCTATCGACAATATAGTGTATATACAAGTAAAGGAAAATGTTATCTTACAATTCGATATTGCTGAGACTCAAAATACATTAATTAATCCAGTAATTAATTACAAACGCCCTATTTTTTTCTAAATATATTGCGCTCAAATAAAAGTTGAAGTATATTGCGCTCAAATAAAAGTAAAGCTTATGATAACTTTTAGCTAATAGATTCAATCAATTTTTGGTGGAAAATGTTGATAAAATCTTCTTCTTTGGGGATTGTAAAACAAGGTTGTTTGTGTTCCAAAAAATTGCAATATCTTGGGAAGAATACACGTTAATGTAAATGATGATATTATTTTTAATATCAATGATGACATTTTATCAATTTACTGTTTAATAATGTCTGCAATAAAAGAAGTTTAACATTCCATCTAGATGTCATTTTCCAAGATAACTCAGTGTGCTCATGTTTTTACAAAGTCTGTCTGCTGCAAACAGCAGCATCCTAGCTTCCATAACAGTCTACATATTTATTTCATTCTGATGAAATGAATCGGTGCAATTTTCGAATATGAATATCTTCTGGAAGGTCCATAATACTTTCATCAATGATTGAACCTGTAATCCGCTGGGAAATTTCGGAAAGAAAAGGGTGTGGCTGATATCGTAATTGGATTCAATAAGGTTTAGAACAAATTAACATCATTAGCATCAAGCAGCAATACGCGAGGTTTTGATTCATGATGTGCTGCAATTAAATTGTATAATATAAGCTATCGTCTGTAATAATAAACTGCCTCTATTAAATAATTTAATATTCCAGTTATTTTCACATTATTTGAAAAGAATTTTAGTTATATGCAAAACCATTCACTGGCTTACTTTAATGACTATTTAGTCCAGGAACTAAAGTGAAATCGCTATATACAAGTTTCACTGAATCTTCGAATCACTGTTTTATTTGCACTTATAGTGAGTCATCGGCAAAGTTGTGGACAGATGTCGTTGTTGAATCCAATGCGGTTTAGGACAAATTAACGCCATTATGTGAAGTTTTGATTCATGATGTCCTGTAATAAAATTGTTTAATTTGTATAAGCTATTGCTTGTAGTGCGACACTGTATTAAATAACATAATATATCGATAATTTCACATTATATCAAATTTCTAGTCAGGTGAAAATAAATTATATTAATCCATCAATTAACGATCACTTATTCCGGATATCGAAGGAAAATCACTATATACAAGTGTCACTGAATTGGCGATTGATTGTTTTATTTGAACGTAATAGTGAGGGTGAAAATAATAGTGAATGTCGCCATTAGCAAAGTTAATGATACCTCAGAATCTTTGGTAAAAAACACGTGTATATTGGAGTCCGTACTAAAGGATTGTAAAGCATGTGGTGAGGTGAATTTTACACATAAATATAATACAAAAAAAACACATAAATACATTAAAGATACTCACCAATAGTTCCACCAGGCTCAAGCGCGTTAAAGTATAGTGGGGTCCGATTGGACCAAAGTACACTGCGTTTACTACAACCAAAATAATCACTCCCATTTTGTGGCCAACTACAATTTATTTATAGAACACATGAAATCTCAATTTTAAACATTAATATACAAAAATGCACAATTACAAAAAAGCATTCCCAAATTACCTAACTTGACACCGGGATGTACAATTTATTTTGCATGAATTTGCATATTTATAAAATCCAAATTTGTAATTAATTACTTTTTGTTAAGAACACAATATGTATATTCAATTTTGCTAAAACTCCCATTTATCATAACCCTGCCCTTACACTATTGGATTACATCAGTTACTTAAACATTCATGTACACATTTTAAAATCAATATATAATTTCCATACCTTCATACATAGGACTCTCACTGAGTGCTGTAGCTGACCTCTGCACGCAGGAAAGGGTGGTACAATTAATTGAATGTTTATTAGTTCATTTATTCCGATGGTTCGTGGAAAACACTACCAGTCCGGGAAACACTAGGTTGCATATCATCAGGTCATAAGTTATTGAAAAGTATTATTTTGGAGATGGGCACACTGTCCACTTTCCTTCTCCTCCTCTTAAACGATGGCTTGTCCCAGCGGCTCTTGCGTGAGCATGCGTACAGGTTTTGCCAAATATATATATACGTTTTCGTAGAGGCTTGTCTGCTGCTTAGGATCCCGGAATTGCGGCTCCGCAAACAGTCCTTACACGCAGTGTTACAGTTACCACGGCTTAATGCAGCTAAAGGAGCAAGGTCCTACACCGCGCCGTTTTAGTGGTAGAGCTGTGTTGCACTGCAACTAACCAAAACAAATGACGATGGGCATACTGCTCACTTTCCTTCTCCTCCTCTTAATGCGGCTTAGACCCAGCGGCTCTTGAGTGAGCATGCGTACAGGTCCTTGCCTAAAGAGTGGAGATCAGATACTTTATTTGTAGAGATTGACTGCTGCTTAGGAGCCCTGGATTGATGCTCCGCAATATTCCGTGCACACAGTATTTACGTAACCACGGCTTAAATGCAGCTAAAGGAGCAAAGGTCCTATACTGCGCCGTTTTGGTGGTAGAGCTGTGCGTACTGCAACCAATTAACACATGACGACCTTCTTCCATTTTCTGGTCGAACTGCCCGAAGAAAATGCGCCCTCGCTCTGAGTTAGGCTCGGCTTGATTTGGCTACGAGTCGCCTTCTATACCGGACCCACCACGTCGGTTCCTCGGCAAGGCATTGCCGCCCGAGATAGGAATCGCGGATGCCGGCTCAGAGATGCATCAAAAATACATGCCGGGTCGGGCTACACCGAAATACAAGTGCCCCGCACTTGGAGTGCTCTCTACTCGAGCTCAGAAAAGCAACTGACGATATTTTTTACATTTCTTAAAACTTTCAGAATTTTACAAACAAGGGGAACGACAAAAACAGGGAGGAAATCCCCCCAACTCTCATTCGCTGTTCCCAAACGCTATAAAAAGAGGAGGTCCAAAAATGCTTCACACCATTGGTCTTGAAGCGACGCTAATTTTTTATGCGTTCCACTAAAAAACAAGAACCAGAGGGCATCCAAAACCAGGGTGGTCCAAAATACCGGACACCGACGCGCGCCACACCTGACAGGGCTATAAATTTTCAAAGATTTGTAGCTCAACTTTGACATTTTGCTGCAATTAAATCTCTGAATATTTACAATCCATGTCAGTGCGCACACAACCCAACGGCGCCAAAAAAATCCCAATTCCGTCTGTGCAAAGGCCTAGCTATAAACATAAATCACAAAACATAGTATACATTTCAATATATTTACAATATACATTCCCGTTTTTCCCAGGGTTACGTATCAAGATATGTGATTACAGTATCACATATTTACACCCCCCTGAACAGAAAAGAAGTCAAGCTAGGTTTACAAAATATTACATAGTACACTTTACCTCATCATTATTTGTTTACAAATTTTTCATCACTTTTTCTCAACAGTTCACAATTTTTTTTGTTTACAGTACGCATCATATACATTTACACACAACAAGTCTATCTGATCTACATTTGTATAATTTCACAATTTTACTTTACACATTTTAATTTACAACGCAATACGACCACAACAAAACAACTGTCAGTCCAGCCGTTTCCCCCACTGTTTATCTCAAAACATGTGTTCGAAGCCATGGCAACGGCGAAACTAGTTTTCCCCCGAAGTGCTAGTAGAACCGGAAATCCAGTCGCCCAGCCTTTCTCTCTTCGCACACTGCATTCGATAGAAAAAGTGCTGGTCATTTGCGCGCGCCCGTTCTCTCAATGTTTCACAAGCCCACAAGCAGGTAAGTAAATTTTGCTGTAATTAAATCTCTGAATATTTACAATCCATGTCAGTGCGCACACAACCCAACGGCGCCAAAAAAATCCCAATTCCGTCTGTGCAAAGGCCTAGCTATAAACATAAATCACAAAACATAGTATACATTTCAATATATTTACAATATACATTCCCGTTTTTCCCAGGGTTACGTATCAAGATATGTGATTACAGTATCACAAAGCACAGAGGCTTACATGTTGACTATGAGCTATTTTGATGTTCTGAAATCGATGGATTGATACCCGTTAACAGCAGTAACTGTAGCAAAAGTATAGATGAGGCGACTAAAGCTGTAATTCGCAGGGAGGACGACGTTTAAAGACGGTAAAGATGAACGCGTACATGAGTTATTCAGTCGATCGCAATGACGTAAATACTGCAGATTTTTATTCTTCATAAAATTACATTCTGTTGTCGTTTTAACTTTCTCATACTGTGTAATATAGTATAGAGAAAATAATGTTTTCAGGAAAGTTTTCGAATTCGAGATTTTGATGCCAATATATATTTTAAGACCTCCTGAACACTTTCTGACTATTTTTGGATTGATGTCCGTCTGTCTGTCTACGGACGATTTCTTGTGTACACAATAGTGGCAACAAGTAACGGATTTTCACGGAACTTTATATCCGGCTTTGTTATAAAAAAAATTAGAACTACATCACATTTATTTTAAATTCTAACAAAAGGTTCGAATTTTATTCAAAATTAGATATTTTTTTAACATAGCAACATGGGACAAGATTTGATAGAATCATGCATGAAATGGTTTATGTATTGGTCAATGATCACAAGACTTTATAGTTTTAATCATTGTTATGCAAAATAGCCGTGATTCACTTTATTTGTTCATGACTTCATTAGCCCTCCTCGGTGGGCAAGTTATCCCCCCCCGCCGGGAATACATTGTCAACTATTGTATCAAACGAAATATTTTTACAAGCTCTTTAAAGTGAAGGGTAATACTCTGTAATTGTAATCTTTTGATCCCATGATACGGATTACTAAAAAATTTTCTTGCAAAATTTAAAGGGGGGGGGGGAGAATCTTACTAAAAATGGATTCTAGCATGAGGAAGTCTAGTTGAGCCACACCACACTGCAATTAATTTGGAATAGTCTTTAATTATTATAATTCCAATAGCTAGAAGAAATCGGAAGTAGTGGTGTGGGAAGGAAACATTGTGATCGACTAAAGTCACTAAAGCAAAGAGAATTAAAATAATTGCCAATTACAGAGGTGAGGATGGAACTCTGTTTGATTGAAAGCAATACATATTTGAACAGTGCTGGATTATCACTAAGCATGAAGACTCGGATACGAGGTGATGAGCGCATAATACACATCCAATGTGTGAAGAGACGGAAACAATGCCGCCGAATTGGCGAACATGAAATATCTCTGAAAATTAAGTGATATTCCCTGCTACTTTGAAGGCATTAATGATTTAATATACTTGATTCAAAATATAGAGAGTTTCGCTTTTCGCGGGACAATGTCGTTTACTTAGGGGGCCGTATAAAATTTGCGTTTTGTTAGGTCCAGGAAGTCGCAAATTATTTGTACTTTATTAGGGGGTTATATAAAGTAATTGTGTTTTCGTAAAGTAATTGTGTTTTGTTAGGGAGTCGCAAAGTAATTGTGTTTTGTTAGGGGTTTGCAAAATAATTGTTTTCTGCTAGAGGGTTGCAAAGTACTTGCTTCTTGTTAAGTGATTGCAGTGTAATTGTATTTTGGAGGGCCACAAAGTGATTGTGTTTTATTACAAAGTCGACAAATAATTGTGTTTTTTAGATGATTGCAATGTAATTATGCTTTATTAGGGGGCCGTGTAAAATTTGCGTTTTGTTAGGTCTAGGAAGTCGTAAATTATGTGTGCTTTGTTAGGCAGTCATATAAAGTAATTGTGTTTCGTTATGTAATGTGTTTTGTTAGGGGGTCGCAAAGTAATTGTGTTTTGTTAGGGGTTTGCAAAGTAATTGTTTTCTGCTAGAGGGTTGCAAAGTACTTGTGTTTTGTTAAGCGGTTGCAGTGTAATTGTGTTTTAAAGGGTCGCAAAGTAAAAGTGTTTTATTTTCAGAGTCGCAAAGTAATTGCGTTTTGTTACAGAGTCGACAAATAATAGTGTTTTTTAGAAGGTTACAATGTAATTATGCTTTATTAGGGGGGCCGTATAAAATTTGCGTTTTGTTAGGTCTAGGAAGTTGCAAATTATTTGTGCTTTATTAGGGGGTTATATAAAGTAGTTGTGTTTCGTTATGTAATTGTGTTTTGTTAGGGGGTCGCAAAGTAATTGTGTTTTGTTACAGAGTCGACAAATAGTTGTGTTTTTTAGAAGGTTGCAATGTAATTATACTTTATTAGGGATCCGTATAAAATTTGCGTTTTGTTAGGTCTAGGAAGTTGCAAATTATTTGTGCTTTATTAGGGGGTTATATAAAGTAGTTGTGTTTCGTTATGTAATAGTGTTTTGTTAGGGGGTCGCAAAGTAATTGTGTTTTGTTACAGAGTCGACAAATAATTGTGTTTTTTAGAAGGTTGCAATGTAATTATACTTTATTAGGGAGCCGTATAAAATTTGCGTTTTGTTAGGTCTAGGAAGTTGCAAATTATTTGTGCTTTATTAGGGGGTTATATAAAGTAGTTGTGTTTCGTTATGTAATTGTGTTTTGTTAGGGGGTCGCAAAGTAATTGTGTTTTGTTAGGGGTTTGCAAAGTAATTATTTTCTGCTAGAGGGTTGCAAAGTACTTGCGTTTTGTTAAGCTGTTGCAGTGTAATTGTATTTTAGGGGGTCGCAAAGCAAATGTGTTTTATTACAAAGTCGACAAATAATTATGTTTTTCTGAAGGTTACAATGTAATTGTGCTTTATTATTGGGCCATATGGTAATTATGTTTTGTTAAGGACTGTATTGTAATTATTTATATCATAGTCAGAGAAGTTTCTGAAGATTTAAGAATCACAAAGTCTGATAATGAGTTGTAGATAACTTTATCCCGTCATATAACGATTTTAACATCCAATTCATAAGAAATTAATAAAAAATAAACGAATAAAGAGAAATGAGTTTTCAGATGATTTAGCAGAAAGCGTCATATTAATGGCGCGAAGTTAGTTAATTTTTGTTTGCTCACTGACTCCAATTTTTAAAGAAGCTTTAAACTGAGAATGTGCGATTTCTGAACCATCTGCTACCAACGCGGAATGTGACTGATTGCTTTGAAAGTTTTTCAAAAAGTAACACCATTTTTAACCGAGAAAGACTTCGCTAATAGTTTTGTTATCCCTTTCGTAACTCATTTTATGCAGTTAATGAGAAGATTTTAATTTTGCACATCTGTTCCGTTTCCGAAGTTTTCCCGATGGAGTTAATGAAGAATTTTTCTTCGAAATATTTGATTGAAATAGTTTGTTGGATAAAAAAAGTGTGCGCCAAAATGCTTAGTAATTAAAATGCAGTTGATTTTAAGATATTAAAAATGCGAATATGTACTTTTACGTGGCAGTAAATGTGGGAACTAGAGGAATTTAGAACATAACAATGTATATTATTTTATTTAATGAGTATAAAATGTATTCGCATGCTTGCAAAAACATGCTTAGTATGCATTGTATTCCCTTGTTGCATTGCATCCCGTGTCGCATGCTTTGCAAATTTGAGTATGAAATGAATAAAAGAAATAAAAAATAATGCTAATGAATAAAGAAATTAATAATAAATAAAGGAAATACTGAGTAATGATAAAAATGATTAATAAGGAATTTAGAATATGATAATGAATATTTATTTATTTACCAGCAGCGTAGCCGTTATTCTTACGCGTATATAATATAAATAAACTTAAATTCCTCAATCATGTGCAAATTAATATAGTATACTAAATGACATTGTTTATCCAATTATTCTGTTAAAATATTTAATTTAATGCTCGTAAAAAGAAAGTTTAAGAATATCTGTTCTCGCTATACAAAGTTATCTTCACGGCAGATTTGAAGAATAAAACATCATGGCCCCGTTTGTAAACAAATTTACAAAAAAATGAAATTGAATCAATATATGCAAAATAGAAGTATTGTATGGGAGTCGTACTACTTATATTCGCAAACATTAGAAGATATACTCTAAATTAGTAGATTACACGTACAAATAGAAAATACCAATAAACCCGTAATCTTTTAACCTGAAGGCTGTAAGCAATTCCACTATATGCCAAAATGAAAGCGATGAAATTGTATGGGAAGATATACCCGCACTATTTATAATGCGCCGTATTACAATATGAGTCTCAATAATCTTTGCCAAAATAAAACAAATGAAGTAATAAAGTGAAAATATCAATAATCCCCATAATCTTTCTACCAAAATGCCGTAATTGAACCCAATGTATTCCAATATATATCAAAATATATGCCAATATGCATGTACTACTTATACTCTCGTAGATTAGAAGATGTTCTTGTGCATTTGTAGAAGATTACCCGTTCTACAATATATGAGTTTCAACAATTTTTGCCAAAATAAAACAATGATGTTATAAATTGAAAATATCAATAATAATAGTTTAAACCTGAAGACCGTAATTGATATTATCCAGTCAAAAATGCAATATCAATGAAATTTATTTTATATACATATATTTATTATTTAAATATGAAAAGATTTAATAAAAATCGTCTGCCGCATAAACACTTCGGATTTAAATTCGTTGCTAAGCGATATGATATCATTTTCTTTTCAATTAATTAAATTGGTAAAAAAAAATATCGTCTGTATAATGCTATCTTTATGGAATTTTGAATTGTGCGTTTTAAGTTAATATCTGGACAACCTCTGGTCCTAAAATCTCGAAACATGGACTGAATTTTAAGTGGGGCTATTCCAAGTTACCTCGAAAATTTCATCCAATTAGGTACAGCCATTCTCCCGCGATGATGGGAAAAACATAAAGAAACTTAACATTCACAATTATGTGTAAATTCCTATAGTATTCTAAATGACTTTGATATTCAAAATATTCAATTAAAATATTTAATTTAATTCTAAAAAATGTATATGATAATTATGCTTCACCCTGGAATTGATATACAAAGTTATTATCACAGACAGATCTGAGCTTCCGGGAATAAAGCATCCTGGTCCAGTTTGTAAATAAATTTAGAAAAAATATTTTTAATTCTCACAAAACTAAATTTTATCTAAAAATCGTACTTAATTATGCAAAATATTGAATTGTCATCGATTTGGTATCATTTTGATGAATTTAGCATAATTTTATTAATTTGGCCACATTTTCGTCAATTTTGCGACATTTTATAAAATCGCCAAATCTATCGCCAAGTGGGATTGCAGAACTGACAGTCACACTTGGCGACAAATTAACGAAACATGAATGCAATACTATCCTCTAATAAAACACAATCGTTTTGATTTATTTCATCAATTTTATCAATTTCAAGATATTTTTATGGATATACAAATATATTTATCAATTTGGCAACATTTCAAAAAATCGCTAAATGTGTTACTAAGTAGTACGGTTGGACTGACAGACAAATGCTACCGAAACACCATTTCAGTACTCTCTTCTAACATAACAAAGTTAATTTCATTGATTTAGCGTCGTTTTTATCAATTTAGCGACATTTCCTACAATATGCTAAATTTTAAGAAAAGTTACTAAATTAGCGATATCCAGCCAAATTCGTAGATCTGAATTTGCAGATCTAAAAAATAAAACATACTGATCCCGTTTGCATATACAAAATGAAAACACTAAAATTGTATTAGAAGATATACACGTTCTACTCGTATTCTGTTTCAACAATCAGCTAAATGAGTTTGAACACAATATATGAGTTTATTGGCTAAACACAATATATAGGTTTGAAAACTTTTTGCCGAAACAAATGAAAGTGACGTGGGCAGTCGGTAATTAATATCATTAAAAAAATCAAACCGTCCAATTATAAGATATATTTTTATATCTATTTATTTATTATTCAAATCGAAAAAAATAATAATAATAATTAACAAACGTATTTGATTTCATTGCGCTGCTGAGCAACATGATAAAAGAAATATTTTTCATAGAAAATGCTGATATTTAAATAAAGATTTTGATTTCTTAATACTTTTCACTGTTGAGTAAGAAAGAGCCTGTTAAAAATGTACCCGTGCATTTGTAGAAGATAACCCGTTCTACAATATATGAGTTTCAACAATTTTTGCCAAAATAAACCAATGACGTTATAAATTGAAAATATCATTAATAATAGTTTAAAAATGAACCATGGTGATAAAGTTTCCATTTAAATTCCTGTTTCAAATATGCGATTTTCAAAAGTGACTAATAAACGCAATAAACTCCAACCAAATTCAGAGATATAATTTTCTTCAAATAAATTGACGGAAAAAATATCGTCTGCATAATGCTATGTCTATGGAAAGTTTAAATGTTCATATTTAATTAATATCTCTACAGCCCGTAATCTTAGAAACTCGAAACATAGACTGAATGTGGGGTTATTCCAAAGCTACCCGCAATATTTCATTAAATTCGGTTAGGCCGTTCTTCCTTGATGAAGAGACAAACATATAGACCAACCGACAAACAAGCAGATAGAGAGATTTTCAATTTTATTTATATAGACATACAGTATACCCGTTCTTCGCACAGAATATATAATATAAAGAAATTAAAACTTCAATTATGTGCATATTCCTATAATGCTTTAAATGGCATTGTTATTCTAAACAATTTATTAAATTATTTAATTTTATTCACCTGAAAATATGTATAAGAATCTCTGTTCTCGCAATACAAAATTATCTTCACAGGCAGAGCTAAAGAAAACAAACCATCCTGGTCCTGTTTATAAACACATTTACTAAAATTGTTATTATTTAATTCCCACAAAGCGACAGGGATTATTTAAGAAATTGAACTTAATTTTGCAAAATATTGAATTTTTATAAATTATAAATAATTTACACACACACACACACACACACACACACACACACACATATATATATATATATATATATATATATATATATAAATATATATATATATATATATATATATATATATATATATATATATATACATATATATATATATAACTCTTAAATGTGTACTTTACTTTGTAGTTACATATATTTCTCCGAATTCTCAATGTTGGAAAGCTCTCACATAATGCTTCAGAATTTGCATATTTCCATTTAAACCCAATTACTAAACATTTCATGTTGCCCAAAGATAAGATACGGATGTCTGCCAGTGACATTTTACAGTCTGCTTGATAACCGCATAATGTGATATTCCTACTGTCGGTTGCACAGCTTCGGAGAGGATCATTCAAATTGGATATAATACTGACATTTTGAATTGCGCCCACTCAGTTAAGTTCTACTAAGCTTTTTATTCGGCACAAAGATACTCATATAATGTTAAATGAAAATATTTATTTGTCCATATCAATTCCTTTTTTTTATTTTCCTTTAGCCTATATGTATATAAATTTAGATATCTGGTTTTCCTCAATAAAAGTCGAGGGCGGAATGTTTATAAAGGGCAAATGAGAGTGTATCAAGTGTAATACGATTAGAAAAGCGTTTAGGGTAGGTAGAAAATTTAGGGAAGTTTAAAAGCGTTTAGGGTAGTTTAAAGATTTCTTTTCTGTATAGACATACATAAATCATATTTACAAGTAACTTTCCATACTATTAAAACGTATCCGCGTATGTATATATGTATAAACATATGTC
Organism: Amaurobius ferox; assembly: GCA_951213105.1. NCBI lineage: Eukaryota > Metazoa > Arthropoda > Arachnida > Araneae > Amaurobiidae > Amaurobius > Amaurobius ferox. The sequence continues at coordinate 129,671,446 of OX578135.1, read as the reverse complement.
TCATGTTTTTTCGAGTCCACTACCGGCCTAGGAAATCGCGGTTTCTCTTAATGCAAGCATCAAGCATGAAATGGCCCCAAAACTTTCGAATAAATTCATAGATTCTTAGATATTTGTAAAAACTCGTTTTTGAGGCTATAAAGATGGGTACATAAATAACCTATCTCCTCATACAGAAATAAAAGTAGAACCTTGGTTTATTTCTAACGGGAGATTTTTTACAGATAAATTTGCTGGAACTTCTAAAAGCTGGAATTTTGATAAAATCAATAATTTTTTATGCAGATTTTTAAACATTCCGAAAAATCCGTTGGGACCCATTCAGAACAAAAACTTCATTCAGCTTTCATTCCCCTTTATGTTTATGGCTTCGCAAAGGTCGGTGTTAGAAGTGGCAGACAGCTGTTGCCGGGTTACTGGGTATAAAATTGCATATAACTAAAATATCGAGTCTTACAAATATTTTAAGAAATTAGATATAAAATTATAACAGGGATTAAATTCATGATTCAAGAACATTTATCCGGAAAGTCACTGTCTGTCACTAGACTTGAGATTTGATATTTACGATTTTCTATTGCGGAATTTTTGCTTTAAATTTTCATCTCTTCTGTTCAAGAAAGGGGGCGGGGCTGTCAAATGAAGGGGCTGAGAAAAGGGGCGCCCGCGGAAGAAGGGGTGCAGTTGAGAAAGGGTCGGTTAAATTTTTAGTTATCAGGCTATAATGAAGAAAATTGTTTCCTAGCCGACGTATAAATGCTGAAATCACACTGCCACCTAAAAGGTGACCGGGAAAATCTCTTGATACTCCCAGGCAATGAAAAGTATGTCTACGAGAATATTGTAATTTATAGTGACAGTATTGTGATGAGGTTGGCATCTCAAATTCCTGCTTCTGGCGGAATAAAATATTTATACATGTCTGAAGTCGAACCATAAATTTTTAAGTTAATGTATGTACAGTATACATGTGTGTGTGTATATGTGTGTGAAGGTGAAAGAATAGAGAGGGATGATATGGATGTGACATCTCAGAAGAACGAAGGAAAAAGCAATTCGAATAACATTTGCCACAATGAAATATGATATCGACAGTTAAGATTACACAAAGTTTATTTATTTAGAGATTGAGAAAACATTCGAGAGGTCACACATTCTCAAACACCAATGTTAAGCAAACCAATGGGAAACCAATGTTAAGCAAACAAATAAAATTCATTCACTTTTCAACTAAAGTTAAAAAATCTGATGTGGGCAGCACATGACTTTCCCTGCAGACTCAAATTCATATTTTCTTTAATAATTCGTTAGATTGAGTTTAATTGCACCAAATAATACTAAATTTGCATTTTTAATTCAATTTTAGTTTTTATTTGGTACTTGGACATTTTTCCGAAATCGGCGTAACAAAAATGCAAGAAATCTGAATTATCTTGAGAACGGATTTTGCTAAAGCATAATGTAGTGTGTTATATTCTTTTCAGCGTCAAAAATTGCGTATAAAACAAGAATTTAATTAATACATTTGAGCATACGTAGTCTTTTTTTTTTTTTAGATTTCTGCGATTTTTGCTAGCCATTTCGTAAAAATGGCATTGTTCTTTTACGAATTGTGCCAAAATCTAATCAGCAGCAGAGTATCACACAAGTAACTTAGCTGGGCCAACGGCCGTACCGTGCTGAAAACACCGGTTCTCGTTAGATCACCGAAGTCAAGCAGCATCAGGCGCGGTTAGTACTTGGTGGGTGACCACCTCGGAACACCGCGTGCTGTTGGCCATCTCGGGTGCGGTATCCCCGTGGTTTGCGCGCTAGATTTGCACGCTACCACAAATGCCGCCGTGTTCATGCGGAGTACGATCACGTTAAACATGTGGGTCCGTAAGTCCTTCCGAGAGGTTGGTGGTAGGGGAAGGAGGGTACGGTCCCTGTGGATGCCTCCCCCACTGGGTTCCGGTCTAAATTGGGTGGCACTTCCTGGCCGTCCATACAGCTGCCTTACACCTTTCTGGTAGGTCGGACGGTCTGGGTCTCAACAACAACAACAAGTAACTTAGCTACCAAATTTTGTGAAATTTGGTCAATTAGTATTTTAGCTAGTGTGGATACAGGAAATTTTTGAGGGCCATTTCGTAAAAAAAGGCGGGTTTTTTTCTATTCCAAACCGTACCAAAATCTAATCAACACTACAGTATCCCATAAGTGACTTATCTACCAAGTTTTATGGAATATGACCAATTAGTAATTTAACTAGAGTGGATACATGAAATTTTTACGGTCTATTCCGCAAAAAAAGACGGGTTCTGTTCTACGAATCCTACCAAAAACTAATTAGCCCCAGGGTCTCACCCAAGTGGCTTACCTACCAAATTTCATGAAATTCGATCCAGTAGTTTTTAGTTATAGTGGGTACATACATTGCACAGACAGACAGACACACATACAGACTTCACGCTAAAAATAGTTTTTTCGTATCGTATTTCTAGAGGTCTCGAAACGTGTAGATCCGTCGAAAACTCGAGTTGTGATTTCCGGCATGATTGCAATACTTTCCCCATACATTACCATGTATTGCTGGGAAAGTAAAAAAAATGTACATATGTTGATAATCATACAAACTGAACTAAATTTACAGGTTAGAATCTTTCAATCTTTAACTGTACATACGTAAAAAAATTCAAAAATGTAACGCATATATGTTTATTGGATAAAGTCTAATAGAGATTTTTTAAAGGAAATAAATACACTCATCTTTAACGCGCGTACCACATGCTAATATATGGCACACGACACAACGTATTTTACACGCACAGTTATAACATATGGAACATTTTAAATATAAGTTTAAAAATATTTTTACAATAAAAATATATTTTGAAATTTATGCTTTAAAAATTTAAAATAACTGCCAACATTTTTCAACATATTTTTTATAGGAAAATTTGTGTTGCCACTTCACATCTAAATTTTTCTGCTTGAATAATGTCATGTTTTCCAATATTGAAACATTTCGGAGGTAGAATCAGGAGGTACTTACAAGGATGTATCTTTTTAAGCTGGGTACTTTTTTCAAGTCAAATTGCCGGAATACCTAGATTTATGTAGATACTGTACACATATGCATTGTATGATACGTAGCAAAATTTTAGAATTCTATCTCCATTACTTTTTAAACTAAAGTGCGCACAAATTGAGAAAATAATTTTTGAGGTTCAGTGATATAAGTAGGCAAAGTTATAACATTCTAGTTCAACGGGAGTTTCTGGAGTTATTGGAAATTTTAGGATTCTATCTGCATTTCTCTTTAAACTACGGTGCAAGTTTATAAAATGTAGTTTAGAGGAAAATCAGTTTAAAATTATAATTTTTGAATAAACACTGAATGTGTTGCTTTACCATTTTGGCTCTAAAATCCGTACCAATCCATAATGAATTTTACGATATATTGTTTCATTAAATGATTCAGAATGCTTTATTTTTTATAATACAGGCAAAAGAAAATTCACTTTTATGAAGTTGTAGATGTAATAATCCCTTCCCCATTAAATGGATTTAAAAAATAATGGGAAGATTCAATCATGTTAAATAAACAATCATTTTATGGGCTTTTTAAACGATTGCTGCTTACTTTAGAACACTTTTATTAACCGCTGTCGAGATATTACAAGTTTTTAGAATACATTTTTCCAAAAATTTAAATAAAAATAAAATTATGCTATTTTCATTAGTACCTGTTTAATTAAATTTATAATTGAAATGCGATAGTCTTTTGAGTTTCTATGAACTCAAGTCTTCTGTCACAGGCAGTGGCAAAATACTTTTTTTTCCGTTTCCTCTGCAAAATAAAGTACACATACAGTTTTTTGAAGAAAGACACATTCCAGTTTATATATTTTTTCTAAAAATTGTTCAACTCTTTTCAACTTTCTGAAAATTAAATATTAGAGTTTTCTCCCTTGAAATGAAGGTTTATTGATTTTGTCAGAATTAAATAAAATAAACTTAAAACGAAATTAAAGAACTGTGTAGATAAAAGGTATTGCGTTCTTTACGTTGTGATCTAGTTTATTATAGATAAAAGAACTTTTTGTAGTTTTAAACGTTCTTCATTTCCGCTCTTATTGAAACAACAAATTGAATTTCTTCTTTTAAAGTATTTTCCGTTTAATCTTTTGAGCTAAGAATTCATTTTTCATTAGCACTTTTTTATCACTTTATGTGATATTGATATAATCACAACTTATTTGATAACTTATATTATCTTAAAATATTCTTTATGATTTAAGATTTTGATACATGCAACCATTGATGCTTAAATATTAATTGAAGTTAATTGTACTTTTTTTAGAATTTTATTACATTCGGAAACGTAGTATTGAGAGTGTATTGTTTTCACGAAAATTTTCGATTTCTAGATTTTGATGCCAATATACACTGAGTTCTAAGAGTTACGAACGCAATGCAAATTTTTATTTTTCTGAAGCGTATTTGAATTTGAATGACTGAAAATCGCTGCAGATGTAGATGACAGTATGCAAATATCGTATGCTATAACCAATAACTATTGACTGTCTCGATATATGCTAATGAGGCAGTAACCGTCCAAGCCAGAGGGGTAAGATTAAAGTGGTGTCGTCAACATATCAATTAGACTACGTAAGATTGGTGTAACGTCCTGTTCACGAACGAGTTCAGATTTGACCTGGAAACAGATGATAAGCATGTAAGGGTCTGGAGAGAACGAGGCACACGCAATCAGGCCAAGAACATCATCGAGCATCACACATTCAGACATATCAGCGTCATGGCGTGGGCTGGAATTTCAATGAGATATCGCACATAGCTGCACATCTTTAAAGGCGGTTGTGTGACGGCTGCAAAGTATCGGGATGAAATCCTAGACCCCATTGCGAGACTCTACGCCGCAGCATTTGGTCCTGATTTCATTCTTATGTACGATAATGCCCGTCCCCATCGAGTTTCCATCGCTGACGAATACCTGGAAAGTTATGGCATTTCTCGTATGGAGTGGCCGGCGTATTCCCCGACCTTAACCCTATTGAAAACCTTTGGAATGTTCTCGGGCGTGCTTTCTCTGCACGTTTACCTACGCCAGCCACTTTCAGAGAGCTGGAAACCGGCCTATTGGAGGAATGGTCATTGCTTGCATCTGCTATGGTTGGGCATCTCATTGAAAGTCTGAAAAATCGTTGTAATGTTTGTGTGAATGTCCGGGGTGGTTACATATCATATTAATGTAAGTTTTGTTTGGTTTGTTTGCCTTTAAACATCATTTTGCTAATTACCCAAATGTGACCACATCATATAACTTACGGAAAGTAAGTATTGTTTTCATCTTTGTACATAATACATTGTCCTATCGGCAAAGAGGGACCGGCGCACCACAGCTCAGCAGGTGACAAATCAGTTTCTTGTTATCACAGGACAGTGGATCTCCTGAAAAATTGTAACCAGACGTTTGGAGGAAGGGAGACTATCCGCCCGCAGATATGTTGTGTATGTCCCATTGTCCAGACTGCACCGTACCGCCCGTTTGCAATGGTGTCGTGAGCAATGGTGTCGTTCCGAACAGGACTGGGTTTGCGTACTATTTTCAGGTGAGAGTAGGTTCAGTCTGTCATCGGATTGTAGACGTCAACTGATCTGGCGTGAGAGTGGTACTGCTTATCGTCCAGAAAATATTCAGGGAAGGGACCGATATCCGATATGCAGTATCATGGTATGGGCCGACATCATGATCAATGGCCGCACGCCTCTACGTGTGATGTGGTTGCAACTGGGACTATGACCGACCAACAATACATTGATGAAGTTCTACTGCCTTATGTTTGCCTTTTCCGTGGTGCTGTCGGTGATAAATTTGTTTTCATGGACGAAAACGCACCATATCATTGAACACTCGCTGTTAAGGATTGTCAAGTCAGCGAGGGTATTCAATGCTACGTACGGCCAGCACGCTTTCCAGATCTGAACCCCATTGAAATATTTGGGATGCTTTGGGGAGGCGACTTGCCGGTCGAAAATGTCCTCCAACAAACGAGGACAAACTCATCAGTGCATTGACAGAGGAGCGGGATAGCTTGCCTCAACAGCTGCTGGATAATGTTGTGCAAAGCATGACACGACGTGTGGAATGTTGCATCGCGCTCCACGGTGGACATATCCAGTACTGACACCTTTCTCAAAGGTTCCTGTCTGCTGTCGTTCATATGCATTTTCCCATTTCTCCGTACACATCATCAAATGAACATCTTCCATTCAGATGTTTCAAAACCTTCTGTATTTTCCAGAGCAATAAATGATCTTTATTCTAGTGTTCGAACAGTGCGGCAACAATGACCTGCTGGGTCTCCTACCCCGCTTAATGTTGTGCTACATGGCAATTTGTGATCCGGTCCTTAGCAATTGTCCAGTAGTGTAATATAACTGTGAAAAGATTCAGTTTTTTAGGTCGCCGGGAATTTTGAACATGAGTATAAATAAATAAGTCATTATTTTTTTTATTTTGATGAACCCGATTTCAATCACAGATCAACAGTGTAGCGATAAAGTCCAATCACCTACTTGGCACTGCCGATGTTTGATCCCGACGCTAAAACATGGAAGGCCAGCATCATAACTCTGACCTAAAAAACGTCTCTAGCTCAAGTCATTTAACACTGCTTTATGAACATTAGTTGAAACATCATTATACCCTGTGATAGAAGCAAAGTCATTGTATAATGTAAGAAACGTATTGTGCTGCCCACATCAGATTTTCTTTTATAATAAATACACTATTTCATATAAAATAACCATTTCAACACTTTTTTCTATCGTTTACTCACCATAATATTTACCGCATATTCCATTAGTCTAAATCCTAAAATAAATGCCATGATACAGTTAAGGGACACACTTGTTACTGGCAAAACATTCCCCCTTCAAAGCGGATTCCATTTGGCAGTTACATTACTGCCTAAGCCAAGGAAAACAATCGTAAAATCCCACACAAAATGCTTCCACTGAGATCCATAAGAAAAGCATCAGCCGATGGTGGCCTTTAGTTGTAGATTAGAAAATTGTTTTGTGGCATTTAGGAATACACTTCGCAGTATGCTGTGTTCTATTTATCTTAAATAAGGGCCATGGCTTTCGAGTTAGAAAACAAAGTTTATAGAGTATTATCTTCTTCAATAAAGGAATATGTATGTGTATCTATCTGTCTGAGCAGTTTGTAGCTGGAAATCTAAATTTCGTATGAGGTCAGGAAATTTGGTACACAAGCACATTAGGACCCGAATAGGTTCACCTTGATATTTTTTTATATTGAATTAATATCGAATTAGTTTTTTTTTTATATTGAATTAGTTCTTTAATATTGAATTAGTTTTTTAATATTGAATTCCTTTTTTTTTAACATTGAATAAGTTTTTGAGTTATTCATGCTTTAGCAAGATTTATAGCGATTTTGGTCGATATTCATAAATATGGGTTCTTTAACGACCGAAAATATTATCGCAAAGTTATACTATTTTTACACCATCGGAAAGATAGAAAAATAATATTTCAAACAAATTTTGAACATAATATCCATGCTATATAATTAGGCGAGTTTTAGTGATTTTTTAAGAAACATACATTTTGTGCGTTTTATACCTCCTCGATTTTTGTATTACGATATAAAAATATGGACGTACCATTCGATGTTTATTATTTAACAGCAACTGCTGTAAATATCACGTACTGCTCCTAAACAAAAAATATTTTCATGAACCTCTCCGTTAATTGATTATACTTTTTAAAACTGTTAATTTTTTCTGCGATTCCCATACCGTTGTTTAATACTTTCTCCCTTATCAGGTTCATTGGCGCATGCGCATAATGGATTCTCGGCATTCCGGAGGAAACTTCCCCAAACGTCATCTATAGGTTTTGAATCATTTATTTTTGTCTGCTTTGCTGAAATCGTGGATTTTTCTGTTTTGTATTGTGTGTTTGGTGCGTAGCTATTTGAAGAAAATTGTGGAGTGTTGAGTAGTGTAGGTATTATTTAAGTAATGAGTATTATTTGAGTAGTGTAGGTATTATTTAAGTAATGAGTAATATTTGTAATAATAAATTTAGTTTTTTCTTAATATTGTCTTAAAGCTATTACTTGTAAATTAGTAGTTCTTCAATATAGTGCCAATGATTTATGTATAATGAATGTGAGCACATATCCCTCAAATATTCTATTAATGACTTATCTACGAAGTTGGAAAAAAATGTTAAGCAGCAAAATTTCAAAAATATGGTTTTAATTGGTGATTTCGGCACTAACCTATCGAATATTGGTGTCTCAACCGATTATTTGACCTTTTTGGGCTTTTAATTTCTTCCCTTATTATATACATACAGTTGCACGCCCGGATTTGGAACGTGTATTGTTCACATTTTTACTTTCCCTGTAATACATAGTAATGTATAGGGAAAATATTGCAATCATGCCGAAAGTCGCAACTCGAGTTTTCGACGGATCTACACTTTTCGAGACCTCTAAAATACGACAAAACTATTTTTAGCATGACTTCTGTGTGTGTGTGTCTGTGTGTCTGTCTGTCTGTCCGTCTGTGCAGATTTTGTATCCACTCCAACTAAAAAACTAATGGACCAAATTTCATAACAATTTGGTAAATAAGTCACTTGTGGGCGAATCTGGATCTGATTAGTTTTGGGTACGATTCGGGATAAAAGAACTCGCCTTTTTTTGCGAAATGTTCCTCAAAAGTTTGTATCCACTCTAGCTGAAAAACTAATGGACTGAATTTTACAAAATTCGATAGATAAGTCACTTGTGGGTCACCTTGGTGCTGATTGGATTTTGGTATGATTCTGGAAAAAATAACTTGCCTTTTTATGCAAAATGGCGCTCAAAAATCTCCAAAATACAAAATAAAAAACTATGTATGCTCAAATATATCCATTAAATGCTTGTTTAATACGTAAATTTTTAACGAAGAAAAGAATAAGACCAACCCCATTACACTAGACCTAGCCGTTCTCGAGATAATTTAGTTTTTTCGTATTTTCTCTACGCCACCTTTGAAAATAAGTCCAGTTATCAAAAGAGAACGAAAATTGAATTGAAAGTGAATTAAATTTAATTAAAAAAAGATAACGTAAATATAAGTCTGCAGGAAAAGTCATGTGCTGCCCACATCAGTTGTTTAGTAGTTGTTTGAAATTTGATATTGTGTCTGTTGCCTATTTAAGTGATATTACTCACCATTATCTTAACTTGTTGCGTTTTATAAACTTTGACTGCTCTATTGGTAAATATATTAATATCTATGTTACTATTAATAGAAATGCGTTTAAATACCATATTGAAAACTTGTGTTTGTCAAACTTCGAACTTTGTGATGTGTTAAGACACTCTTTACGATTCTGTCAAAAGAACAATCAATATTAGTAAAGATAATGTAAATGTAATAAAAATTAAGTTAAATGCAATAAATAAAAATCTGATGTCATTTCTTATATAATGCAATGAATTTACTACTTTTACAGTTAAAAAAAATGTTATTCTTATAGTAGATACTTATATTCTTTCCAAGATATTGAATTTTCTTCAATTAGTCGTCACTTTCATTGATTTAGCGTCATTTTTATCAATTTGGCGAGATTTTTGTTAATTTGGCCACAATTAAAGATGTCGCCAATTTGGCGACATTCCGCAAAATTCGTCGCCAAAATCTCACCAAGCGTTATGGACGGAGCAATACGTTATTCTTACAGCAGATAAATGACTATTGGCTTTCAAATACAAAAGTATTACGCGGGAAAATATCTTTTCTCGGGATTGGAACAAGTTAGATCCACGAGAATGATGTCACCCAATTTATCGCATGGTATTACATATGACAAGTGAACATGTTTCTCAATAGGAAATATTTTTTTTATTTTATATAACTTTTTGATATTTTTTTGAAAAATGTGCAATACCTCGAGAATGGCTCATGTTAGCATTCTAAAAAGTGTGCTAAAGGTTTTCGAATGAAAAATTACATAAGAAATATCTATTTGCGTAACTTTATTAGCGGTTTGGTTTTTTAACGATTTTTTCAAAATTTCACTCGAAAATTTAGGGGAGTTCTGAACATTCGATTGCGTATAAAAACAATAAGCTTCCAGTGTTTATGGATTGTGATTTTTGTACCAAATTTCGTTCGAATTGTTCGTCAGTTATCGTATCCACAGACTCTCACACACACACACACACACACATACTTTCACACACACCCACAGACATCACTTCGAAAATGTTTTATTCGTGATCAGGGATGCTTGCAACGTGCTGTCTCATCGAAAACTCGAATTCGAATTTTCGACCCCGTCACAATACTTTCCTTTTACATTATGTATATAAGGAAAGTAAAAATTGGTGTTTCGCTGTATTGCCTCGTTTATTGTATTAATAAAATTGATTTAATTTGGATTGATTTGAATATTAGAAGTATGCTCCGCTATTATCTTTTTATTAAATAGAATGTTTTCATTTTACTGTAAGATACAGTATATGTGAGAGGGAAGTATTGTGATGTGATGAAAAATCCAACTTTCGGATTTGGGAGTTATTATTATTCCATCACTGAACATCAGGATGATTTGCAACACATTTCATTCATAAGATTCGATTTATAAGATGATTAAAACGCATTCGATCCAGGCAAAGGGGGCATATTTTCTCTAGCATATATTCATCTGAAAATAATTGAAACAAAATAAATATTTATATAAACATATTTATTTAATAGATGATGCCATGTTTCTTTTCTAATGTCAAATTTTGTAATTTTAGAGATTTTTTTTTCAAATTTTACGAAAAACTTATTCATGAGTAATGCATAAAAAATAATGAAATAATTACCTAAGCTATTTTTACTTTCCTTATATACATAATGTATAAGGAAAGTATTGTGACGGGGTCAAAAATTCGAATTCGAGTTTTCGATGGGAGAGCACATTTCAAACATCTCTGATCACGAATCAAACATTTTTGAAGTGATGTCTGTGTGTGTGTGTGTATTTCAGTGAGACAGTGGAGACAATATCTCACGAACAAAAAGAGCAATTCGGATGAAATTTGATACACAAATCACAATGCATGAATACTGGAAGTCTGTTGTTTTTAAACGCAATCGAATGTTCAGAACCCCCCTAAATTTTTGAGTGAAATTTTGAAAGAATCATAAAATCAAAACCCTTAATAAAGTTACGCAAATAGACATTTCTTGTGTAATTTTTCCTTAGAAAACGATTGACATAAACTTTAGAACGCTAGCATAAACCGTTCTCGAGATATTGCACATTTTCAAAATATATGTATAATAAAATCCCATAAATTAAAAAAATATATTAACTGTTGAGAAACATGTTCACTCTTCATATGTAGTACCATGCAATAAATTTGGTGACATCATTCTCGTTGATCTTGCTCTTTCCATTCATGAGTAAAGATACTTTGAGTAATACTTTTGTATTTGAACGCCAATAGTAATTTATCTGCTATAAAAATAACTTATTTCTCCGTCCATAACGCATGGCGAGATTTTGGCGCAGAATTTGGTGGAATGTCGCCAACTTGGCGACTTTTTTAAATGTTGGCAAATTAACGAAAATCTTGCCAAATGGATAAAAATGACACTAAATCAATAAAAATTACGACTCATTGGCGAAATTCAATATCTTGAAAAGAATATAAATATCTACTATAAGGAAAACATATTTTTTTATTGGAAAAGTAGTAAATTCATTGCATTATATAAGGAAAGTCATGTGTTGCCCACATCAAATTTTTTTAATTAAGTCGCTATGTTCAGATATGATTATTTAATTGTATTTTTTCAATAACAATATTATTTGCTGCAAAGGAATTTTTGTTTCATATAGATGACATTGATTACATTTTATAGATATATGGCATATGGAGCGGTGAAAGAACGCAGGACTTGGCCAATTTGAGCAATCTTGTTGTCTAACGGTAACATATACAAGCTGGGTTGCCAGTGAGAGGGTATGTATTGGGGCGCAGTGGGGTAACGCCCCCACGGTGTCGTCCTGTATATATCTCCATTTTTGGGTCTACAAGTCCTATTTCAACAATTTAATTATTTATTGTTAGACGTGACAAGCACACTTAAAGATCAGGAGTGTGTCGAGAAACGATTACGTGAGCTTTTGAAGACATCTAAAATCTGAATGTTTTTAGGAAAATCGACCAGGTGGGAAGCCGACGACGACTAGCGTGTAACGAAATCTGTAAATAAAAGTATTTTTTAAATGTTATCAAATACTCGTTCCAGACCCTTATTCAATTGTTTGCATATTTTTCCACCATTTTCACAATATGCACCATTAGGCTCAAGCATAAAACCATGCCCAATTATTATGTTAAAAGATTTATCAGTTACTGCGAAAACATTTTTTTCTCTTAAGCGGATTCCATATGGCAACCACATTACTAATGTAAAAAAAAAACAATCGAATATTCCTATACAAAATGCTTCCACTGAGATCCACAAGAAAAACACCAGACGCTCGAGGACGTTAATGTATTAGAAAAATATTATGTTGGTCATCAAATGTATTTTCCTTAGTGTGCTGTTATTCAATTTGTGTGAAATGGCGGTTATGGTTTTCGAATTGGATAATCGCATTACATTAGCTATTGTTTTGTTTAGTAAATAATAAGCTCTATTTTTGGAAATACGTTCATGAGCTACTACATTATTTGATCAGACTACGCATTTCATCTTGATTCTTGCTTTATTTCGGAACATCGCACGCACAACATGCGTATTTTTTATGCCTTGTATTTTAGTCATCATATAGTTCTTAGAAATTCAGATTTTAATTTTATTAGGGATAGCAGGACTCTTGTTCAAGAAAATAACGTTCAACAATATAGATAAGTGACTACTGACCAGTACCGAAAACATAATTTTTCGGGACCCTATGCTGCACATGCGCATGTCCTATTCTTTAATCGAGTATTTATCTCTCTAATCTATAAGTTACTTCAGCGATTACCCGAAGTTGTTCGGAATTTACCATGCAAAATTTCGATAGAAATTATACCTCATAAAATGCTCCTCATCTTCCTCATAAAATGCTGATAATTAAATAACCATTTTTAACACTTCACAACGTAGATGAAAAGTGTTTATGACTTTGTTCATTCTGTCTGTATATCTGTTTGTCCGTTAGCACGATAAATGCCGTAAAAATGACTTTATCAAAATGAAATTTTAGTATGTTGCTCAGACGGTCTGTGGGAACTAAATGAATAATATCAATATTATAATAATATAATAAATGAATATATGGAATACGAATGAATAATATCATAAACTCATAATTCTCTTCTCATTTCATATCATACATTTTTATTTATATATATATAAATGATATTAGAAAGAATCTTCCTCATAAATTGCTGATAATTAAATAACCATTTTGATTTCTTAATACTTTTCGTTGTTGAGTAAGCCTGTGAAAAATAAATCACTATGATAGAGTTTCCATAAAAGTTCATATTTCAAACCTGTGATTTTCAAAAGTGACTAATATGTTTAATAAACTCCCACAAAACTCAGATATTTAATTGACTTTCACGTTAAAACCATCGGTTTCCAACCTTTTTTGTTGGGAATTATGGAGTTAGAGAGTAGAACTCCTAGGAAAAGGTTTCATTTTCCATCAATATCTCGGCAACCCCTGGATTTAGAAACTCAAAACTTAGACTAAATTTAAGGAAAGCGATTTTAAACCTACCCACCAAATTTAATTAAATTCGGTTCAGACGTTCTCCCGTGACGATGAAACAAACGAAAGTGTCGTTTTTTACTAATATCTGGTGAACCACTGGTTATGGAACCTCGAAAATACCCTATATTTTAAGTGGGTAGATTTCAAGACTACCCACCAAATTTCATCAAATTCGGTTCAGCCGTTCTCCAGTTATGGTGGATCATACATGTATACATACATACATATTTTTCTTCTTTATACAGGGTGAGTCGGAATTGTTTTTACAAAAGCAGAGGGATGATTGTACCCCACCAGACGAGCAATAATTACCATGGAACATAGGGTCGCATTGCACTGTGAGAGGCAGAAAAGAGGCACGTCGAATCGCGTCGAGCCTAAGGCAGTCAGCGCCTCGGACGTCATTATGTACCTGCCTACGTAGTATCTCCTACGCCAGACACGAACGCAGTTACCGTATGCAAATGTCCAGGGAATCAGCATAACTGGCTCCTAGTAGGTTCCGGCGATAGCCAATCAGAGCACACGTTGCCCTTTAAAAACCGGCACAACATCAACGCTGCAAGTTATTCCCACTGGGCTTTTTCTTCTGGGGCCACATGAAATCTTTAGTGTACGAGACGCCTGTGGACTCTGCGGAAGATCTCGTCGCGCGCATCGTTGTTGCCGCAGACCATATTAACACAACACCCGGAATCTTCGAGAGGGTGCGTCAGTCATTCCTTCGCCGGTGTGAACGGCGCAACGACACGCGTGGTCGCCACTTTGAACACTTGCTGTGAGTTTGTCGCTGCACAATAAATCTGTTTGTGCAACGTTTGGTATCTTTCATTCGCTTTTCCAACACTGGTGTACGTGCAGGTTCGTATTTTAATTTTATTCTTTTCTGCCTCTCTGAGTGCAATGCGACCCTATGTTCCATGGTAATTATTGCTCGTCTGGTGGGGTACTATCACCCCTCTGCTTTTGTGAGAACAATTCCGATTCACCCTGTATATATAGATTGAGCTTCGTCATAAAATGTTTACATGACCTGGGCAACCCAAGTCTTCTAAGCCCCTGCGCAATGCATCTTTTTGCCCTGCTTGGCAAACGCCCCTGCTTGGCAAAAATATCGATACGGTCAGGGTTAAAATGCTGAAATATTAAAATAATTACAAAATATAGTTTAGTTCAGCACATATGATTTTGTATATTTTTTTTTTGTTTCATGATCATGCAATATGTTTATTTTATACCTTTTTATATCTTATTAATTTACTTTATGCCGAAAATCTATTTGTAATAAACGAATTTAGTTAGTGCGTTGGCTGTATATAAAACTCCGATATACATGTACCATGTCATCTGCTTTTAATAAAAGGCGTTTTACGCTCGAAATCACTTACATAAATCTAATGTAATTTACGTCCTGTTTGCAGAAATAAACTTTTTGTTTATTTTATAGTTCTTTTAAGATTGATGATAAGAATTTACTATTTAGGCGAGTCAAAAACAGCGAAAGTGATACTTTTAAAAAAAAAAGCTCCATTTTTTTTTACTTTGCTTAACAATTTAAGGTGCTTAGCGTCTTAAACATGCATCAAAATCAACATGTCCGCCGCCATTTAGGTTCTGTCCCGTGATCAAATTTCATACTTTTAGTTTATTGGGGGGCTTTGAATGGGTTTTGAAAGATTTAACTGCCCCATGTTGTTTGTCCACTCGAGGGAGAAAAATAATAGTCGTCTCTGTAAGGTTCGCTAGGTGCAGTATTCTATACTATAAATGTACAAAGATTCAGCCACAGGGCGTGCCCGAGGATCTGGGAAGCCATTTTGAAGACACTCCATTTACCCTCCGAGGAGGAGAAAATCCGGCTTCGCTAGGCTCTGCCTGTGGTCGATATAACAAGTGCCCAAAGATTCAGCCTTCTAGGTCACAAGGGGGCCCTCTGGAAGGTTTTAAAAGAGTTTTCGATTAAACAAGTCGTTTTCTTCTCTCCGGGGAGTACATTGAAAATATTTCTCCATTAAAATCTGCTTCGTGGCAGAAACTATACATATGAAAAAGACTTAATCTTAGATTTCAGAATTCAGTCTTAGGGCTTCTGAAAAGTCTGTAAAACATAAACAGATTAGACAATTATTATATATATTTCACGTTTCAATATGTTTAATTAACCGTACAGTAATCTAGCACATGTATTAAGCTCTCCTCTTAAAATATGTGACAACATATCCACACATAAAATCTGGAATTGCGTGTAGTGTACAGACATCTCCCTCTCATTCTGATCTGTATGGGGCGTTTGCTACGCTACTGAATCCTAACTTGTATAATATATCGAATTTCACACTTTTCGCAAAAATCAAATAATCTATTATAACGAAAGGAGAAAAAAAGTCACAAATTTTCATTTGCAGCTGAGTGCAGGATATTTAATTAATTAATATATATTTTTATAACAAAGTTAAAAAACAACTTTTAAATTGAATTTACTTTAACCATCTGAAGTAGATTAATTAAAATGCACATATTGTGCCTATATGCATAAAAAATCAACATGACGTAAAACAGTTTTTCATTCTACACAATAGAAATGTTTTTTAACATCTAAATCAAAAGTTTTTTAAAAGGACCAATTTCTACATTAAAAAAAAATCTGATGTGGGCAACACATGACTTTCCTTATATAATACAATGAATTTACTACTTTTACAGTAAAAAAATAGGTTTTTCTTATAGTAGATACTAATATTCTTTCCAAGATATTGAATTTTCGGCAATTAGTCGTCATTTTCATAGATTTAACGTCATTTTTATGCATTTGGCGAGATTTTCGCTAATTTGGGAACATTTCAAAAAGTCGCCAAGTTGGCGACATTCCGCAAAATTCGTCGCCAAAATCTCGCTAAGTGTTATGAACGAAGAAATAAGTTGTTCTTATAGCAGATAAATGACTATTGGCGTTCAAATACAAAAGCATTACTCAAAGTATCTTTTTTCATGAATGGAAACGAGCTAGATCCACGAGAATGATGTCACCAAATTTATCGCATGCTATTACATATGAAAAGTGAACATGTTTCTCAATAGGAATTTTTTTTTTCATTTTAAATGACTTTTTAATAATTTTTTTTTAAAATGTGCAATATTTCCAGAACGGTTCATGTTAGCGTTCTAAAATTTAAGTCAATCGTTTTCTAATGAAAAATTACATAAGAAATGTCTATTTGCGTAACTTTATTAGTGGTTTTGATTTTTTCAAAATTTTATTCGAAAATTTAGGGGGGTTCTGAACATTCGATTACGTATAAAACCAATAGGCTTCCAGTGTTTACGGGTTGTGAATTTTGTACCAAATTTGGTTCGAATCGGTCCATTCGTTCGTCAGTTATCGTCTCCACAGACTCACTGACACACACACACACACACACACAGACATCACCATCACTTTAAAAATGTTTGATTCGTGATCAGGGCGGCTTGAAACGCACTCTCCAGTCGAAAACTCGATTTCGAATTTTCGACCCCGTCACAATACTTTCCTTATACATTATGTATATAAGGAAAGTAAAAATACATTTCTTGCTTCCACTTAATTTTCACTCCTTTTTACTTTCCTTATATACATTATAATGTATAAGGAAAGTATTGTGACGGGGTCGAAAATTCGAATTCGAGTTTTCGACAGGAGAGCACGTTTCAAGCATCCCTGATCACGAATCGAACATTTTTGAAGTGATGTCTGTGTGTGTGTGTGTGTGTGTTTGCAAGACCTGGAAACTGGGGACATTCGTATGTTTACACACCAACAAACCGCGGACCACCTTCACACCGCGGACGTCCTCGGTTTGTTTTATTGCGAAAACGTGAATCTGAGGACTAAATTTATAATGTAAAAGTTTTTTTTTATAAATCTGGAGGTAGTCCTCGATTAGTAGGCTTATAGTGTATTGTGTGTATGACGCGCTCATCAGGTGTGTATCCGATAAAATCGAGGTCCCCGCTTTCATGTTAGAAAATGGGTTTGGACGGAGGTCCTCGTTTACTCGTAATTTCCACACGTTTGATATTACACAACCGGTTTTGGGTACTTACAAGTCAAAATTCTAGGTTTTTTTATTCATCGTATTGATTATTTTATTCTGCGCTTAAAGATTGAATTGTATTTTTACTTTAATGCCGTTTCTAACTGTTTGATATATGCATAATTCCCTTTTCAAGTCCGTAAGCAAGGAGTAGTTTTTTGGGGTTAATCTCTCTTCGGAAAAATATGAAAAGTACGTAAACATAAGATCGTACCAGACCTACCCCCCCCCTCTTTATTATTCATATTTAGGAGGGGGCTATCACGGAAAAAGTTGTCAGGGTCCCAGCTGGGGATGATGCTGGCCTGATCTGTTATCAACACAGATTATTTTTTGTGAATGCTTAAGGATATATTTTTCGGACGCGAAGCTGGGGAGGGGGGAGGGGGAAGCCCTCAAATCCGCTATTGTCAGAAACAAGACGTTTCGCTACATTTTTCAATGTGCTAAAATAGAATGAAAAAAAGTGTTTCAATTATTTTTAATCATTCTAATCCTCACTTTAACAAATTTTAATTTTAATTTAGAATAAAATTCAGTGTAGTCGATCAGTTATATTTTGTAGTTCAGCATGTAGACTTTATTTCAATAAATCTAATTTTTAGCTGTGCAAAAAGTTAACTTGGCAGAACAGGCTTCATCTATTTTCAAATTTATTGCAATGGAATTAGTAATATTTCATTTCACACACGCATTTATTTTTATGCTATTGTTAGTTATACATAGGCTGTAGGTTCTTGTCGGAGATCGCGTTAAGGTTGGTCCCGCCTGAGATAGCCAAAGATTTATTTTGGGGACTTAAAACTGCAAATAAAGCTATAAACAAAGCTTCAAATCTTACACACAATAAACCGCGTTTACCTTACACCTTTCTGGTAGGTCGGACGGTCTGGGTTTCAACAACAACAACAACACAATAAACCGCGGACATTTTTTACACTCGGTGAAACGCGGACATTTTTTACACACAGTAAAACGCGGACATTTTTTACACACAGTAAAACGCGGACATTTTTTACACACAGTAAAACGCGGACATTTTTCACACTCAGTAGAATGCGGACATTTTTTACACACAGTAAAACGCGGACATTTTTTACACACAGTAAAACGCGGACATTTTTTACACTCAGTAGAATGCGGACATTTTTTACACACAGTAAAACGTGGACATTTTTTACACACAGTAAAACGCGGACATTTTTTACACACAGTAAAACGGGGACATTATTTATACCAGTAAAAAGCGGACATTTTTATACGCAATAGAACGGGGACAGAAATTATCGATTTGCTAGGCTATTATTATTATTAGGAATTCTTAGCAACTTATATACCGAACATCAAACTATTAATATTCCAAATTCAAGAACTTTTTAATCAAAGAAATTCATTACGTACCGTTTATTAGAAAATAGAAAAGCTTACAAAATTATTCTAAAATCCAAATGTTAAAAATTTACGTTCCATGTCCAGTGTGATATACCGCCCGTGTAGGGAACAATGAAAACATTATTTCATTTTATTATATTATTTTTAATAGTTAAGTTATTCTTTACTATATCTTCGTTTTGTATTAATGTTTTTCTCTATATGTTATGATTAACTCATGCCTCCATAACATGAGTTTATTGCTAATAAAGAAAGTTAAAAACAATATGAAATGTAAAGAATTGCATATATTAAAAAACAAATAATGGAAATGTATTTTAAAAAATGATATATATGCACAATTAAGTGCATATATTCCACACTTAGGTGCATATTTTGTGAATATTTTGCAATAATTTTGAGCATCAGAAAAAAATATTCATATATAATGTTGAGCATATTTGCATATTATTTGGCCTAAATATTGTGCATGAAAATCCGCGCCCTACTCATTAAGATAAGGAATGAGTTGGTTAAAAATATAAAGTTGTGACGAGACTTTAGAAACAATCCTATCAACATGAGTGTCTTATCGGACTAGTCCGCCCTGAGCCCAACAAGAGGAATATACCGTTTTTTTTAGAATAACTCAAAATTCGGAGCATCTGGAATGTCTAAATTTTATATATCATTGTCCTTTGGGGTATATTACATTTCATCGCATTTCGAACCTTATCGGGCTAGCCCGTCTTGGCCCACCATAGAAATTTACTCGCTTTTCAAGAATAACTCGATCAATCGGAGTAGCTAAAAATGTAAATTTAGTATATCATTTCCTTTTGGATGGAATTTAATTTAGATTTTAAACCTCATCGGGCTAATCCATCTTGGGTACGCTGAAGAATGCTTTCGTTCTTGAAGAATAACTCGAGAATTGCAATAGCTAAAAATTCCAAGTTCAACATGTCGCTAGCTTTTGTGGTATATTTAAGTTTCTTCGGATTTGAACTTTATCGGGATAGCCTGTCCTGGGCCCGACATGGGAATGGACATTGCTTTTTTAGAATAACTGGAAAATCGGGGCAACTAGAAAATATAAATTTAGTACATCCTTACTTTTCGAGGAATATTTAAATTCCTTCGATTTTGAACCGTATCGGGCCCGCCTTAGAAATTCACTTTTTGTAGGGAATAACTCTAGAACAGGAGTATATAAAAGTTCCAAGTTTGGAATGTCGTTGTCATTTGCGGTATATCTTAGCTCATTGGATTTAAAACCTTATCGGGCTAGCCCGTCCTGGGCCTAAAAAAAAGAATGTACTCGTTTTTTTAAGAATAACACCAAAACTATAGCAGCTTGAATGTCTAAATTTAGTATATCATTGTATTTTAGGGTATATTTTATTTCTTTGGATTTTGAACCTTATCAGGCTAGCCCGTCTTGGACCCGACGTAGAAATGTACTAGTTTTTCGAAAATAACACGAAAATCGAAGCAGATAAATAAATCAAAATTTAGTATATCATTTTCTTTTGGGATAAAGTTTAATACTTTCGAATTTGAACCCTATCGGGAGAGCCCACCCTGACCCCGACATAGTAATGTACTCGTTTCTTAAATAACTCAAGCAGAACAGCTAAAATATTTTATAAATCATTGTTTTAGGGGTATATTTTAATTCTTTAGATATTGAACCTTATTGTGCTAGACCGTTTTAGGCCCGTCTTAGGAATGCACTCGTTTTGGGGGAGCAAGTTTAGCACGATCGCATTCCTAACACGATCGCATTATTAAGGCTGACTCAAGACGGGATAGCCCGATGAGGTTCAAATTATAAATTATGATAAACCCCAAAAGAAATTGATATACTAAATTTAGAATTTTTAGCTGCTCCGATTCACGAGTTATTCTCGAAAAACAGTACATTATCACTATGTCGGGTCCGAAGACGGTCGAGCCCGAAAGAATCAAAATCCAAAGAAATAATATATAAGTCATATCGCAAATGACAACGACATTCTAAACTTGGAAATTTTAGATACTCCGGTTCTAGAGTTATTCCCCCAAAAAGTGAATTTCTAAGGCGGGCCCAAAACGGGTTCGCCCAAAACGGTTCTAAATCGAAGGATTTAAAATAGTCCTTAAAATATAAGAATGTACTAAATTTATATTTTCTAGTTTCCCCGATTTTCCAGTTATTCTAAAAAATAGGTCCAAGGTCGGGCCCAGGACGAGCTACACCGATAAAGTTCAAATCCTAAGACTTTTAAATATACCCCAAAAGCCAACGACATGTTAAACTTGGAATTTTAGCTACTTCTCGCGTTATTCTTCAGAAGCGAATGCATTCTTCAGCTGATCCAAGACAGGCTAGCCCAATGAGGTTCAAAATCTAGATTAAAATCCATCCAAAAGGAAATGATTTGCATATACCAAAGACTGCAAATACGACCAAAAGTCTTAAATGGCACGAATTTCTGGGACGTTAGCAGGGTTGATGTACTTATCAACAAATTCGACATTTTCTGACTTCAAAGGTTCCAATACGATTTTTGCGAAATGAGTGTTGGCTCGGTCAGGTCAAAAGACATATTCACCTTTTCTATAATTAACACGTATATGATGAATGAGCCTACGCGTAATACATTCTTTTTGGTAATCCAGATTTGTGGATAAATGATTGGCTGATGCCCTTTGGCATAATCGGTATATAGACCAAAACGTTTTGTTTAAATTTAGCTTTTTTCCAATATTTAATATTAGATGGAGTGGCGGACACGTCTTTGGTGTAAAATTCACCGTTTTCACAGATGGTCAAATGACAGCGGATAAAACAAAACTCGCTATCTATATAATAAAAGGCAATGTCTATGTGTGTGTCTGTGTGTGTGTGTGACTTACACACTATACGTTCAGCGACCGCGCGTCGGAGAGCTACGAAATTTCGCAATCGGAGATCCGGGGGGGGGGGGGGACACGTAAAACCCGATTTTTAAAATTTGAATTATTTTTTTAGTTATTTAATGTTTTATGCGATTTCGACGGTTTTTCCCTTTTTTCTCCACCATCCAGACGTCGTAGAAAAAAACAAATCACACCACCGGAAAGAGCAGACAAATGCGAGTAAAAATATATCAATCTCAAATCTCAGGAACAAATTATAATATTTTTTAAAGATTTTAAAACAAAAGTCACTTTCGGTTAAAAAAAAACGAACTTTGGTTTTTAAATCCTCTCATCTCAAAAAGTACTAATGATTTCGACTATGGAATGAGAATATTTTAAATGATATTAATGAAAAGCGTAAACACTGAAGAAATAAAAAAATAAAAATAAATAAAGTTATGGAGATTGTCACGGTGCCTTAAAATTTCCTTTTTAGTTTGAACGTCATTAAACTAAACCAAACTTTGTTAACTCCACGGGGTTGAGGGCACGGTAGCCCAGTGGTTAACGCGTTGGAATTGCACTCGGTAGGCCCGGGTTCCATTCCCGCCACTGCCAAAACTGCAGCCGTGTTCACGCGGAGTACGATCACGTTAAACATGTGGGTCTGTAAGTCCCTCCGAGAGGTTGGTGATAGGGGAAGGAGGGTACGGTTCCTGTGGATGCCTCCCCCACTGGGTTCCGGTCTAAATTGGGTGAATAAAAAGAAAGTTATGGAGATTGTCGCGGAGGGCGCGGTTGTCCAGTAATTAGCGCGCGGGAATTGCACTCGGTAGGCCCTGGTTCGATTCTCGCCACTGTCAAAACTGCCGCCGTGTTCACGCGGAGTACGATCACGTTAAACATGTGGGACCGTAAGTCCTTCCGACAGGTTGGTGGTAGGGGAAGGAGGGTACGTTCCCTGTGGATGCCTCCCCTGTGGATGTCATGGGTTTTGGTCAAAATTGGGGGGGGGTGCACTTCCTGGCCATCCAAACAGTTACCTTACACCTTTCTGGTAGGTCGCGCCAGCGAGTTTGCCACGGTCAGAATTTTCAAGGGTAGCGAACAGGCTGGTCGCCAAAGGCGGCTAGTCCAAAATAAATTGTCTACTGTCGAATTTTCGAAGCAAGTAGCGACATTTGGTTTTCGCAAGCTTCATTTGGATATTCGTTCGAGATGGAATGCAAACTTCGACGTTTTCCAAGCTACGGACGTTCCAACTAACACTATAAGCGCTTCAATTACATTGACTTAAATTTGGACATGCGAACATACGGGTGGAAGAATCTCTCAAAAACACGGCTATGGGACAGGGGGACCCTATCCCAAACAGGTTGACCCCCATTTGCAGGCAGTTGACACCTTTGACACCACCCATCAGAGATAACGTACAATAGATCAGAGGATACGACTCTCCTGACCCACAGGAAGAAGATAAAAGAATTTGAGAGCGGAGAATTTTAATCCTTCAAACAGTGACCTCTAGAATAAAATTTGTTAGGAGTTTCTTATTCATCCAATATACTTCCATAGTTTATACATTTTTAACATAAATACTCTATATTATTTATATATATTCATTTTCAATTTCTTTACAATTTTCAAGCTCTCAAAACCTTAAGCCACAAAATAAGTCCGTGAATTTAATCTGGGAACTTTGGATTTCCGTCCTAATTTTTTACTTTTTCTATTGTTCATTCTTATTAGGTCTCAATAAATATGACAGAGTTGATTAAGTATATAGCATTCGATTTACAGAATTTATCATTATACTTGCAATGGAGTACAATAGAGAAACATTGTTTTTCCAAATCAGCGTATTTTCTTTCAAAAAGAAAATGAAATATAGATAAGTAACGTATGCAACTCATGATTTCCACTAGAGATTAACAGATTCTTATTTTGTTGGAAAACAGCAACACAAATTAGAACTTTCTTCAACCAGATATCACTAAAATGAATAGGCTTATTGCAGTTACCAATTAAAATATGCACAAAAAGTTGAAGTAAATTGGTTCATTATTTCGTGAGATATGGTGTTTCTGGAGAAAAGTAAAATATCTAATATCTAGTAAGTAACTATTAAACATACTATTAAACTAACTATTAAACAATAGTGTCCATTAATTATTGGTAAAATGTACTTAAGTTATTTTGTTACATAATAATTGTGAAAATATATAATGATTTAGGATTTTCCCCATTTTGGATCAATAACGACTATATCGCAAGAACGGTGTAGATTATCGTTCTAAAAATTATGTCATTTGCTTTTAAACAGAACTTTACATATTAATTGGCAATTTTCGCAGGAAATTTTTAAATGTAATTACGTTTCAATATAGTTCCGATATTCGGGGAAAATTAACTGCAGTTTGGCTCAATTCGATTTTCTCATAACATAATTTATTTTTAATAGTTTCTTTATTTTTTATTTTATTTTGTTTTATTTTACAAAATCTTTTTGAAAAATCGGTATAAAGAACCTAAATGATTACAATTATAGTGTGTTACCCTTCACTTTAAAGAGCAAAAAAAATCGATTAAAACCGCACTTCCTAACAGTATACCTAACAGTGGGTGGAGGGGGTAACTTGCCTCCCGGTGGGACTAATGACATCACGAAAAATAAAATTATATTGCGGTTATCTTTCACAACAATGATTGTAACTATGAAGTCACGTGGTCATTGAGCCATAAATAAACTCTTATGTATGATTATCTCAAATTTTGTTCTATGCTGTCATGTTAAAAAAATATGAAGTTTAGAATAAATTTCGAACTCGAATTAAAAAAAAAGTATATCATGTTCTAGATTATTTATAACAAAGCTGGATATAAGATTTCATGAAAATCCGTTAATATTCGTGGCCGCTATCGGGAATACAAGAAATCGACCACAGACAGACGGAGGGACATCATTAAAAAAAAAGGCAACATGTGTTCAGGAGGTCTTAAAATATATTGGCATCAAAATCTCGAATTTGAGAAAACGATTATGTATGTAATACTACTACACGAATATCTATGTGATATACACCATATGAATACAAAATATTATAAACAAGAAAGATCAATAATGCATAAAGCATTGATTATGAAACATTTTCCAACTGCAATGCAATTTTATTTAAACATCTCTAAAATGCGATACATTCAGCGGTGGTAGTATTTTTAAAATTATCACAAAACTACAATAATTTATTATATTTGAAAACTTAAACTTCATCGAAAAAAAATGAACTTTATTCAAATGATGTCATCGAAATATAAATGACCTGGCTCTCTATGTAAAAGAAGTAAATATTTCATTATACACATTTATTTTATTCCTTTCATTCATCACAATACTACAATAATTTATTTTACTTAAAAACTTAAAACCATGGAGGTAAAAGTAACTTGAATCTGTGTTTAAAACTTCATCGAAAAAGTCTGCTATAAAATCGTCTGCTTAAAACTTCATCGAAAAAATCGTCTGCTTCCCAATATAAAATCAATGAATGTTTCATTCATATCAGCTATTTTGCAGACTCCATGAGCTAAATAATTTTCCGTTAAGGAAATTCAGCAATTCTTATACAATTCATCTTACAGCTTGGTGTGTTTACATTCTCCATAAATGAAAATTAGGCTTCTTTGTAGAAATAATTAAAGTTTAATGATCATTTAAACTCAAATATATTGTAATTGCGTTGTTTCAGAATATAGGTGAACAGAAATTAAGCAAATAAAGCGATTTTAGGACGGATACAACACTAAATATAAATTAAAAATAACATTAAAAATCACGAATTCGACCCAAGGTGGATGGCATTGATTATTTAAACTCAAATATATAGTAATTGCGTTATTTCATAATATAGATGCACAGAAAATAAGCAAAAACAAAGCTGTTTTAGGACGGATACAACACTCAATATAAATTAACAAGATCAACCATGCATATAGCATTGATTATGAAACACTTTCCAACTTCAATGCAATTTTATATAAATATCTCTAAAATTCGATATATTCCTCGGTAATATTTTTAAAATTATCAAAATACTACATTAATTTATTATATTTGGAAACTTATAACATCATCGAAAAAAATGAACTTCATTTAAATAACGGCATTGAAATATAAAATGCCTGGTTTAAACATCTCTAAAATGCGATACATTCCTAGGTAATATTTTTAAAATTATCATAATACTGCAATAATTTATTATATTTAAAAACTTCATCGAAAACAAATGGAATTTATTCAAATGACGTCATCGAAATATAAATCGCTTCTATAAAAATGTAGCATTTCATTCATAAACATTTTCCCAATTCTTTCATTCATCACAATACTATAATAATTTACTTGATTTAAAAATTTAAAACCATGGAGATACAAATAATTTAACTCTATGCTTAAAACTTCATTGAAAAAATCGTCTGGGTTCTTTGTGTAAAATCAACGAATGTTTCATTCAAATCAGCTGTATTGCAAACTCCATGAGCTATATAATTTTGCTTTAAAGAAATGCAGCAATTCTTATACAACACATTCTACATCTTTTGGTGTTTGCATTTTTCATAAGTGGAAATTAGGCTTCGTTATAGAAATAATCAAAGTTTGATAATCATTTAAACTCGAATATAATGTAATTGTGTTGTTTCAGTTAGTAGATGCACAGAATTTTAGCAAAAATAAGGCGGTTTTAGGACGGATACAACACTAAATATGAATTAAAAATAACTAACTTTAAAAATAACGATTTTGAGACAAGTTGGATGCCATATCTTATTTTAAAGTGGGTCACGTGATCTCTTCATAAAAAGGATGTAATTATTATTTTAATTTTTATTTAAAAAACTACCGAATATATTTTGCTAATTTTTATTTATATATTTTATGGGATAATTTGAATATTTCCTAAAACTTTCGAAGCAATTTGTGAATTTTAAATTCGCTTAAAAAATGTTTGAAAAATTAGGTCCCATAGGGTTCAATGTATTTTATTTTTTCAATCCGGGTTCAATCCAAAACTAATTGTGTGATGTTATTCATTTCTATTCCCACAGGTTCCACTGACCACCTGAACAACTAAAATTTTGATAAGGTCATTTTTGCAGCAGTTATCGTGCTAACGGACAGACAGACAGACAGACAGAATGATCAAAGTCATAAACATTTTTCAACAATGTTGCAAAATGTTAAAAAGAACTTTAAAAATCAAGATTTTGACACAAGATGGATGCCATATTTTATTTTGAAGTGGGTCACATGATCTCTTTTTATAATATAGGTGTAATTATTATTTAAAATTTTATTTTAAAAACTACTGAATATATTTTGCGGAATTTTTTTCATTTTTTTATGGGATAATTTTAATATTTCCTAAAACTTTCGGAGGAATTTGTGAATTTCAAATTCTCTTAAAAAATGTTTGAAATATTTGGTTCCATAGGATTCAATGCATATCATTTTTTCAACCCGGGTTCAATCCAAAACCAATTGTTTGTTATTATTCATTTATTTTCCCATATGTCCCACCTACTGTCTGAATAATATAGTAAAATTTCATTTTAATAAAATCATTTTTATGGCAGTTATCGTGCGAACGGACAGACAGACAGACAAAATGAACAAAGTCATATACACTTTTCAACTATGCTGTAAAATGTTAAAAATATGTAAATACTCGTGTCATTTTAGCTTGAATTAAATGTTGAAATATCGCACAAACGATATCCAGAAAATGCGTGTTTCATTGCAGAAATAATATAATTTCAACATAATATAAAATGTTTATGTACATGTACACGTATGCGTAAAAAAATATTATATGCAACAAAAAATCTAGAGTATGTGTTTTATATAAAGAATTAAAGTTTTCAGCAAAAAGCAATGAACACAGGTTTTGGTGAAAATCAGAAGAATGCCCCTTGCTCTAAGTTTCCCACGGTAGAGAAGAATTTTTCAGGGAAGAATGTATTTCACCCCTCATTTGGGACTCCAAGGGGATAATGATTGACACTAATCTTTCTTTGCGGCTAAGCAGGGGGCTGTCGCACACTAAAATATTCGTCTAATGGCCAAAGAGTGTAGGTAGGTATTCGAACGTTTTGAGAAAGAGTTTATACAGAGTCTTTACAATTAAAGTTCCACTTTGAAATGGCCATAAATGGACAACTACTGGACAGAATGCTATCAAACTTGGTAATAGTTTACATGAGATCATGGGATTTTATTTTCCGGAAGAAAAAAAAAAGTTCAAAAACTCCAGGGGGAATGGCAAAGGTCCGATGAGCAAAATATACCTTCATGTTCGAAAGAACTTCGTGGGCAAAATAGACCTTCATGTACCTTAAAATGTTCGATTTTCCAAATAAATTAGAAACGGCTCCTTTAAAATTTGATAGAGGCTTGAAATTTTGCACATGGACTAATTATGTGATGAAAACACTCAATACGAATACAGTTTTTTTAAATGTTCGTTTAAGGGGTGCTTCAGAGAAAAACGTCCGAAAGATGAATTTATGAAAAAGAAAAAAAACATGCTTCGGGATGAGATAGAGATGTCAAATGTGTTGTGCGGATAGATAGTTTGGAAGGCAGAGAGTGTACAGTTTCAATTTTCCAATATTTTCTACCGTAGGGATGACGCACATCAAAATGTTCGATTTTCGGAATAAATGAGAAACGTCAATTTGAAATGTGATAGATGCTTGAAATTTGGTATATGGGCCAATAATCTGATACAATACCCAAGAAAAACGGAATTTTTAAAAAATGTGTATATAAGGGGGTGATTACCCTACACAGAAACATTTGAAAGGTGAAACGATAGAAAAAGCATGCTTTGTGATGACATAGAGACTTCAAATTTATTGTACAGGTAGATACTTGGAAAGGATGAAAGTGTGCACTTTCAGTTTTCCCACATTTGCTAAAGCAGGGGGGTGCCGCACAATAAAATATTCGATTTGACAAACAAATGAAAATCGCCTCCTTTTCAACGGCTTGAAATTTGGTATATGGACAAATCATTTGATAAAAAAACACAAAATGAATACAATTTTCCAGCAATGTTCATAGGGGGGTGCTACACAGGGAAAGTTTGAAAAGTGAAACGAAAGGAAAAGCATGCTTCGTGATAGAATAGTTCAAATTTGGAATATGGGTAAATAGTTTGAAGAAAAGAAAGTGTGCAATTTCAGATTTCCAATATTTGTTACTTTAGGTGTTGCCGCACACCAAAACGTTCGATTTTCCGAATAAATGAGACACACTTCCATTTAAATGTGATTGAGGCTTGATATTTGGTATATGAACCAATTATCTGATAAAAGACGAACTATTTCAAAAATGTTCATTTATGGGTGTCGATGTCGAAGGCCCAGACCACATTTATGGGTGTGCACTATAGGAAAAACCGTTCGAAATGTGAAATGATAAAATAGCATGCTCCGGGAAGACATTGAGACTTTAATTTGGTGTACGGGTAGATTGTTTGAAAGAAAGAATTGTGCAATTTAAGTTTTCCAATAGTTTCTTTTGGGGGGGAGGGGGGGGGGTATGCACACTAAAATATTCGATTTGACGAATAAATGTGAAACGCGAATTAATCAAACATTTACATTATTCGAGAGTTGCTTATTGCGACACAGTATTTTTTCAACTGGTATTCGGCTTGTATTTATTTTAATTATCCTTAATGGATGTATAAGAATATTTATTCTCGCTATACAAAATTATCTTCACAGGCAGCTCTGAAGGTAAAAACATTCTGGTCCTGTGTGTAAACAAATTTACAAAAACTATTTTCTAATTACCACAGGGCGACAGGGATTTTCAAGGAAATTGAACTTAATTTTTCAAAAGATTGAATTTTCATTAATTGGGTGTATAATTGTCATTAATTTAGTATCATGTTATCAATTCGGCAGCATTTTCAGTAATTTGACAGCATATTAAAAAGTAGTCAAATTTGTCGGAATGTGGGATAGTTAGACTAAGAGACAAGTGCTACAGAAAATCATTACAATAATATTATCTTTCAAAACGCAACAAGACAAGTCATTTAAAAAGCACAAATTTTAAATTCGTATTATATTTTTTAAACCAACAATAGGAAAGTACACGTTACAGCTCGAGAACCCTAAACGTTCAAATTTAGTTCAAATTTAGCATATCGTTGCTTTTTAACACTTTACAGCATAGATAAAAAGTGTTTATGACTTTGCTCATTGTGTCTGTCTGTCTGTCCGTTCGCACGATAACTGTCGTAAAAATGACTTTATCAAAAGGAAATTTTAGTATGTTGCTGAGACGGGCTGTGGGACATACGGGAATGTAAACAAATAATATCACCTAATTAGTTTTGGATTGGACCCAGATTGAAATAATTAAATACAATGAACTCTAAGGGACCTAATTATTCAAACATTATTTAAGCGAAATTAATTCAGAAATTGCTTCGAAAATTTTAGGAAATAGTCGAATTATCCCATATAGTATATAAAAAGAAATCAGCAAAATATGTTCGGAATATTTTGAAGTAACAATTAAAATAATAATTGCATCCACATTATATGAAGAGATCACGTGACACATTTCAAAATAAAATATGCCAACCACTTTTTTTCCCAGTGTAATCGTGATTTTTAATTCTTTTTTATTTATATTTAGTGTTGTATCCGTTTTAAAACCGCTTTAGTTTTTATCTTTTCTGTGCATCTATATACTGCGCCAACTCAATTACAATATTTTGAGTTTAAATGATCATCAAACTTTGATTATTTCTACATGAAGCCAAATTGTCACGCATGTAGAATGTAAACACATAAAGCTGTAAGAGAAGTTGTATACGAATTGCTGAATTTCTTTAACGCAAAATTATTTAACTTTGGAGTCTGCAGTATAGTTGATAGGAATGAAACATTCAATAATTTCATATAGAAAAGCAGACGATTCTATTGTATTGATTTATCGATGAAGTTTTAAGCATTGAATTATAAAGTACTTTTACCTCCATGGTTTTAGGTTTTTAAGTAAAATAAATTATTGTAGTATTTTAATAATTTTAGAAATATCGCTTCTGAAAAAAAGGAATGAAAAAAGTTTATGGATGAAATATTCACTGCTTTTATATAGAGAGCCAGGCGATTTATATTTCGATGACGTTATTTGAACACAGTTAATTTGTTTTCGATGAAGTTTTTAAATATAATAAATTATTGTAGAATTGTGATAATTTTAAAAATATCACTTCTGAATGTATCGCATTTCAGAGATGTTTAAATAAAATTACATTGCAGTTGGAAAGTGTTTCATAACCAATGTTTTATATATGACTGATCTTCCTTCTTGTAATATATTTTTACTTTCGCTGCAATACATGCTAATGTATAGATAAAGTATTGGAATAATGCCGAGAATCACATCTGGAGTTTTCTACGGATCTACACGTTTCGGGACCTGTAGAACACGAATGAACTACTTTTAGCGTGACGTCTGTGTGTGTGGTCTGTCTGTGTGATGTATGTATCCACTGAAGCTCAAATACTAATGGACCAAATTTCATAAAATTTGGTTGGTAAGTTACTTGTGCGTGACCCTGGTGCTAATTACTTTTCGGTATGATTCAGTATAAAAGAAACCGCCTTTATTTGCGAAATGACGCTCAAAAATCCCATGTATCCACTCTAGCCAAAAAACTAATTGATCAAATTTCACAAAATTCGGTAGATAAATCACTTGTGGGTTACCCTCGTACTGATTAGATGTTACTGCGATTCGAATAAAGAATATCGAGGATCTGATGAAGACTTTAAAGCGCAGTTGCTGAATGAAACTAAGGTACATTAAAAATGCAAATTCGATATAATATCAGAAAAGTGTCCATGTGGTTTTCTGCAATTAAACTCAATTTAACGCAGCATGAAATACAAAATAAGAAAATATATTTGTGTCTGTAGGAAAAGTCATGTGCTGCCCACGTCAGATTACTTTTAATATATATTTTTTTCTATTTATAAGTGAATTAAATGCGATTTGCAAAATGCGCAATTCTCAATATAAACAGTAGGAAATTTGAAATACATTCATTATTAATAAATGTGGTGAAGGCTTTGCAAGTTACTTTAACAGAATAGTGGTAGACCCTATTATTAAGAGAGGTTTTCGAGATATTGGGAATTTTATTTTTTGCTATGGAGCATAATATCCCAGATATATTAAATACATCGAATGAAATATAGTACGATAAATTACGTGCGGAAGCTAATAAAATGTTAGCATTTTTTTAATCAAAAAATTATTATAAAAGATAAATATGCTTTAAAATGTATTGCCTAAATAGTTTTTATACGTAATTTATTATTTAAAAATTTTAAATATTTTTTATTTAAAAAATCCGATCTTTTGTAAAAGGTTCGATCTCTTTTAAAATCTTTGATAACAAATGATAGCTTAGATGATAAATGATAGGGATTCAGCATCCAATTTAAGAAGAGGTATAGGGTAGTAGGTCACTAAAGATTTCCACTTTCGGTATATTTTCTAATTTCGTTTCAAAAATTTTTGCATAAAACACTTATTTATCGGAAACTGTTATAGATATAGATAGCTCAGATAATGACTGATACGGATTCAGTATTATTGAATTTTGAAAATTATCATCCCAGTCCATCCTGGGGCCGCGCAATAGGAATGTATACGTGTATTTTTAGAATAATAACTTGAATACCGGAGAAGTTAGAAATCTCACATTTGTCATATATTTGCCTTTCGTATCATATTTTCTTTCCTTGGATTTTGAACCTAATGTGTCTAAAGAAGTAGAAAACTAGCAAACAAAAACCAATTTTATAGGATCAACACCTTTATTTTAGATTGTTCTAAGATCTAGACCTTTATTTATGCAATTAAAATGTAACTCACATTTTCATATCACACAATAGAAGTGGTGACTATAAATTTTGTAAAACTAATATTTCATTATAAATCGGAATACGCTAAAATATTACCAATGGGTTCAATCATTGATTAAATATATGGAATTACTAGCAGGTATATCTGTTATTCGTACGGAATATATAATATAAAAACTTTAAATTCACAATTATTTGCAAATTCTTTGTATTCTAAATGATATTGTTATTCAAAGCACTCTATTAAACCATTTAATTCTCCCAAATTAAGTATCAGAATCTCTGTTTCTGCTATATAAAATTATCTTCAGAGGGAGATCGGAAGAATAAAATATCCTGATCCAGGATGTAAACAAATTTACAAAAATGGCATTACCTCTATTTGGGGCAAAGCTAAAAATAAAGGTCCCCTCATTTACAATAAAATTTTTCAGCGGTCATTTATTTCCCTCTGCCATTTTTTCCACGGTTATATTTTCCCTCGGCCATTTTTTCTTAGATTCCTTTGAAACTGTGCTAAGGGCCCCTAAGCTTATAGTTACGCCACTGGTTGGAACCAGGCGGGGATTGAGAGGGGAGCCGGGGGACCTAGTGCCCCCCACCCTTTATGATGAAAACTAACATTAGTTCTATGCGTATGGGAACAAAGTTGAAATTGAATGTTGGGCCCTCCTTTTGAATGGTTCCCTCCACCTTTTGCAAAGTCTGTATCTGCCCATGGTTGTAACACATGTACATACCTATAAAGCTCTAAGTTTTTCAGGTTATACTGTAAACCTTTAAATAATGCAATGAAGTTGTGTCTGCAGTTAAAGCAGTCTGTTTCGATGGGCAACTGGGCATTATCCAAACGTGACCAGGATTTTGTTTACATCACACCCAACCTTTTACTCGACAACAGGTGAAAATGAAAAAGGGTTCGACTCTCACCAGCAGCAAATTACCCAAGGGAATTCAGGACCACCACCCCTTTCTACCTAGTACCTGCCGCCAAATTGCTCCTTTTGCCATCCTGCCTTGGTGTCTACACAAAAAGACAATTTTGTCAACTCGACAAACAGAGTTATAGAGTTTGACATTCTCGTAACAATGGTCAAAGTGAAAGTGCCGCTAAAGCTGTCAATTGTACCTAAATCAAAAATCTAAAAATAGACAATAGAGACTTACTTTTCTGCTTCTGGGAGGGGGGGGGGAGAAGAGGAGCTTCAATGAGTGCGTGTTTTTTGTTTCCTTATCAAAACTGTTATTGTAGTATTTATCATAGTTCTGGGTTTATAAATAAAATGAATTAAATTAAAATGTAATGTAATTTTATTTTTATTTCATGTTTACACTACTGATCAGTATGCAGTTAAATTTCCATCGCTACAGGCTGAAATGTTCCATATCCACATATAAGATCTCCCCGCTTATAGGGTCAGTTTTTTCAAATACGTAAGGGTGACCTTATACCTTATATCGAGTTTTGACTGTGTAACGTATGTTCAGCATAACGATTCTAATGAAATTATTCTATATCTTAAGGAGCGAAAAGCGTCTTCTTCCCACCCTCCTACCCCATTTGGCATTCAATCAATACGTATTTTAAATTTAACTCTCAATTCTCGCATATACTCTTCTGGATATGGAGTCGTTCACCAAGTACGTTGGCGCTTTGAGGTGGGGGTGGGGGGGGGTCGCTTTAATGCGGATCGTCCGCATTTATTGTTTTTTCTTCTAATAAATGTTGTGAAAACTTTGGGGAAGTGCAGTTTTATTTTTAATTGCATGTCTATTTCATATGATAGTTTGGAACCGTATCAGTAAATATAACTCTCTCAAAGTTAAAAAATGTTGAAATTTTTAAAAAAAATTTATTATATAGAAAATCGAAAACTGAAGGGGGGGGGGGGCATGGCTCTGTGCCGGTGCCCGTGTTTGCTTGTATAAACATAAATAACAGCTATGCCTTAATAATTTTCCATGTTAACATGTGGAAATTTATTATTTTAAATCAGTAAAATTTATTATTTTAAAACAATAAAAACTTTCTCTATCAATGTTCATAAACAGTTATACAATTTTGTCAATTTAGGCTAATTTATTTTATAAAATAATAATTGATTTACAAGGGGACAAAAATGAAAAAAAGTGACTTTTAATTTTTGTTTCATAAAAAGCAATTTCAATTTTTCAGAGTATTTAAAAGCTTCTTAAATCAAAAGCCTATCGTTTCCGACGATACCTAATTACCCCTTATAGACTATGACACTTGTTAATCATTGGCGCCGAAGATTGGGGGCCGGAGACAGGCATTTGTCGCTTCCTGTCCTGTGTATTTTACAGATTTCATTGTATATTTTATGCATATATGTGCGTGCGTGTGTGCAATGCATCTTTTGCCTCCTCCTGGAAAATATCCTTCAGGCGCCTATAATGTCAATGGTTCAGACCGAGACTGGATAAGTGTCAGATGGTTGTTGACTACCGTTTTACTTATTTCTTAAGCTTAATAAGATATCCGGTCTCAAGTGACTAATATTTAGAACTAGTGAAATTTCACTGCAGAAAATTGAGAGGGTAATACGTTGAAAATTTCAAACTTTAAATGCGAAAATATAAATATTATTCCAAATAGTAAAGAAAAATATATTTATACAATTTTGATTTTTTTGGGGGGAGGGGGGACGCTTCCTCACACACATTAGGTAGGAGGGGCTTGTGCCCTCCCAAAAAGGGTCTAGCGATGCTTCGGATCCATGTTAAACAAAAATCAAACTAAGCCGGAGTAAACCGCCCAAAAACTATTTTTGTATATACGTCACTGGATGTATCTATGAGACAAGTCCCCGGTTTGTAGATGTATGAAACAGGTCCGCGATTTACTGTGTGTGAAACATGTCCCCGATTTACTGTGTGTGAAATAGGTCTGCAATTTACGGTGTGTGAAACAGGTCCGCTATTTACGGTGTGTGACACGGGTCCGCGATTTACGGTGTGTGACATGGGTCCGCAATTTACGGTGTGTGACACGAGTCCGCGATTTACGGTGTGTACATATTAGATGTGTAACACCAGGTCCCCATTTTGGTTGAAAAAAACATGCGTTGAAATAATTAATTTTTTTAAAATTACGAAGTAGAAATGAAAAGTATACTGTATTTTAACTGGGAAATCATTAACGTTTTCACCAAAAATATATTCCTTAATAGGGTTCTCAGTTTGATAGGATACACACAGCGTCCTCGTTTTACAGGTCTTGCCCACCTGTGTGTAAAAGTATGTGTAAGTATGTGTGTGTGTGTGTCAGTGAGTCTGTGGAGACGATAACTGGCGAACGAATGGACCGATTCGAACGAAATTTGGTTCAAAAATTACAATCCGTAAACACTGGAAGCTTATTGTTTTTATACGCAATCGAATGTTCAGAACCCCCCTCTATTTTCAAGTGAAATTTTGAAAGAATCGTCAAAAAATCAAAACTTTTAATTAAGTTACGCAGATAGCTTATGTTTCTAATTTTTTCACTTGTTTCTAATTTTTCATTAGAAAACGATTGACATGAATTTTAGAACGCTAATATGAACCTTTCTCGGTGTATTGTACATTTTACAAATAAAATATCAAAAAGTCATATAAAATAAAATAAAAATATTTCCTATTGAGAAACATGTTCCCTTTTCATATGTAATACCATGCGATAAATTTGGTGACATCATTTTCGTGGATCTAACTTGTTCCATGCATGAAAAAAGATAATTTGAGTAATACTTTTGTATTTGAACGCCAATAGTCATTTATCTGCTGTAAGAATAACTTATTTCTCCGTCCATAACAATTGGCGAGATTTTGGCGACGAATTTGGTGGAATGTCGCCAACTTGGCGACTTTTTTAAATGTTGCTAAATTAACGAAAAACTCGCCAAATGGATAAAAATGACGCTAAATCATTGAAAATAACGACTAATTGACGAAAATTTAATATCTTGGAAAGAATATAATTATCTACTATAAAAATAATCTTTTTTTTTAATTATAAAAGTAGTAAATTCATTGCATTATACAAGGAAAGTCATGTACTGCCCACATCAGATTTTTTCTATTTAAAAGCGTATGAATATTATTTCTCACTAAAAGGTATTGCTATCGACCATATTTTGACATTACACCATTATTCCAAAAAACGTGCCATTCCATAATAAATATTTTTTATAATACTGAAATTTGTTCATATATTTCATTGACATGTAATACTTTTTAAGAATTTTCGATACATTGCAACATTTAATCTTCAATAATTGGGTAATATTTTTATACATATTATTTTATACAGTTTATGATCAAGCGCTAAATTGTTATGTATAATACAACAATTATGTAATTTTACTATTTGTGTTTCATAATCTAGATTCTAAATTATGAAGCGTAAACAGTAAAATCGTTCTCATGAACAAGAGTTTACATCTTCGCCATATATTTTGAGCATGATTTATCAAATTCGTAAATGTTGATTCTGGCATGTTTTTTTTTTTAATTTAATTTTGCTGTGTTTAATAATGTTGTCTGCCTCATTTCAAGCAGTCTGAGCTATAAAGCAGTTCTCACTTTTGCGTAATTCACTTTAAATGCCATTGTAAGCATATCCAGGTTGAGCTCAATATTCTTAAAATCTTCAAAATGTTGTTCATATTCAGCAAAGAGTTTTCTTATTCAATTTTCATAATAGAGCATAATGTACATAATGGATAAAAACGTAAAAATATTAAATTATTTATGCAGCGGACCATATTGAACACTCCGGCGGCCCATATTTGGCTCACGGGCGGTTGTTTTTCTATCCCTGATCTAGAAGAAAGGAAGCGGTCAGGGGCATGCGTTTCCGTCTGACCGCTGGATTTCCGGGTTGCGGGTTCGAATCCCACCAGCGGGCATGGATGTTGTCATGCCGAAACCAAGTCAGACTTCCACCCTTCGGGGGGCTTCTATAAAAGTGAAGCTGCAAATCTCCTCCCCTTTGCCATGGGACACACTGGGGGGGGGGGGGTTGTTGACGTGGTGCGTAGGCGCCCCTTCACCACGGGGGAATTAGTACACACACACACAGAAGAAAGAAAAAGGATATATTTTAAAAATAATATTAATGATATTTACACAGCTCTAATTTAACCAGATATTGAGACATCATATAACTATTAAATTAGTTCCCTATTGGTGATAATGTCCATATTGGCGAAAATTCATTAAATTGTCGATAATATGCATTTTAAATAAAATGCATCAAGTTGTCGATAATGCACCAAATTTGTTACTAAGTCTGAAAACAGAAAAATCACTGAATTGTCACAGAAAAATTGCTTCTAATATATGTATACCCAATAAAAACATTATTTTTGTATTTAAACTAGTAATTAGGCTTAAATAATTGCGATATGATTAAACAATCATAGAGACTGAGCACATGAATAATTCTAAAAATGTGCACAACTATTATAAAGATTACAAAAAGCTATTAGCTTTTTTTTATAAAATAAGTAATTGTTAATTCAATCATTATGGGGAATTTTTTGAAAGAATGGATCTTCCCGCAGCTGTTACTTACGTTTACTAAATGCGTGGATAATCATTTCAATTGTAAAAAGCGTGAATTCTTAACAAAGATATTCTGTTTCTGCTTTTAAAAGTGATTTTGAACAGCAAAAATCAAAAATATTCTTCATGCACGTTTTTCTCTCTGTGGCTTATCAAGAGTAAGTGTAGTTATTACTGTATAATAATTTCTTAAAAGAGGTACTTTTATGATTAGTACCATTGGAAGATTTATTTTTTATTTTGATCATCTACATATATAAAATAAAAAGTCTGTTTGTATGTCTGTCTATTCCGTATACAAATCAACAGACTTTAACGGATTTCTTTTCCAAACTATATACATGTTTACTCTGTTGGAAGACTTTACTGAGGGTAACACTATTCATATTTTGAGATTTTAAGAACAAGAGTTGTCCAGATATTAGTATAATTAAATCTTCCAAAATTAAATCTTCCATAGAAATATATTCTATGCAG
The DNA here is from genome assembly GCA_951213105.1 of Amaurobius ferox. Taxonomy (NCBI): domain Eukaryota; kingdom Metazoa; phylum Arthropoda; class Arachnida; order Araneae; family Amaurobiidae; genus Amaurobius; species Amaurobius ferox. Next base: position 129,632,303 of record OX578135.1, on the reverse strand, counting down.
ATGTCTATTTCCCTAAACTATATTTGAAGAAAATTATATATCATGTTGCTTAAAAAATGAATTAAATTAAATGTTTATTTGGCAGACGATTTTTATCTTTATACGATTTAAATAATAAAGAAATTATATATAAAAATATATAAATATATATATAAAAATACGTTTTATAAATAAACGGTATAATATTTTCGACTAGGTTTTATCAGTTACGGCCGTAGAATATAAGATTGCTAGTGCAGTCAGATTAGACTTTGAGATGAGCATCCAAAATAACGAAGCGAGACGTAAAAATATAGTCAAAGGCTCCCCCCTGAATGTCTTCAAAAAAATTCCCAAAATCCAGTTGGGAATGTTTCGATATTTCAAAACATTATCTACCATTTTCTAACAGTTACAACCTTACGAACATAAGGTTACTAGTACGGTCAAATTAGACTTTGACCGTACGGGACACACATAAAAATAGTCAAGAAATCCTATCGAATGTTTCCATGAAAATCTCAAAAAACCTAGTTACATGTTTTTCAGTATTTTGAAAAATAAACAACTTTCATTAAAATTATCATTATAACAGAGCAATTCGGTTTACAGACTTGATTCTTTTGTGACGTATATTTTAAAAGGTCTTTAATATAAGTGAAAGAAGGTTACATTCTACTTTTGCATTACTGGACTTTTATGGTTTTGAAAATAATTTTTAACACTTTACAACATAGTTGAAAAGTGTTCATGACTTTGTTCATTTATTCTGTCTGTCTGTCTGTCCGTTAGCACGATAACTGCCGTAAAAATTACTTTATCAAAATGAAATTTTAGTATGTTGCTCAGACGATCTGTGGGACTTATGGGAATATAAATGAATGATATCACCCAATTAGTTTTGGATTGAACCCGGGTTGAAAAAGTGAAATACATTGAACCTTATGGAATCTAATTTTTCAAACATTTTTTAAGCGAATTTAAAATTCAAAAATTGCTTCGAAAGTTTTAGAAAATATTCAAATTATCCCATAAAATATATAATCAGCAAAATATATTTAGTTGTTTTTTTAAATAAAAATTAAAATAATAATTACATCCTTTATATGAAGAAATCAAGTGAACCATTATATGAAGAGATCACATGACCCACTTCAAAATAAAATATGGCATCCATCTTGTATCAAAATCCTGATTTTTAGAGTTCTTTTTAATTCATTTTTATTTTTGTATCCGTCCTAAAACCGCTTTATTTTTGCTTAAATTCTGTGCATCTACATACTGAAACAACGCAATTACAATATATTTGAGTTTGAATGATTATCAAACTTTGATTATTTCTACAACGAAGCCTAATTTTTACTTATGGAAAATGTAAACACCAAAAAATATAGAATGAGTTGTATAAGAATGGCTGCATTTCTTTAACTAAAAATTATTTAGCTCATGCAGTTTGTAATGTAGCTGATATGAATGAAACATTCATTGATTTTACACAGAGAACCAACCAGACGATTTTTTCGATGAAGTTTTAAGCATAGAGTTAAATTACTTGTACCTCCATGGTTTTAAGTTTTTAAATAAATGAAATTATTATAGTATTGTGATGAATGAAAGGATTGGAAAAATGTTTATGAATGAAATGCTTTTATATAGAGGCGATTTATATTTCGATGACGTCATTTGAATAAAGTTCATTTGTTTTCGATGAAGTTTTCAAATATAATAAATTAATGTAGTATTATGATAATTTTAAATATATTACTGAGGAATATATCGCATTTTAGAGATGTTTATATAAAAGTGCATTGAAGTTGGAAAGTGTTTCATAATCAATGCTTTATGCATGATTGATCTTCCTTGTTTTTTATTGGACAGGATTCTGGATACTTTTAGTTAAAGGATAGGTTTCATCAAAAACAGATTTAAATAATTGCTGTTAATTTTTATTTATTTTCGTATTTCATATTAGATATTATAAAGCATACAATATATAGCGTATATGATTTAAGAAGCACGCAAAATGTTAATACAATACTTAAATATGGTAACATATGAAACGATAACAATTCATGCAAGGTATTGTTTATTTCCACTTTTTGCAGCTTTAGGGTAGAAAATAGAGACAAAATAATATTGATGTTAATAATAATACTATACGACAAAGGCGATGTCTTGGTGTGTAAAGATTTGGCTATCCCTTTACACCATACATAGTCAGAAGAAGAACTGGCGCTTCAACCGAATCTGAAGAAGATGAAGGAAAATTGAAAGCATCCATTTGGTAATTGTCTGTAGAAAGCAGTTTGCAAGAATTATTTTCATTTTTTTAAGAACGAGGTATAATCATCTTCGAATTGTTTCGATATTTCGTCACTGCTGTATATACTATCTGATTTTCCTGGAGTACCAGTATTTCGTTTGTCGTATTAGTCATCAACAAGACTTGGAGATTATATTCTTCTCCAACAAGAGTGGATGGACCTTATGCTCTAATTTCTGTGGCTTTCGATGCGATAAGAGTATCTGCATCGACGACTGCCATTTAAACTTTGCATCCAGCAGCATGAAAATAGTTTTTAAAATTGGACCAAATGTCGCTTTATTTTTTTTCTTATATGTAAGAAAATTATAATAAAATATAAGAACTTCACCATTGTCTTCAACGTTCACAGCAACTGATCTTTTTAATTTTCCTCTTCGCAAATGCTCGACATATTTTATGCTTTAACACCATTGTATTTATATCTGTGAGACACATTTCAGCATCTTCCGAATTGCTCAAAAGCATATGCAACACATTGCTCGCATATTTGTTTGTAGGTTGCAGAAAGTAGCCATTAAGCTCTGTGCAAAACTCTGTGCCACCATCAATTGCAAATGTTGCATTGACTGGAAACGTACAATTCACTTGGTGAGAATGGATCGAGAATATGCAGAATAGATTATTTGGTGCACTGCTGGATTGAATACCATCAAACTGCGACAGTGGGAGAATCAAACTCATACGATAAAGAGTTTACCAACGCTTTATTGCTTCGCACATTGCATGGCATTCTGTAAAAAGTTGGAGATAAACACGTGTTCGTTTTTCACCTTTACAACCTTATTTACCGTGGCTAAATATTTTACCGTATTCTTTTGCTTACAATAGATTTCACTAAAGAGCTTACTAACCGTATTCTTAAGAGATGATAGTCCGGCTTTCAAAGATAGATCATAGCTTATTGAACTGTCTTCAATGATTCTAGCGGAGAGATATATCAAGTCAGGTGAAGATATTTCGAACGGATTTTGGAAATTGAACCAGCTTATAAACCTGTGGATATCTGTTCTGTCCCGATATTATCTCAACCATTTTAGGTCCATGTTCTCTTCTGTGGATGCACTCTGGACTTTGGCGAATTCTTCAACAATGTCCACTAATTTTTAGGTGGTTGGTGTGGTGAGGTGAATTTTACCTATAAATACAATAAATACTTAAACACATAAATACATTAAAGATACTCACCAAATAGTTCCACCAGGCTCAAGCGCGTTAAAGTATAGTGGGGTCCGATTGGACCAACGTACATTGCGTTTACTACAACAAAATAATCACTCCCATTTTTGTGGCCAACTACAATTTATTTATGGAACACATGAAATCTCAATTTTAAACATTAATATACAAAATACACAATTACAAAGAGTTCCCAAATTACCTAAACTTGACCTCGGGATGTACAATTTATTTTGCATGAATTTGCATATTTATAAAATCCAAATTTGTAATTAATTACTTTTTGTTAAGAACACAATATGTATATTCAATTTTGCTAAAACTCCCATTTATAATAACCCTGCCCTTACACTATTGGATTACATCAGTTACTTAAACATTCATGTACACATTTTAAAATCAATATATAATTTCCATACCTTCATACATAGGACTCTCACTGAGTGCTGTAGCTGACCTCTGCACGTAGGAAAGGGTGGCACAATTAATTGAATGTTTATTAGTTCATTTATTCCGATGGTTCGTGGAAAACACTACCAGTCCGGGAAACACTAGGTTGCATATCATCAGGTCATAAGTTATTGAAAAGTATTATTTTGGAGATGGGCACACTGTCCACTTTCCTTCTCCTCCTCTTAAACGATGGCTTGTCCCAGCGGCTCTTGAGTGAGCATGCGTACAGGTTTTGCCAAATATATATATACGTTTTCGTAGAGGCTTGTCTGCTGCTTAGGATCCCGGAATTGCGGCTCCGCAAACAGTCCTTACACGCAGTGTTACAGTTACCACGGCTTAATGCAGCTAAAGGAGCAAGGTCCTACACCGCGCCGTTTTAGTGGTAGAGCTGTGTTGCACTGCAACTAACAAAAACAAATGACGATGGGCATACTGCTCACTTTCCTTCTCCTCCTCTTAATGCGGCTTAGACCCAGCGGCTCTTGAGTGAGCATGCGTACAGGTCCTTGCCTAAAGAGTGGAGATCAGATACTTTATTTGTAGAGATTGACTGCTGCTTAGGAGCCCTGGATTGATGCTCCGCAATATTCCGTGCACACAGTATTTACGTAACCACGGCTTAATGCAGCTAAAGGAGCAAGGTCCTACACCGCGCCGTTTTAGTGGTAGAGCTGTGTTGCACTGCAACTAACAAAAACAAATGACGATGGGCATACTGCTCACTTTCCTTCTCCTCCTCTTAATGCGGCTTAGACCCAGCGGCTCTTGAGTGAGCATGCGTACAGGTCCTTGCCTAAAGAGTGGAGATCAGATACTTTATTTGTAGAGATTGACTGCTGCTTAGGAGCCCTGGATTGATGCTCCGCAATATTCCGTGCACACAGTATTTACGTAACCACGGCTTAATGCAGCTAAAGGAGCAAGGTCCTACACCGCGCCGTTTTAGTGGTAGAGCTGTGTTGCACTGCAACTAACAAAAACAAATGACGATGGGCATACTGCTCACTTTCCTTCTCCTCCTCTTAATGCGGCTTAGACCCAGCGGCTCTTGAGTGAGCATGCGTACAGGTCCTTGCCTAAAGAGTGGAGATCAGATACTTTATTTGTAGAGATTGACTGCTGCTTAGGAGCCCTGGATTGATGCTCCGCAATATTCCGTGCACACAGTATTTACGTAACCACGGCTTAATGCAGCTAAAGGAGCAAGGTCCTACACCGCGCCGTTTTAGTGGTAGAGCTGTGTTGCACTGCAACTAACAAAAACAAATGACGATGGGCATACTGCTCACTTTCCTTCTCCTCCTCTTAATGCGGCTTAGACCCAGCGGCTCTTGAGTGAGCATGCGTACAGGTCCTTGCCTAAAGAGTGGAGATCAGATACTTTATTTGTAGAGATTGACTGCTGCTTAGGAGCCCTGGATTGATGCTCCGCAATATTCCGTGCACACAGTATTTACGTAACCACGGCTTAATGCAGCTAAAGGAGCAAGGTCCTACACCGCGCCGTTTTAGTGGTAGAGCTGTGTTGCACTGCAACTAACAAAAACAAATGACGATGGGCATACTGCTCACTTTCCTTCTCCTCCTCTTAATGCGGCTTAGACCCAGCGGCTCTTGAGTGAGCATGCGTACAGGGCCTTGCCTAAAGAGTGGAGATCAGATACTTTATTTGTAGAGATTGACTGCTGCTTAGGAGCCCTGGATTGATGCTCCGCAATATTCCGTGCACACAGTATTTACGTAACCACGGCTTAATTGCAGCTAAAGGAGCAAAGGTCCTACACTGCGCCGTTTTGGTGGTAGAGCTGTGCGTACTACAACCAATTAACACATGACGACCTTCTTCCATTTTCTGGTCGAAACGCCCGAAGAACATGCGCCCTCGCTCTGAGTTAGGCTCGGCTCGATTTGGCTACGAGTCGCCTTCTATACCGGACCCACCACGTCGGCTCCTCGGCAAAGGCATTGCCGCCCGAGATAGGAATCGCGGATGCCGGCTCAGAGATGCATCAAAAATACATGCCGGGTCGGGCTACACCGAAATACAAGTGCCCCGCACTTGGAGTGCTCTCTACTCGAGCTCAGAAAAGCAACTAACTATTTTTTACATTTTCTAAAACATCCAAACTTTAAAAACACGGGGAACGACAAAAACAGGGAGGAAATCCCCCCAACTCTCATTCGCTGTTCCCAAACGCTATAAAAAAAAGAGGAGGTCCAAAGATGCTTCACCATTGGTTTCAGAAGCGACGCTTATTTTATATGCGTTCCACTAAAATACAAGAACCAGAGGGCATACAAAACCAGGGTGGTCTAAAAGACCGGACACCGACTCGCGCCATACCTGACAGGGCTATAAATTTTCAAAGATTTGTAGCTCAACTTTGACATTTTGCTGCAATTAAATCTCTGAATATTTACAATCCATGTCAGTGCGCATACAAGCCAAAGGCGCCAAAAAATCCCAATTCCGGCTGTGCAAAGGCCTAGCTATGAACATAAATCACCAAAACATAGTATACATTTCAATATATTTACACCATTCCCTTTTTTCCCAGGGTTATGTATCAAAATATGTGAAAATATTGTCACATATTCTCACCCTCCTGAACAGAAAAGAAGTCAAGCTAGGTTTACAAAATATTATATAGTACACTTTACATCATCATTATTTTTTTACAGATTTTCCCTCACTTTTTCTCACAGTTCACAATTTTTTTTGTTTACAGTTCGAATCATACATTTACACACAACAAGTACTATCTGATCTACATTTGTATAATTTCACAATTTTACTTTACACATTTTAATTTACAACGCAATACGACCACAACAAAACAACTGTCAGTCCAGGCGTTTCTCTGTTTACGAGTAAACATCTGCTCGTTGCCAGGCAACCCCCCAAAACCCTTCTCCGAATTCTCTCGAAGACCGGAAGTCCGAACTCGCGCCTTGCGTAGCTCGATTCAGAGCAGAAGCGCGGCTGGCTATCCGCATCGCCATACACATCGTATTTTCCATTTTGCCAAGCACCAAAGAGCAGGTAAGTATCTTAGCATGTTTTTAGCATGTTCTTTAGCAATGTTATTTCTGATAATTTACACACACGTGAGTTATTTGATGTGGAAATGAAATTTGGCTGTCTAATTGTACAAGTCAGATTCATTTTCTTTGTCATCTGACCATCGTGCTACATTGGCGGGAAATCCAAATCGTCACATACACTGATACTGTGTCACAATAATCCCTGATCTCTCTTTCAAAATGTTATTATTACTTATTTTTAATCTAAATTTACGTCTATTTTACTGTGATTTGAATTTTTATTTTATGTTTTATTTTTGCGCATTTTGATGTATTCACGAGTTAACCCAATTTTTTTTTTTGAATAACATCTATAGATTTACCTAGGACACCTTTTATAATTTTAATGTTTAGTATTTAAATTGAACGACCCGCGTTTTAAATACCTGTATTGGTTCACTACCATGAATCATGCTTCTAACGCAGCTATATGTTTTATTTATTTATTTATATTTTTATTCTTAATTTATCTTTTATTGTCATTCACTTACATTTATATTAAAATCTGTATATTGTTATTCCTCTGTGATTCTCTAATCTTGTACATATTTATTCATTTTTACTATGAGTTCATCACTTCGTATTACTGTATTTGCTCCATGCCTATTTGTGAACATATGCTAAGCTTCCCCCGCGTTGAAGAGAATGACCTTGAATTTCCGCCTGCATACTTTGTCTCGGAACCAGTTTTCTTACCGAAAGCGTCCGACCTTTTTGGAGTATGTAAAGCACTGGCTTTTTCGATCAGCCGGCCGTCAGCTTTTTTTTTTTTTGTAAGCGGAGCTGCTCTTATTTTTTAAAGCTTGTTTACATTTCCTTTCCAATTTTTTTTTTATTTATTTATTTATTTTGATTGTATACCTTTGAATGTAAACCTTTTAAAACATCCGTTGTCATGATTTTAAAATATTTTGCAGCGATATCAACGATCTGAATACCCTAATTCAAATGCCTGTCATCAAGGCCGCCCGGTTTGTATATGGTGAAGTATTTATTTGTTGTTATTGTGCTATACATATATATGTCTTTTACTTTATTTACTTATTTACTTATTTTGATTACTGATTCTTTTTATTTTTTGTTATTTAGAATTTTCTTGCAAGTTAGTCCCCCCCCCTTTTTTTTTTTTTTTGAAGTTGCAACTGGCCGACTGCCATTCACTACTCTTATGTATATCATTATATCTGTGTATATCTGTTTTGGCTATATATTATCAGATTCATATAAATTTTCTAGCGATACCTTCTGCCATATATGATGTCCAAATGGACGCTCTTCACCTGAGGACTCTGCCACCTCGCTTTGAAAACAGGTCGTATTTTTTTTTTTTTTTTACTATTTTCTTTCACTTCAAAATTTTCCAAATCTCCGTTTTATTTTGTTCTCAAATATTTTAATTTCCTGAAATTATCATTGTATTACATATTATTTATACTTCAGATATCTACTATTTTTACGTCCACTGAATTATTTACTTTACTTATATTTTCTAAGATTAAATTTATTTATTTTACTTATATTTTCATATAAATTATTTATCTTTTATCATTGTCCGTTCATTTATTTAATATCTGCTTGCATAAAGGAACGAGAATCTAGAACTTTTTAATTTTTGCTGTACTGCTATCGATGAACCGCTGATAATTTTCATAAAATGGCTGGCGCTAAGACTTTTACGTTGTACTGCTTGATACTCATTTATACGCTACTGATACCGTTGATACTTCCATATTGTTCCGTTTTTTGTTTTTTTTTTTGTTGTTGTTGTTGCATAAATTTAATAATTTAAATATTTCTATCCGCTGGACTTGCCTTCCTCCAGACAAATTTTCCCGAAGTTTTATTTTATTTTGCGATTTTGTTGACTACCGTGCATTTTGGTCCGATTGGACCAACGTACATTGCGTTTACTACAACAAAATAATCACTCCCATTTTTGTGGCCAACTACAATTTATTTATGGAACACATGAAATCTCAATTTTAAACATTAATATACAAAATACACAATTACAAAGAGTTCCCAAATTACCTAAACTTGACCTCGGGATGTACAATTTATTTTGCATGAATTTGCATATTTATAAAATCCAAATTTGTAATTAATTACTTTTTGTTAAGAACACAATATGTATATTCAATTTTGCTAAAACTCCCATTTATCATAACCCTGCCCTTACACTATTGGATTACATCAGTTACTTAAACATTCATGTACACATTTTAAAATCAATATATAATTTCCATACCTTCATACATAGGACTCTCACTGAGTGCTGTGGCTGACCTCTGCACGTAGGAAAGGGTGGCACAATTAATTGAATGTTTATTAGTTCATTTATTCCGATGGTTCGTGGAAAACACTACCAGTCCGGGAAACACTAGGTTGCATATCATCAGGTCATAAGTTATTGAAAAGTATTATTTTGGAGATGGGCACACTGTCCACTTTCCTTCTCCTCCTCTTAAACGATGGCTTGTCCCAGCGGCTCTTGAGTGAGCATGCGTACAGGTTTTGCCAAATATATATATACGTTTTCGTAGAGGCTTGTCTGCTGCTTAGGATCCCGGAATTGCGGCTCCGCAAACAGTCCTTACACGCAGTGTTACAGTTACCACGGCTTAATGCAGCTAAAGGAGCAAGGTCCTACACCGCGCCGTTTTAGTGGTAGAGCTGTGTTGCACTGCAACTAACAAAAACAAATGACGATGGGCATACTGCTCACTTTCCTTCTCCTCCTCTTAATGCGGCTTAGACCCAGCGGCTCTTTAGTGAGCATGCGTACAGGTCCTTGCCTAAAGAGTGGAGATCAGATACTTTATTTGTAGAGATTGACTGCTGCTTAGGAGCCCTGGATTGATGCTCCGCAATATTCCGTGCACACAGTATTTACGTAACCACGGCTTAATGCAGCTAAAGGAGCAAGGTCCTACACCGCGCCGTTTTAGTGGTAGAGCTGTGTTGCACTGCAACTAACAAAAACAAATGACGATGGGCATACTGCTCACTTTCCTTCTCCTCCTCTTAATGCGGCTTAGACCCAGCGGCTCTTGAGTGAGCATGCGTACAGGTCCTTGCCTAAAGAGTGGAGATCAGATACTTTATTTGTAGAGATATACTGCTGCTTAGGAGCCCTGGATTGATGCTCCGCAATATTCCGTGCACACAGTATTTACGTAACCACGGCTTAATGCAGCTAAAGGAGCAAGGTCCTACACCGCGCCGTTTTAGTGGTATAGCTGTGTTGCACTGCAACTAACAAAAACAAATGACGATGGGCATACTGCTCACTTTCCTTCTCCTCCTCTTAATGCGGCTTAGACCCAGCGGCTCTTGAGTGAGCATGCGTACAGGTCCTTGCCTAAAGAGTGGAGATCAGATACTTTATTTGTAGAGATTGACTGCTGCTTAGGAGCCCTGGATTGATGCTCCGCAATATTCCGTGCACACAGTATTTACGTAACCACGGCTTAATGCAGCTAAAGGAGCAAGGTCCTACACCGCGCCGTTTTAGTGGTAGAGCTGTGTTGCACTGCAACTAACAAAAACAAATGACGATGGGCATACTGCTCACTTTCCTTCTCCTCCTCTTAATGCGGCTTAGACCCAGCGGCTCTTGAGTGAGCATGCGTACAGGGCCTTGCCTAAAGAGTGGAGATCAGATACTTTATTTGTAGAGATTGACTGCTGCTTAGGAGCCCTGGATTGATGCTCCGCAATATTCCGTGCACACAGTATTTACGTAACCACGGCTTAATTGCAGCTAAAGGAGCAAAGGTCCTACACTGCGCCGTTTTGGTGGTAGAGCTGTGCGTACTACAACCAATTAACACATGACGACCTTCTTCCATTTTCTGGTCGAAACGCCCGAAGAACATGCGCCCTCGCTCTGAGTTAGGCTCGGCTCGATTTGGCTACGAGTCGCCTTCTATACCGGACCCACCACGTCGGCTCCTCGGCAAAGGCATTGCCGCCCGAGATAGGAATCGCGGATGCCGGCTCAGAGATGCATCAAAAATACATGCCGGGTCGGGCTACACCGAAATACAAGTGCCCCGCACTTGGAGTGCTCTCTACTCGAGCTCAGAAAAGCAACTAACTATTTTTTACATTTTCTAAAACATCCAAACTTTAAAAACACGGGGAACGACAAAAACAGGGAGGAAATCCCCCCAACTCTGATTCGCTGTTCCCAAACGCTATAAAAAAAAGAGGAGGTCCAAAGATGCTTCACCATTGGTTTCAGAAGCGACGCTTATTTTATATGCGTTCCACTAAAATACAAGAACCAGAGGGCATACAAAACCAGGGTGGTCTAAAAGACCGGACACCGACTCGCGCCATACCTGACAGGGCTATAAATTTTCAAAGATTTGTAGCTCAACTTTGACATTTTGCTGCAATTAAATCTCTGAATATTTACAATCCATGTCAGTGCGCATACAAGCCAAAGGCGCCAAAAAATCCCAATTCCGTCTGTGCAAAGGCCTAGCTATGAACATAAATCACCAAAACATAGTATACATTTCAATATATTTACACCATTCCCTTTTTTCCCAGGGTTATGTATCAAAATATGTGAAAATATTGTCACATATTCTCACCCTCCTGAACAGAAAAGAAGTCAAGCTAGGTTTACAAAATATTATATAGTACACTTTACATCATCATTATTTGTTTACAGATTTTCCCTCACTTTTTCTCACAGTTCACAATTTTTTTTGTTTACAGTTCGAATCATACATTTACACACAACAAGTACTATCTGATCTACATTTGTATAATTTCACAATTTTACTTTACACATTTTAATTTACAACGCAATACGACCACAACAAAACAACTGTCAGTCCAGGCGTTTCTCTGTTTACGAGTAAACATCTGCTCGTTGCCAGGCAACCCCCCAAAACCCTTCTCCGAATTCTCTCGAAGACCGGAAGTCCGAACTCGCGCCTTGCGTAGCTCGATTCAGAGCAGAAGCGCGGCTGGCTATCCGCATCGCCATACACATCGTATTTTCCATTTTGCCAAGCACCAAAGAGCAGGTAAGTATCTTAGCATGTTTTTAGCATGTTCTTTAGCAATGTTATTTCTGATAATTTACACACACGTGAGTTATTTGATGTGGAAATGAAATTTGGCTGTCTAATTGTACAAGTCAGATTCATTTTCTTTGTCATCTGACCATCGTGCTACATTGGCGGGAAATCCAAATCGTCACATACACTGATACTGTGTCACAATAATCCCTGATCTCTCTTTCAAAATGTTATTATTACTTATTTTTAATCTAAATTTACGTCTATTTTACTGTGATTTGAATTTTTATTTTATGTTTTATTTTTGCGCATTTTGATGTATTCACGAGTTAACCCAATTTTTTTTTTGAATAACATCTATAGATTTACCTAGGACACCTTTTATAATTTTAATGTTTAGTATTTAAATTGAACGACCCGCGTTTTAAATACCTGTATTGGTTCACTACCATGAATCATGCTTCTAACGCAGCTATATGTTTTATTTATTTATTTATATTTTTATTCTTAATTTATCTTTTATTGTCATTCACTTACATTTATATTAAAATCTGTATATTGTTATTCCTCTGTGATTCTCTAATCTTGTACATATTTATTCATTTTTACTATGAGTTCATCACTTCGTATTACTGTATTTGCTCCATGCCTATTTGTGAACATATGCTAAGCTTCCCCCGCGTTGAAGAGAATGACCTTGAATTTCCGCCTGCATACTTTGTCTCGGAACCAGTTTTTCTTACCGAAAGCGTCCGACCTTTTTGGAGTATGTAAAGCACTGGCTTTTTCGATCAGCCGGCCGTCAGCTTTTTTTTTTTTTCGTAAGCGGAGCTGCTCTTATTTTTTAAAGCTTGTTTACATTTCCTTTCCAATTTTTTTATTTATTTATTTATTTATTTTGATTGTATACCTTTGAATGTAAACCTTTTAAAACATCCGTTGTCATGATTTTAAAATATTTTGCAGCGATATCAACGATCTGAATACCCTAATTCAAATGCCTGTCATCAAGGCCGCCCGGTTTGTATATGGTGAAGTATTTATTTGTTGTTATTGTGCTATACATATATATGTCTTTTACTTTATTTACTTATTTACTTATTTTGATTACTGATTCTTTTTATTTTTTGTTATTTAGAATTTTCTTGCAAGTTAGTCCCCCCCCCTTTTTTTTTTTTTTTGAAGTTGCAACTGGCCGACTGCCATTCACTACTCTTATGTATATCATTATATCTGTGTATATCTGTTTTGGCTATATATTATCAGATTCATATAAATTTTCTAGCGATACCTTCTGCCATATATGATGTCCAAATGGACGCTCTTCACCTGAGGACTCTGCCACCCCGCTTTGAAAACAGGTCGTATTTTTTTTTTTTTTTTTACTATTTTCTTTCACTTCAAAATTTTCCGAGTCTCCGTTTTATTTTGTTCTCAAATATTTTAATTTCCTGAAATTATCATTGTATTACATATTATTTATACTTCAGATATCTACTATTTTTACGTCCACTGAATTATTTACTTTACTTATATTTTCTAAGATTAAATTTATTTATTTTACTTATATTTTCATATAAATTATTTATCTTTTATCATTGTCCGTTCATTTATTTAATATCTGCTTGCATAAAGGAACGAGAATCTAGAACTTTTTAATTTTTGCTGTACTGCTATCGATGAACCGCTGATAATTTTCATAAAATGGCTGGCGCTAAGACTTTTACGTTGTACTGCTTGATACTCATTTATACGCTACTGATACCGTTGATACTTCCATATTGTTCCGTTTTTTGTTTTTTTTGTTGTTGTTGTTGTTGCATAAATTTAATAATTTAAATATTTCTATCCGCTGGACTTGCCTTCCTCCAGACAAATTTTCCCGAAGTTTTATTTTATTTTGCGATTTTGTTGACTACCGTGCATTTTGGTCCGATTGGACCAACGTACATTGCGTTTACTACAACAAAATAATCACTCCCATTTTTGTGGCCAACTACAATTTATTTATGGAACACATGAAATCTCAATTTTAAACATTAATATACAAAATACACAATTACAAAGAGTTCCCAAATTACCTAAACTTGACCTCGGGATGTACAATTTATTTTGCATGAATTTGCATATTTATAAAATCCAAATTTGTAATTAATTACTTTTTGTTAAGAACACAATATGTATATTCAATTTTGCTAAAACTCCCATTTATCATAACCCTGCCCTTACACTATTGGATTACATCAGTTACTTAAACATTCATGTACACATTTTAAAATCAATATATAATTTCCATACCTTCATACATAGGACTCTCACTGAGTGCTGTGGCTGACCTCTGCACGTAGGAAAGGGTGGCACAATTAATTGAATGTTTATTAGTTCATTTATTCCGATGGTTCGTGGAAAACACTACCAGTCCGGGAAACACTAGGTTGCATATCATCAGGTCATAAGTTATTGAAAAGTATTATTTTGGAGATGGGCACACTGTCCACTTTCCTTCTCCTCCTCTTAAACGATGGCTTGTCCCAGCGGCTCTTGAGTGAGCATGCGTACAGGTTTTGCCAAATATATATATACGTTTTCGTAGAGGCTTGTCTGCTGCTTAGGATCCCGGAATTGCGGCTCCGCAAACAGTCCTTACACGCAGTGTTACAGTTACCACGGCTTAATGCAGCTAAAGGAGCAAGGTCCTACACCGCGCCGTTTTAGTGGTAGAGCTGTGTTGCACTGCAACTAACAAAAACAAATGACGATGGGCATACTGCTCACTTTCCTTCTCCTCCTCTTAATGCGGCTTAGACCCAGCGGCTCTTTAGTGAGCATGCGTACAGGTCCTTGCCTAAAGAGTGGAGATCAGATACTTTATTTGTAGAGATTGACTGCTGCTTAGGAGCCCTGGATTGATGCTCCGCAATATTCCGTGCACACAGTATTTACGTAACCACGGCTTAATGCAGCTAAAGGAGCAAGGTCCTACACCGCGCCGTTTTAGTGGTAGAGCTGTGTTGCACTGCAACTAACAAAAACAAATGACGATGGGCATACTGCTCACTTTCCTTCTCCTCCTCTTAATGCGGCTTAGACCCAGCGGCTCTTGAGTGAGCATGCGTACAGGTCCTTGCCTAAAGAGTGGAGATCAGATACTTTATTTGTAGAGATTGACTGCTGCTTAGGAGCCCTGGATTGATGCTCCGCAATATTCCGTGCACACAGTATTTACGTAACCACGGCTTAATGCAGCTAAAGGAGCAAGGTCCTACACCGCGCCGTTTTAGTGGTATAGCTGTGTTGCACTGCAACTAACAAAAACAAATGACGATGGGCATACTGCTCACTTTCCTTCTCCTCCTCTTAATGCGGCTTAGACCCAGCGGCTCTTGAGTGAGCATGCGTACAGGTCCTTGCCTAAAGAGTGGAGATCAGATACTTTATTTGTAGAGATTGACTGCTGCTTAGGAGCCCTGGATTGATGCTCCGCAATATTCCGTGCACACAGTATTTACGTAACCACGGCTTAATGCAGCTAAAGGAGCAAGGTCCTACACCGCGCCGTTTTAGTGGTAGAGCTGTGTTGCACTGCAACTAACAAAAACAAATGACGATGGGCATACTGCTCACTTTCCTTCTCCTCCTCTTAATGCGGCTTAGACCCAGCGGCTCTTGAGTGAGCATGCGTACAGGGCCTTGCCTAAAGAGTGGAGATCAGATACTTTATTTGTAGAGATTGACTGCTGCTTAGGAGCCCTGGATTGATGCTCCGCAATATTCCGTGCACACAGTATTTACGTAACCACGGCTTAATTGCAGCTAAAGGAGCAAAGGTCCTACACTGCGCCGTTTTGGTGGTAGAGCTGTGCGTACTACAACCAATTAACACATGACGACCTTCTTCCATTTTCTGGTCGAAACGCCCGAAGAACATGCGCCCTCGCTCTGAGTTAGGCTCGGCTCGATTTGGCTACGAGTCGCCTTCTATACCGGACCCACCACGTCGGCTCCTCGGCAAAGGCATTGCCGCCCGAGATAGGAATCGCGGATGCCGGCTCAGAGATGCATCAAAAATACATGCCGGGTCGGGCTACACCGAAATACAAGTGCCCCGCACTTGGAGTGCTCTCTACTCGAGCTCAGAAAAGCAACTAACTATTTTTTACATTTTCTAAAACATCCAAACTTTAAAAACACGGGGAACGACAAAAACAGGGAGGAAATCCCCCCAACTCTGATTCGCTGTTCCCAAACGCTATAAAAAAAAGAGGAGGTCCAAAGATGCTTCACCATTGGTTTCAGAAGCGACGCTTATTTTATATGCGTTCCACTAAAATACAAGAACCAGAGGGCATACAAAACCAGGGTGGTCCAAAAGACCGGACACCGACTCGCGCCATACCTGACAGGGCTATAAATTTTCAAAGATTTGTAGCTCAACTTTGACATTTTGCTGCAATTAAATCTCTGAATATTTACAATCCATGTCAGTGCGCATACAAGCCAAAGGCGCCAAAAAATCCCAATTCCGTCTGTGCAAAGGCCTAGCTATGAACATAAATCACCAAAACATAGTATACATTTCAATATATTTACACCATTCCCTTTTTTCCCAGGGTTATGTATCAAAATATGTGAAAATATTGTCACAGTTGGCATTATGAAACGCTTTTAAATAATAAATAGTTTAACATAAAATTACTCAGTTTTCGACCATCTATTTGACGTTTCTGCAAGCAACCAATCACAAAGAAGTTGGAAATCAACTCCCCAAATTAAACCTTTACTTTTACTGATAATCATAAATTTTAAATTTAATTGATATTTGATTAACTAAGGATAGATCAAAATGTTAGCCTTTATTGAGCATTTACTTTCAGAGATGTTCATTTTCCTTCTGTTCAGGAGCAAAAATTCTCAGGATTATTTTTACTTTCCTTATATACATAATGTATAAGGAAAGTATTGTGACGAGGTCGAAAATTCGAATTCGAGATTTCGACGGGAGAGCACGTTTCAAACATCCCTGATCACGAATAAAACATTTTTGAAGTGATGCCTGTGTGTGTGTCAGTGAGACTCTGGAGACGATAACTAACGAACGAATGGACCGATTCAAACAAAATTTGGTACAAAAATCACACTCCGTAAACACTTAAATCCTATTATTTTTAAACGTAATCGAATGTTCAGAACCCCCCTAAATTGTCGAGTGAAATTTTGAAAAAATCGTTAAAAAATCAAAACTGCTAATAAAGTTACGCAAATAGACATTTTTTATGTAATTTTTCATTAGAAAACGATTAACATAAATTTTAGAACGGTAACATGAACCGTTCTCGAGATATTGCACATTTTACAAAAAAATTATCAAAAAGTCATAAAAAAAAACATATTTCCTATTGAGAAATATGTTCACTTTTCATATGTAATACCATGCGATAAATTTGGTGACATCATTCTCGTGGATCTAGCTCGTTCCATTCATGAGAAAAGATACTTCGAGTAATACTTTTGTATTTGAACGCCAATAGTCATTTATCTGCTATAAGGATAACTTATTTCTCCGTCAGTAAAGCTTGGCGAGATCTTGGCGACGAATTTGGCGGAAAGTTGCCAACTTGGTGACTTTTAGAAATGTTCTCAAATTAACGAAAATCTCGCCAAATGGATTAA
This sequence comes from Amaurobius ferox, assembly GCA_951213105.1. NCBI lineage: Eukaryota > Metazoa > Arthropoda > Arachnida > Araneae > Amaurobiidae > Amaurobius > Amaurobius ferox. The sequence goes on along the minus strand of OX578135.1, from coordinate 129,614,573 downwards.
AATGACGCTAAATCAATGAAAATGACGACTAATTATCAAAATTTCAATATCTTGGAAATAATATAAGTATCTAATATAAGAAAAACCTATTTTTTTTTACTGTAAAAGTAGTAAATGCATTGCATTATATAAGGAAAATCATGTGTTGCCCACAGATTTTTTACTTTCCTTATATACATAATGTATAAGGAAAGTATTGTGACGGGGTCGAAAATTCGAATTCGAGTTTTCGACGGGAGAGCACGTTTCAAGCATCCCTGATCACAAATCAAACATTTTTGAAGTGATGTCTGTGTGTGTGTGTGTGTGTGTGTGTGTGTGAAAGTATGTGTGTATGTGTGTGTGTCAGTGAGACTGTGGAGACGATAACTGACGAACGAATAGACCGATTCGAACCAAATTTGGTACAAAAATCACAATCCGTAAACACTGGAAGCCTATTGTTTTTATACGCAATCGAATGTTCAGAACCCACCTAAATTTTCGAATGAAATTTTGAAAAAATCGTCAAAAAATTAAAACCACTAATAAAGTTACGCAAATAGACATTTCTTATGTAATTTTTCATTAGAAAACGATTGGCATGAATTTTAGAACGCTAACGTGAACCGTTCTCGAGATATTGTACATTTTTTAAAAAAATTATCAAAAAGTCATATAAAATAAAAAGAAAAATATTTCCTATTGAGAAACATGTTTACTTTTCATATGTAATACCATGCGATAAATTGAGTGACATCCTTCTCGTGGATCTAGCTCGTTCCATTCTTGAAAAAAGATACTTTGAATAATACTTTTGTATTTGAACGCCAATAGTCATTTATCTGCTTTAAGAAAAACTTATTTCTTAGTGCATAACGCTTGGCGAGATTTTGGCGACGAATTTGGCGGAATGTCGCCAACTTGGCGACTTTTTTGAAATGTTGCCAAATTAACGAAAATCTCGCCAAATGGATAAAAATGACGCTAAATCGATGAAAATGACGACTAATTGTCGAAAATTCAATATCTTGGAAAGAATATTAGTATCTACTACAAGAAAATCCTATTTTTTTACTGTAAAAGTAGTAAATTCATTACATTATATAAGGAAAGTCATGTGTTGCCCACATCAGATTATTTTATATAGAACGATATTATCTTAAATTTGAAGACATAAAATAAAACTGACCATATTCTATAAACATGCTTTTTTTTAGAACTAAATTTCAAGCAAGAATTTCTATTTAAAAAATTCTACTTTAATATAAATGCTCGATTTTCAGTAATAGAATATTCTTCGATTCGTAAAAATAAGGACAATACGAAAAAGAAAAATTGCTGGAATAAAATTTCTCTGTTGGGAAGCGATGTCTGATAGGAAAATAAAGACGCTACTGTAGGATGTCTATTGGGACATTAAATCAAAGGGATTCAAATCTGACTTTGATTTTGCTTCTCTAAATTCTTTGAAACCTGAGTTGGAATCTTTTGATCATGGATCTTTGTTCAAACAGGGGGACTTTTGACTAAAACATTTCTTTTAAAGGTTTCACCTTAAATGGGACGGTAAGGCTAAATAAACCATGGAGAATATTTATTTATAGGATTTTTCCCTCTGCATTTGTGAAACGGATTGTCGTTTGAAGATTAAAATGATGGGTAATTTAGAAATATTTAATGAGTTATGGTAATTTATCTGTATTATTTAAAGATAGTTAATATTAAATAAATTAATAGGAAACATTTTTTTAATTTACATGTTTCTAACATAAACAGTTTTAGATTTTACAAGTTTTAACATAATAAATGAACTAAAATATATTTTTTTTACATTTTCTTGACAAATATTTTTTATAATCCAACTTAAAGGGAATATATATGATAGCAAGAAAAAAAATCTTATGTGGGCAGCACATAACTTTCCTTATATAATGCAATGAATTTACTACTTTTACAGTAAAAAAATAGATTATTTTTGTAGTAGATATTTGTATTCCTTCCAAGGTATTGAATTTTCGCCAATGAGTCGTCATTTTCAATGATTTAGCGTCTTTTTTATCCATTTGGCTAGTTTTTCGTTAATTTAGCAGCATTTAAAAAAGTTGCTATGTTGGCGACATTCTACCAAATTCGTCACCAAAATCTCGCCAAGCGTTATGGACGAAGAAATAAGTTGTTCTTACAGCAGATAAATTGGCGTTCAAATGAAAAAGTATTACTCAAAGTATCTTTTTTCATGAATGGAACGAGCTAGATCCGCGAGAATGATGTCACCCAATTTATCGCATGATATTATATATGAAAAGTGAACATGTTCCTCAATAGGAAATATTTTGTTTTTCTATTTTATATGACTTTTTGATAATTTTTTGAAAAATGTGCAATATCTCGAGAACAGTTCATGTTAGCGTTCTAAAATTTATGTCAATCGTTTTCTAATGAAAAATTACATAAGAAATGTCTATTTGCGTAACTTTAATATTGGTTTTGATTTTTGACGATTTTTTCAAAATTTCATTCGAAAATTTAGGGGGGTTCTGAACATTCGATTGCGTATAAAAACAATAGACTTCCAGTGTTTACAGATTGTGATTTTTTTACCAAATTTGATTCGAATCGGTCCAGTCGTTCGTCAGTTATCGTCTCCACAGACCCACTGACACACACACACACACACACATATTTTCACACACACACACACACACAGACATCACTTCAAAAATGTTTGATTCGTGATCAGGGATGCTTGAAACGTGCTCTCCCGTCGAAAACTCGAATTCGAATTTTCGACCCCGTCACAATACTTTCCTTATACATTATATATATAAGGAAAGTAAAAATAGATTATTTTTGTAGTAGATATTTGTATTCCTTCCAAGGTATTGAATTTTCGTCAATGAGTCGTTATTTTCAATGATTTAGCGTCTTTTTTATCCATTTGGCTAGTTTTTCGTTAATTTAGCAACATTTAAAAAAGTTGCTATGTTGGCGACATTCCATCAAATTCGTCACCAAAATCTCGCCAAGCGTTATGGACGGAGAAATAAGTTATTCTTACAGCAGATAAATGACTATTGGAATTCAAATACAAAAGTATTATTCAAAGTATCTTTTTTCATGAATGTGGAGCAAGCTAGATACACGAGAATGATATCACCAAATTTATCGGATGGTATTACATATGAAAAGTGAACACGTTTCTCAATAGGAAATATTTTTTTTAACTTATATGATGTTTCGATAATTTTTTTTTTAAATGTGCAATATCTCGAGAACGGTTCATGCTAGCGTTCTAAAATTTATGTCAATTGTTATCAAATGATAAATTACATAAGAAATGTCTATTTGCGTAACTTTTTTAGAGGTTTGGTTTTTTGACGATTTTTTCAAAATTTCACTCGAAAATTTAGGAGGGTTCTGAACATTCGATTGCGTATAAAAACAATAAGTTTCCAGTATTCACGGATTGTAATTTTTGTACCAAATTTCGCTCGAATCGGTCCATTGGTTTGTCAGTTATCGTCTCCACAGACTCACTGACACACACACTCAGAGAGAGAGATCCCATCAAAATTTTTCGATTCGTGCTCAGGGATGCTTGAAGCGTGCTCTCCCGTCGAAAACTTGAATTCGAATTTTCGCTCCCGTCACAATACTTTCCTTACATATTATTGTACATAAGGAAATAACTAGATATGGGGTTTGTACTGAGTTCGGTAAGTACTTTTACTCGTATTACGTCAATGATGCAACGGAATGGTGACAAGCGTATATACTATTTGTGGAAAATTTTAAAAAAGCACGTAACTGGGAAAATTATTAACCATCTTCAAAATTTGGTAAGGTTACCAGAACTCGCCAAACGGCACAAAGTTGACAATATTTCGCCGATTAAGTCGTAAAGGTCAAGTAATCTAGACCTTAAATTTATGATAATGATTTACTGTTAGGCGTTCGTAACAATATGACGTTACCTCCGTTTCATCCCTGTCACATTTTTCTCCTCATTTACTTCATGTCCCATTCCCTAAGATATTTCACATCAAAAGTATACAAATAAAGTGAACTGAACCAATGCCTAAATGCAAGACAGTACCATCAGTGATAAAATGGTGAACTGAATTACAGTTAGAAATCCACTTCTGGTATTCGAAACACAGTTGCTGCGATTGTTGTTGTTGTTGTTGAGACCCAGACCGTACGACCTACCAGAAAGGTGTAAGGTAACCGTTTGGACGGCCGGGAAGTGCCACCCAATTTAGACCGGAACCCAGTGGGGGAGGCATCCACAGGGACCGTACCCTCCTTCCCCTACCACCAACCTCTCGGAAGGAGTTGATGCGATTGTATCTGTGTTCTGTGATTTTGTATCAAAGTTTAATAAAATATCTTCCGACAATTGACATTCTTCTTCTTCTTCTATAGTCTGAACCATATAATTACTTCTGTGAAAAATTTTGACAAAATTGTATTTTGAATAAGGAAAGTATTTTAACGGGGATCGAAGATTCGAATTCGAGTTTTCGACGGGAGAGTACGTTTCAAGCATCCCTGATCACGAATTAAACATTTCTGAGGTGATGTCTGTGTCTGTGTGTGTGTGCATGAAAGTATGTGTGTGTATCAGTGAGTCTGTGGAGACGATCTCTCACGAACGAATGGAGCGATTCGAATGAAATTTGGCACGAAATCATAATTCATAAATACTGGAAGCCAAATTGTTTTAAAACACAATCGAATGTTCAGAACCTCCCTAATTTTTCGAGTGAAATTTTGAAAAAATTATCAAAAAATCAAAACATTTTATAAAGTTACGCAAATAGACATTTCTTATGTAATTTTTTCTTAGAAAACGATTGACATGAACTTTAGAACGCCAGCATGAACCGTTCTCGAGATATTGCACATTTTTTAAATAAATGTATCAAATAAATCCCATAAATTAAAAAAAAATTAACTGTTGAAAAACATGTTTACTTTTCATATGTAATATCATGCGATAAATTTAGTGACATCATTCTCATGGATCTAATTCGTTCCATTCACGAGAAAAGATACTTTGAGAAATACTTTTGTATTTGAACGCCAATAGTCATTTATCTGCTATAAGAATAACTTATTTTTTCGTCCATAACATATAAGTATTCATTTTTCAAATGGAAGTACTACGTATACGAAGATATACGATAAAAGGCGCCACTTCAAGATCAATATACGTTACATAATAAATTGGAATTCTAATTTGAGTCACATGATTTTTCGTAATATTGTACTGAATCATTTCATACGTAATGCACGTATGCATACCTATACTGCGGATCGTATCAAAAGTGATACTGTTTTTATCAAGGAGGCTATAGTACAGTTCTATCCTCTAGAATTCCTACGTCTTTGTTGCAATACTCTGTATAATAAATTTGACAATGCTTTTAAAAGGGATTTTGGCAACATCTTCGATTCAAGTTATAATTGGCAACGTTACAGATACCTGAATTTTCATTTCATACGAATCATTTATTGAGCGGTGTTGCAAGAGGTGTGACGAAAAGGAATCGGTGAGTTTTTTCAGAGAGGTCATCTTTTCGATTTCGAATACTTTATATTTTATATTATATCTCTATCGGTTCCATGTTCTTGTTGTGAGTTCGTCTTCTGTTTTGACGTTGTTCTGAAATAGGACCTCAGGTAATATATGGCTCCGGAAGTGTTACCATTGGTGTAAAAGTCGACTATTAACCGGGAACTAGGGGTCACCATCCCCCTAGGCCTTTTATGCATTCCCAGTTTGTCTCCCAGCTTTTTCCCAGCTTTTGCTTAGCTATATATATATATATATATATATATATGTGTGTGTGTGTGTGTGTGTGTGTGTGCTCTTCCCGGCCGCCATTTTTAATTGCTCTATACCCTTTGGGTGAGATGAATTGCAGGGGTAATAAATACATAAATTAATTTCCTATTTTAAATCTCATACAGGTAATTGTTGATTGTATTGAATTTCTGGAGCATCTTCAAGGGCCCAGCAAAAGTCTGCTAACATTTCTGCATTTCATTTTTGTGGTACATTTTATTTAGTAACGTCTTAACTATTCTTAGTGTTCATCACTGATTGCACCGCAATTAGCCAGGAAAAAATAAAGATGATAGTGTAAAAAGCGTATTTTTATACCATGTTGCATTCTCTCGGAACGTTTCTCGTAGCGTTGTAGGACGGTTTCTATAAACAGTGCAGATCCTCATTCTCTGGTATCTTAAAAACTAATCCGCAATTTCTTAGTTCATAGTCGTAATCAGCATCTCTGTATTAAACAATAAATATCTGCTATTGTATCAGATACAATTTGTCTGTAGACGTGTGATATTATTTGTAAAACTACGTAAATATTTATTTCAGTAAAACATTTCACTTTGGAAGACTATTTCTGCAATACATATTATCCCTCTTTAAACCTAAATGTCCCATTTATAGTTATATAATATTCCCCGCTTCTTAAAAGTAAGGACAATAGAAAAGGGAATAAGAAAAATAAAACAGAGAAAATATTTTGTCTGGTAAACTGTCTGATAGGAAAATAAAGATCAACCGGAGGACGCCTATTGGGACATTAAATCAAAGGGATTTAAATCTGATTTTTTCCCCTCCAAATTCCTTGAAACCGAAGTTGGAATCTTTTGATTGGGTATTCTTGCTCACAGGAGCTTTTGACTAAGCCATTTCTTTTGACTTCTTTTTACTTGAATGAGACAGGTAAGACCGAAGAAAGTTGGTGCAATTTCTTTATACTTTTGACGGTGGTACGATAGATTCCTGTTTAACATCTTAATTTTGTGACTTTCACGATGTGCACGAGTTCACCGTCATTGTGAAGTAAAAAGAAAACACTAATTAGTAAATTAAAATGGATGGAAATCAAAATAGCAAAGAATAAAATCTTCAACGAGCAATCAATGATTTAACATTGAGATGGTACTTAAACCTAAGACGTAATCTACATTAGGACTTAGTGTCAGTATTTGGGCATAACATCATATATTATGTTGCCAGGATAAAAATTTTTAGATGAAAAGTGGAGGTAGAGGGATATTTATATGAAACTAGAAATAAAATGTACGTTACCTTGCCCTTTTTTACACTTTTTCACACTAGGGCGCCCCCGACCGTCCAAACAGTTACCTTACACCTTTCTGGTAGGTCGGACGGTCTGGGTTTCAACAACAACACTAGGGCGCCGCCCCGACCATTCAAATGGTTACTCTAAGTCCTCGGACGAGTCGGGTGGTCTGGGCTTTCGACACTAGGGCGCCGCCGGCCATCCTTTTTTCTGCTCCATGTCTTCGGACGAGTCGGTTGGCCTGGGCTTTCGACACTAGGGCGCCGGCCGGCCACACATTAAATTGATGTATACCTTTGGGTCAGTTGTGTGGTCTGGGTCTTCAACACTAGGACGCGGTAGCCCAATGGTTAGCGCGCGGGAATTGCACTCCGTAGGCCCGTATTCGATTCCCTCCGCTGGCAAAAACTGCCGCCGTGTTCACGCGGAGTACTATCACGTTAAACATGTGGGTCCGTAAGTCCTTCCGAGAGGTTGATGGTAGGGGAAGGAGGTTACGGTCCCCGTAGATCCCTCCCCCACTGGGTTCCAGTCTAAATTGGGTGGCTCTTCCCGGCCGTCCAAACAGTTACCTTACACCTTCCTGGTAGGTCGGACGATCTGGGTCTCAACAACAACAATATTCACACTACAAGAAATCCGGCCACACCAAAATGCTGCTGCAAGCCTTCGGGTTAGTCATATGGTCTGAGTTTTCTACACTACAAGAAATGGCAAAACGCAAACATTCGAGAACGGAACAACTGTTTTCCTGACAAGTTCGAACTGATAATCTTAAGGTAACCTGAAAAATACTTCCTTAATTTAACAGCTTATAATATTCATTCTCCTTTTTCAGGGTAAAAAGAGAGTCTTACTAGCACCAGGGGCGAGTCTGTTAATAAATAGTTTCACCACATAACATAGTCGGAAATATTAGTCAAATGAATATTCAAAAAAGAAAAGAGAAAAAAGGGAAATAAAAGAACAAACAAGCATAGAAGGAAGTGAAAAAACAGTAAAATTATCCAAAAAATTTTCTTAGTAAATATAACAGAAACATACCAAAACGAATATAAATATAGCAATTCATAAAACTCCGATCATATATATGTTCGCAGCTTCATTAATTGAAAACATATTGTGGTATCTTTTACTGTTATCGGTACATCTTTCAATGGTTCTTTTATTTTTCAAAACATTTTGGTAACTATATCCTTATTGGATCACGTGATGCATCTGTTTATCGACAGACTCATTCTTGCCTTTCTTTGAGCTAGTGTCTTAAAGAAAAGGCCCGCTCTTAGTCTCCGCATCTGCTTGATACTTCTAATCAAATTTGTACTACAATAAATAAAATTGCTGTTTATGAGACTATAACTTTATAATTCTTCCTTAACAAAAGCAGGCATAGAAAGAAAAGCATGATTTTTTCAAGTCTATGGCTGGTGTAGGCTAGTACTATGCTGCTTTCTCCAAGGATTGTGGCGTGGTCGAAAATTCGAATTCGAGTTTTCGACGGGAAAGTACATTTCAAGCATCCCTGATCACGAATCGAAAATTTCTGAGGTGATGTCTATATGTGTGTGCGTGGGTATGAAAGTAAGTGTGTGTGTCAGTGAGTCTGTGGAGACGATCTCTCACGAACGCATGGAGCGATTCGAATGAAATTTGGCACAAAAATCATAATCTATGAATACTGGAAGCCAATTGTTTTAAAACACAATCGAATATTCAGAACCCCCTAAATTTTCGAGTGAAATTTTGAAAAAATTATCAAAAAATCAAAACCTTTAATATAGTTACGCAAATAGACATTTCTTATATAATTTTTTATTAGAAAACGTTATAAAACGTAATAAATAGTTTCATCACATAACACAGTCGGAAATCTGTCTTCTTATCTTGAAGAGAAAGACCGCTCTTAGTCTCCGCATCTGCTTGATACTTCTAATCAAATTTGTATTGCAATAAATAAAATTGCTGTTTATGAGACTATAACTTTATAATACTTCCTTGTCGAAAGCAGGCATAGAAAGAAAAGCATGATTTTTTTAAGTCTATGGTTGGTGTAGGCTTGTACTATGCTGCTTTCTCCAAGGAAGTATTATAACGTTACATTTGTATTATCTTACAATAAATAAAACTGCTACTTCTGAGAGAATAATTTTATAATGCTTACTTTCGAGGAAGTATTATTAAGTTATATTGCATTATGTTAAACTAACTGAGTATTTCCGGTTTTTTCTGATAGTAATTTCAGCGAACTTGTTTACGTAGAAAATGTACCTCGATGCACTAACAAGCGGCCTCTCAAAGTTCAGTCAACCTACTGCTCAAAATGTTAATGATTGTTTGTTGGCATTTCTTGTTTAAATTTAGGTTCCTTTTTATCTGTTTAAATATTTTCTTTATTTATCGCGCACTTTTTCTATACGTGAAAACTAATAATGATAGCGTAGAAATGTTGATTTGAAAAGAAGATCATTTTCTAGATAAAATTTTAGAGCCCACGCATAGAATACAGGAATACTTGATATGTTTCAAGTTCTTTAAACGTAAAAAGTCAAACCCACCACGTCGTTTATATAAGCTTTAAGTTACACGTGATCGTCCATACAAATATCAATTTCAACATAATATTTTTTTTTTACTTTTCTGAATGCTCTTATTACTTCTTATCAACGACACGCAAAATATCTTCAATACGTGATATCGAACGACATCTATATACTCCACAAATGTTTTAGGATCACGTGACTAATGACGCACGTTTCTCGGTTTTGTTTCTTTCGAGATGACGCTTCATTTAAAACTCCATAGAAGAACAGATAGTTTTTCAATTTTTTTATGATACTTATGTCTGAATTTTGAGGCGTCTGTTTTTTCCTTGCAATCTGTGCTTTTAGCTTCATGGAAAGTTTAATGACGTCTGTGTAAGAAAAACGGCAGCCATTATGTTAAAACGTGAAGAGCATTTTGTTTTGAAAGCATATTTTCAGACTTCATTTAGTTATTAATTTTTTATCATATGTACTCTTTATATACATTCTCAAAAAAGCAGGATTTTTCACAACAGAAATTGGCAAATATAATCTTCATCTTTTAAGAAAGTGTTTTAAAATTTGATATATTTGAATATTTTTTTTTATTATGAGTTTGCTTTATATTCATTCTTGCAAGTGATGTAAGATTTTATCTAGCAGCAATGCGCAAACGTATTACCAATTAAGGTTCACTTATTTTTACTTTATTTGAATATATTATACTAGTATTTAAATCCTGTTAAAAAGAAAGAAAGTAACACTCTTAAAAACGTAAGTCCTAACTTTTATTTTAAAAGTTTTAGTTTGTTTAGAAATGTATGTCCCTGAGAGTCGAAAATATTTATCTTAGTCAGTGATGAGCAATATCGTCTAATTTCAACTATCGAATAAATTAGTAATAATAGTTAAAAACCATCAAAACGTAGTGTAGTTAAAAATCATTCAATAGCTAAAGACTATTAAACAAAAATCTAAATACAATTCTAGTATAGGAGTCGAAAACCTATTAAATCAGAACAATTTTAAAACAATATAAATAAAATGCACTATAAACGTGTAAATGCACTTAATACGCAATGTTATAAAAAGAGAAAGATAAATCTATGTTCTTAAAAGGACAATAATGAAGTAAAATAAATTCTTATTTTGATACGGATAAACCACTCCAAAAAAACTGCTAACACAACAAAGCGAAAGGCTTGGATTGAGTTGTAAGAAAAAATAACGTTTTTAAAAAATCAATATATGCATTTCAAGCAAATTGAAATTTAAAATGAAAAGTAATTTATTTCGAAAATAATAATTTATTCCAACAAAATGGATTAATGGATGGTTTGGAAATAAAATGAATGGTTTGTTTTAGTTTAATGACGTACATTCATTATTTGGCAGGCATAAATATCGAAGTTCCATTCGATTTCGCTATGATTATCTGACGCAAACTCGTCAGAACAGTAACGTCAAAACCTCGTCAGTACTGTGACGTCAGAAACTCGTCAAAACCGTGACATCATAATCTCGCCCACCTCCCCTCCACCATTGAAACACCGTGCTTCTGCGCGTGCATGTGAGTAAAAAATCGATCCCTTCCTTCGCGGTTTGGCCGAAAAATTGAACATCATTACTTCCTTAAAATCCGGATCGTGCGGCTACTTTTTCTTATTTCTTGACCAGATTGGGCTTGTAAGAAAGTTTGATCTTTGAGCTTTCTAAAAATGTAAATTATTAGTCGAAATTGGGGGTACTTTTCCCGAGGCGAAGAATTAAAAACGAAAGTTCGTTTTTTTTTTTTTTAAGCCAACAGTGACTTTTGTTTTAAAATCTTTAAAAAGCATTACAATTTGTTCCTGAGATTTGAAATTGATATATTTTTACTCGCAATTGTCTGGTCTTTCCGGTCGTGTGATTTGTTTTTTTCTACGACGTCTGGATGGTGGAGAAAAAAGGGGAAAAAAAAGGTCGAAATCGCATAAAAAATTAAATAACAAAAAAAAAATAATTCAAATTTTAAAAATCGGTTTTCACGTGTCACCTCCCCCATCCCCGGGTCTCCGATTGCCAAATTTCATAGCTCTGCGACGCGCGGTCGCTGAGTCTATAGTGTATGACACACACACAGACAGACATTGCCTTTTATTATATAGATGGTGCACATTTCACTCATTGAAAAAAAATTTCTACGGGGACCGCATAAAAATTTAAATTTCGTATTTCTAAAAATTTAATTCCCTTGAACAATTTAATCGATTTCATAAAATTTTATACTTTTCTTTATTCCACTTTGTAATTTATTACTTTCTTTCTATACATAATGTATAAGGAAAGTATTGTGACTGGGTCGAAAATTCGAAATCGAGTTTTCGACGGGAGAGCACGTTTCAAGCATCCCTGATCACGAATCAAACATTTTTGAAGTGATGTCTGTGTGTGTGTGTGTGAAAGTATGTGTGTGTGTGTGTGTGTCAGTGAGTCTGTGGAGACGATAACTGACGAACGAATGGACCGATTCGAACCAAATTTGGTACACAAATCACAATCCGTAAACACTGGAAGCCTATTGTTTTTATACGCAATCGAATGATCAGAACCCCCCTAAATTTTCGAATAAAATTTTGAAAAAATCGTCAAAAAATCAAAACCACTAATAAAGTTACGCAAATAGACATTTCTTATGTAATTTTTCATTTGAAAACCTTTAGCATAATTTTTAGAATGCTAACATGAACCATTCTCGAGATATTGCACATTTTTCAAAAAAATTATTAAAAAGTCATATAAAATTAAAAAAAAATATTTCCTATGGAGAAACATGTTCAATTTTCATATGTAATACCATACGATAAATTGGGTGACATTCTCGTGGATCTAGCTCGTTCCATTCATGAAAAAAGATACTTTGAGTAATATTTTTATATTTGAACGCCAATAATCATTTATTTGCTGTAAGAACATCTTATTTCTTTGTCCATAACGCTTGGCGAGATTTTGGTGACGAATTTGGAGGAATGTCACCAACTTGGCGACTTTTTGAAATGTTGCCAAATTAACGAAAATCTCGCCAAATGGATAAAAATGGCGCTAAATCGATGAAAATGACGACTATTAGTCGAAAATTCAATATCTTGGAAAGAATATTAGTATGTACTATTAAGAAAATCCTATATTACTTTCCTTATATACATAATGTATAAGGAAAGTATTGTGACGGGGTCGAAAATTCGAATTCGAGTTTTCGACGGGAGAGCACGTTTCAAGCATCCCTGATCACGAATCAAACATTTTTGAAGTGATGTCTGTGGAGACGATAACTGACGAACGAATGGACCGATTCGAACCAAATTTAGTACAAAAATCACAATCCGTAAACACTGGAAGCCTATTGTTTTTATACGTAATCGAATGTCCAGAACCCCCCTAAATTTTCGAATGAAATTTTGAAAAAATCGTCAAAAAATCAAAACCGCTAATAAAGTTACGCAAATAGACATTTCTTATGTAATTTTTCATTAGAAAACGATTGGCATACATTTTAGAACGCTAACATGAACCGTTCTCGAGATATTGTACATTTTTCAAAAAAATTATGAAAAAGTCACATAAAAAAAAAAAATTCCTATTGAGAAACATGTTCACTTTTCATATGTAATACCATGCGATAAATTGAGTGGCATCATTCTCGTGGATCTAGCTCGTTCCATTCATGAAAAAATATACTTTGAATAATACTTTTGTATTTGAACGCCAATAGTCATTTATCTGCTGTAAGAATAACTTTTTTCTTAGTGCATAACGCTTGGCGAGATTTTGGCGACGAATTTGGCGGAATGTCGCCAACTTGGCGACTTTTTCGAAATGTTGCCAAATTAATGAAAATCTCGCCAAATGGATAAAAATGATGCTAAATCAATGAAAATGACGACTAATTGTCGAAAATTCAATATCTTGGAAAGAATATTAGTATCTACTATAAGAAAAACCTATTTTTTTACTGTAAAAGTAGTAAATTCATCACATTATATAAGGAAAGTCATGTGTTGCCCACATCAGATTTTTTTTTACTGTAAATGTCGGAAATTCATTACATTATATAAGGAAAGTCATGTGTTGCCCACATCAGATTTTTATATATGTTAAGATCATTATTTAAGGAATAAAAGCCGAGGTCAATGTTTTTGGGACACACTATATACACACACATATATATATATATATATATATATATATATATATATATATATATATATATATATATATATATATATATATATATATAGATATAGATATATATATATAGAGATAGATAGAGAGATTTACATATATAGATACACACACACACACATATATATATATATATATATATATATATAGATAGATAGATATAGTATATATATAGAGAGATTTACATATATGGATACACATACACATATATATATATATATATATATATATATATATATATCAGGTTGGGCGAAATATATTGTATTTATCCTTTTCTTTTATAGTGGTTTAGTGTCAATTTGAAAATATATAAAATATATAATATAACCACCTAGTTAATGATTCCATTCAATCTTCTATTTAATAAAAGACAATATCTGTTTATGTGTGTGTGTCTTATACACTATAGGCTCAGCGACCGCGTGTCGCAGAGCTACGAAATTTGGCAATCGGAGACCAGTGGGGGTGGGAAGGTGACACGTAAAAACCGATTTTTAAAATTTGAATTATTTTTTTTTATTATTTTATGTTTTATGAGATTTCGACCGTTTCTTTCCCATTCTCCCCTTTTTCCTCCACCTCAAGACGTCGTAGAGAAAAAGAAATCACACGACCGGAAAGAGCAGTCAATTGCGAGTAAAAATATATCAGTTTCAAATCTCAATTTCAATTTCTAATATTTTTTAAAGATTTTAAAACAAAAGTCACTTTCCGCTCAAAAAAACGAAGTTTCGTTTTTAAATGCTCGGTTCCAAAAAGTATCGAGAATTTCGACTAATAATTTACATTTTTAGAAAGCTCAAACATCAGGTTTTCTTACAAGCCCAATCTGGTCAAAAATAATTATAAATAGCAGCGCGATTTCGATTAATGATTTTAAATTTCTAGACGACTTCACGGCGAGGATCCTATTTTTCTACCATATGCGCGCAGCCGGGTACGTCACGCTGTTTCCATGGTGATATTGTGAGGGTTATTGTTGTTGAGACCCAGACCGTCCGACCTACCAGAGATATTGTGAGGGTGAAATTATTATTGTTATTTAATGTTTTATGCGATATTTTAAATGGTGGAACGATATGGATTTTTAAACGGATATTTTAATTTATGGATATTTTAAATTGATATTTTAATTTATGGATATTTTAAATGGATATTTTAATTTATGGGTATTTTAAATGGATATTTTAATTTTATGGATATTTTAAATGATGGAACGATGGAATAAGGATGATAGAATTAAGAGCTTAGAATATGGTCATTATAAAATTTAAATGATTGAATTATGGTTTGTACGCTTTTTGGCCTAGGGACAATTAAAATCCGAATTAGTGTTTGCTTTTTGTAAAGTTTTTGTCTCATTATGCTGGATTGAATTGTGGCGATGTATTGTCTACATCGGGTGGTGGTTGGGACCACAATGAAAAAATTTACACACTGAAGAAATTAAAAATAAATAAAAAGAAAGTTATGGAGATTGTTGCGGTGATATTATTCAATATTTTAAACGCGGGAATTTCACTCGGTAGGCCCGGGTTCGATTCCCGCCACTGCCAAAACTGCCGCCGTGTTCACGCGGAGTACGGTCACGTTAAACATGTGGGTCCGTAAGTCTGTCCAAGAGGTTGGTGGTAGGGGAAAGAGGATACGGTCCCTGTGGATGCCTTCCCCATTGGGTTCCGCTCTAAATTGGGTGGCACTTCCTGGCCGTCGAAATAGTTCCCTTACACCTTTCTGGTAGGTCGCGCCAGTGAGTTTGCCACGGTCAGAATTCTCAAGGGTAGCGACAGGCTTGTCGCCGAAGGTGGCTAGTAGTCTTAATAAGCTGAAGTGGGATTTTGTCTCCCTTTTCATATCTTTTAGAAGGTCTTTGTCTTGTTAAAAGTGTGTTTTAGAGGGTTTTTTTATAAATGACTTGCTTTACAGTATGTAATATGTTTTTTGAGGTATTGGTGTCTATCATGTTGGAAATGGATTGAAGGTATCGACTACAGGGGGCATTTCGCCATGGCAGTAAAAGCTTTAAGCGGAGAGTTGGAGGTCGCTACTCCCCCAGGCCGTCACTTTATGATTACTCTTTTACCATAGTTTATGGGTAATTGATACTTGCCTTTTTTAGGAGTTTATATATATATATATATATATATATAAGCGTCCTCATTAAAAAACTGATTGGCCGCTTAAAGCATCGAATCTGGGGACAACATATTCTACAACATATCATCAACGCGGTGCAGCCATGGAGTTAGAAAAGAGGAGGTAAAGCTCTTATGGATGAAACGCTTGAAAATGCCATAATGCTTTGAGAATTATATCTAGATGTAGCTAGTGTTTGTAAAGTAGTTGCTATTATTAGTTGACACCATAGAAAGGCGTAGTATTTAGTATATGCATTTTTAATAATTTTTAAATTAAGGATTCCTCAATTATGAGTATAATTAACCAGTATTTTTTCATAGTTGTAGGATAGAGTACAGAATATGTGGAGATAAAAATGAATTGAAAAGTAAAATAATTTTGAATACGTATTAATATTCTTTATTGCTTCAGTTATTCTTTGCGTTGTACTAATAATTACTTTTTACAAAATTGACAGTTTAAATAAATATTTTAGGTCTTTCGCCATAGAAATGCATACAATACAGGGCTACTTATCTTATCCCAGTGCCACCTGAATTATTGTCTCAAACGATATTGGCGTTTCTTAATATGAAGATTTAACTCCTTACTTTTACCTCCATGGGTGCAACATTCACACAGAAAGTGGAGCGATGTCCAAGAATCCAAAATGGCGAGAACTAAACATTTTGAAACCCGCTATGTACGAAAATAATAGAGAACTGTAGAATAGACTCAAATTTTAATTAAAATGAGAAATAGAGATATCAAATTAAAGGGAATCTAATAAATAATTATTTTTATAAATTTGCAAGTCAAAAGTACTAATAATTTAGAAAATAGAACAAACTTTAATTAATAAATTAATTAAGAAATGATTTAGAAGATAACAAGAAAAATCAATCATGCTTAAAGCATTGATTATGAAACACTTTCCAACTTCAATGCAATTTTATTTAAACAAGTCTAAAATGCAATACATTCCTCGGTAATATTTTGAAACTTATCACAATACTGCATTAATTTATTATATTTGAAAACTTAAACCTTCATCGAAAAAAATGAACTTCATTCAAATGACGGCATGGAAATATAAATTGCCTGGTTTAAACATCTCTAAAATGTTATACATTCCTCGGAAATAGTTTTAGAATTATCATAATACTACGATAATTTATTATATTTGAAAACGTCATCGAAAACAACTGAAATTAGTTCAAATGACGTAATAGAAAAAATAACACACCTGGATCTCTATAAAAACAGGATTTCATTCATAACTTTCTCCCATTCATTTCATTCATCACAATACTATAATAATTTATTTTATTTAAACATTTTATTTAAGACCATGGAGCTACAAATAATTAAACTCTATGCTTAAAACTTCATCGACAAAAATCGTCCTTCTCTTTATAAAATCAATTAATATTTCATTCATATCAGCCATGCAGATTCCATGGACTAAATTATTTTGTGTTAAAAAAATACAGGAATTCTAATACAACTCATTCTACATATTTTGCTGTTTGCATTTTACATAGGTGAAAAATAGGCTTAGTTGTAGAAATAATCAAATTTAGATGAGCATTTAAACTCAAATATATTGTCAGTGCGTTGCTTCAGTATGTAGATGCACTGAATTAAAGCAAAATTAAAGTAGTTTTAGGACGGATACAACACTCAATATGAATTAAAAAGAACTTAATAAAATCACGATTTTGAAACAAGTTGGATGCCATATATCATTTTGAAGTGGATCATGTGATCGATTTATATCATGGTCACGTGATAGTTTCATATAAAAGGTGTAATTATTATTTTAATTTTTATTTAAAAAACCACTGAATATATTTCACTGATTTTTTTTTTATATATTTTATGGAACAATTTGAATATTACCTAAAATTTTCGAAGCAATTTGTGAATTTTAAATCCGCTTAAAAAATGTTTGACAAATTAGTTCCCATAGGGCTCAATGTATTTCATTTTTTCAACCCGGGTTCAATCCAAAACTGATATTATTCATTTATATTACCATAGGTCCTACAGACCGTCTGAACAACATACTAAAATTTCATTTTGATTAACTCATTTTTACGGCTGTTATAGTGCTAACGGACAGATAGACAGACAGAATGAACAAAGTCATAAACACTTTTGAACTTTGTTGTAAAGTGTTAAAAATACAACTAATTAATGAAATAATAATATAATAAATAAATATTAATTAAAACCTTTAAATTTAAAATATTGAAAACTATAAGTCAAGAAAATTAAAAGCAAAGTGAAGTTGAATTAATTCCGAAATTATAAAAATTCCACAGCATGAATAATTCGTTCTGTTGTGACTAATAAGTTGTCAAACTCGTCCAATTTCACTTTACGTAGTATTAATTTAATGCCAAACACATTTTGCCCACTCGAAATTTGCTAATATGTAGAGTCACTTATGTATTTGAAAAGATCAAAGTCTTAATATATCTCTGCAATTTATAAATTTGATGCGTGACTTGAACACCACTTTTGTAGAATTGTGTTACAAATGCTTAATGAGATGTACAGAACAAACATTGTCAACATCTTTATTCCAAATATATTTATTCCAAAGAACATTATTTTTCTTACCATGTTTATATATCACTCATATCAAATACGCGAAAACAAAATTTAATACGTTCGTTTATTTACGACTAAACTCCACGAATATTTCAACTCACATGAATTGTCACGTACACTTCTCGTTTTGTCTCTGCGTGAATATGCTTCATCGACAACTCCGCGCAAAAACAGATCATTTTTTATACCTCTGTGATACTTATGTCAGAAAATATCAGCATCTTGCATTTTGTGTTTCCTAACAATCCTCGCGTTTTGTTTCGGGGAGGGGGGGATAAATTTAATGGCTTTTGTGGAATAAACGAAAAGGCAGTTACCCCAAAACGTGAAATGAATTTAGTTTAAAATTTCGTGTTTTTGAATTTCGTTTATTAATGCGTTTCCTTCAACAATATAGTTATGCGATCTCTCCGAAATGATGTCGAATGTTTTGCGAATTCACTTTGTTAGAGCCTCATCAATAAAGAATGGGAAAAAAATGGAGATTTAATCGAACATTTTCGTAAATATTCATTCTTAAAACGTAAAATGTATCATCGAATATGAAATTGAAGTTTGACGTGACACGCAAATGTGAAGCTCCTTTAATGAGAGTGTTAAAACTTTCTGTACCGAATTGAGGGAAAGTATAATGATTAGTCCTATTAGCTACATGTATGAATATGCTATTACTTTAAGATATTTTACCATAATTACATATCATAACATTTTTTCGATGTTTGAAATGTCTTTAAAAGAAATTAGGGCCTTGGTTCCATTTTTGAAAATTAACAGCCATCTTATGATTTAATTTAATTACACTTATCGATTGAAACAAATATACTAATTTTTGAAAAAGCTATAAAAAGACTATAGAATATATTTGGAAAAACATATATCAAACAGTATAAATCATAAAAATGGGTGATATTGAGTTTCGTAGGAATTTTATTTTCTTCACCAGGACTAAGGAAATGCGCGACTTGCACTCGCCAGAGCAAGATTGACATCACTAGAGCAAGATTGGTATCACCAAAGTAAGATCGACATCACTGCAGCAAAAGTGGTATCACTAGAGCAAGATAAAAATTACTGCAGTATGATGGGTGTCTACAGATACCGATCTTGCTCTGGTGAGTGTTGGTCTCGCTAATTGCTAGAATTGATGTTGAAGCCAGTTGACACACTTATTTTTGTATTTTATGTAATTTTATACAAGACGTTATAATTATTCTAATTTTAATCAGCAGTTTGAGCGTTTTTAAATACAAATTGTATTTGAATATTTTATTTGCTTTAAAAGCGACATAATTAAAATTCTCATTTTATAAACCTTTCTATACTTGATATTTTAACGGAGAGCTATTTCTGTTTTGAAAATTTTTATTTCAGGCATAACCCAGCTGGAAAGGACAGCATAGTAATTAAGGTAAGAGAATCGCACTAGGAACTCCTGGTTTCGATCCTAGACGTCCTCCAAAATCTATACCCGGTGTCTATGTGAAGTACGGGCGACATATTTGTAGGTTCGATAAATTCGTAGTCCATCCTAGAGGTAATGGGTGGGTTAGTGTGGACCAAGGGAAAGATTGTAGGTCCTATGGCTGCCATCCCCCTACATTTCGGTCTAAACAGAGTGGCATCAGGCTAAGTCAGACAACTACCATTTGTCTGAGGTTTTGGATACGAGCTGCAATTTCTCTTCCTTTGCCTTTCCCATTTATCTTAGGCTTGTTCTAGAATTTTCAGGACAAGTGGTATTAGTTACAACAATCAGTTCATAAAGTCTCAACCAGTTGAATAAAAATACCACTTAGTAGTGCCCGAACATACTGTATAGTCGCATGCAGCAAGATATTTGTGCATAAGGAAAATCCCACGCATGTCGTATAGGTATTAAATGTTCTTTTGGAAAACTTAACTCCCATATTATTGGTCGACACTTTCCTGAAGAGTAGAAAACTGAATCACCAGATCAGAAATAATGAATTGTTTAGTTTTGGGGATACTGTAGATAATTATTTATAGTGACACTAACCATTTATCGCAGCTCAAAGGTACTACACTCCGCTGTGTTCGCAAGCTTTCCTTTCACATGCTGCAATTGTAGAAAACACGCTGCTCCGTTGTCACCACATTGAATGATTGACGTCATTTTAAACATTTGTTTTCTCAGGTGTTAAATTTATCATTATTTCTAAAACATATTACTATCAGCGCAGAGCCATTTTTCTCCCGATGGTGAAATTTTGAACTAATTTTTTTCCGCAGAAATTAAAGTCCATTGCGTCACCACATTGCGAAGAAAAGCCTGCTACATTAAATTTTAAAGTCAGGTTACTATTTACATCACCTCAAAAAGGAGTTCCTCTCGTTTTAACATGTGATACAAAATCGTAGGTAAATCTATACTCTTGTATTGCTCTTATTCTTGTATTATATTAACACATATACTGTTAGGTATTTACGTTTCGTTTCATACTCATATCACAATTTTTAAGGACTGAAAATTATTCGAAACTGGCCTCAAAACAATTTTTTACAAGCACTAATATAAACAATGTTATAATACACCTGGCTCATTAATTGGAATCTTTAGTTTATGGCTGCATTCATAAATTATTTCTGGTTGCATTAAGATACATACACTGAACTGCTCTTGTGCAGATTGTGGTAAGGCTCCTAAATATACAGGCTGACGCAATCGCCATTTTGAGTCAGTTATTGTCTGTCAGTGCTGTTTTAATGTTACATGGCATGTTACATGGTTGATATTTGATACACAATTTAGCTGTAAAATAGGTGCTTCTTCTTCCAAGAACTTATGTTAATCATTCTGCGAAGTAGTCGAGAATGTTTTGACTTTTTCGAGATGACGAAAAATGGTCGAGAAAGTGGCCCGTTTCTTGTATAAACTGTGTATAATCATCCCTTCAACTGGGAGTCAAGATGACCTCTGTGCCAGCCTGTATATTTACATAGCAGCTTTAGATTGTGGCGATATGAATCGATTAGTGTAATTGTGGGAACTTTAAGATGGTTGGTGATAGATACTTATTAAGTGTTTCACCTGAAGTTCAAGAATGGATTGCGAATAAAGACTTAGAAATCCAAAGAAGAAATAAAACTGGCAGTTAAGTGTGTGGTGGTGGTGGGGGGCTTAAAATATAATTGTAACAGCAGTAAATAGTACTATGGGTTTCCATAGATCTCGTACTCAATTGTAAAGCACATATAAAGTAAAAAAATCTGATGTGGGCAATACATGACTTTCCTTATATAATGTAATGACTTTACTACTTTTACAGTAAAAAATAGGATTTTCTTATAGTAGATACTAATATTATTTCCAAGTTATTGAATTTTCGACAATTAGTCGTCATTTTCATTGATTTAGCGTCATTTTTATCCATTTGGCGAGATTTTCGCTAACTTGGCAACATTTCAAAAAGTCGCCAAGTTGGCGACATTCCGCCAAATTCGTCGCCAAAATCTCGCCAAGCGTTATGGACGAAGAAATAAGTTGTTCTTACAGCAGAAAAATGACTATTGGCGTTCAAATACAAAAGTATTACTCAAAGCATATTTTTTCATGAATGGAACGAGCTAGATCCACGAGAATGATGTCA
Source organism: Amaurobius ferox (assembly GCA_951213105.1). Lineage (NCBI taxonomy): Eukaryota > Metazoa > Arthropoda > Arachnida > Araneae > Amaurobiidae > Amaurobius > Amaurobius ferox. The sequence goes on along the minus strand of OX578135.1, from coordinate 129,592,391 downwards.
CCCAATTTATCCCATGGTATTACATATGCAGAGTGAACATGTTTCACAAGAGTAAATATTTTTTTTTCATTTTATATGACTTTTTAATATTTTTTTTGGAAAATGTGTAATATCTCGAGAACGGTTCATGTTAGCGTTCTAAAATTTATGTCAATCGTTTTCTAATGAAAAATAAATAAGAAATGTCTATTTGCGTAACTTTATTAGTGGTTTTGATTTTTTGACGATTTTTTCAACATTTTATTCGAAAATTTAGGGGGGTTCTGAACATTTGATTATGTATAAAAACAATAGGCTTCCAGTGTTTACGGATTGTGATTTTTGTGCCAAATTTGGTTCGAATCGGTCCATTCGTTTGTCAGTCATCGTCTCCACAGACTCACTGACACACACACACACACACACACACATACTTTCACACACACACACACACACACACACACAGACATCACTTCAAAAATGTTGATCAGGGATGCTTGATACGTGCTCTCCCGTCGAAAACTTGATTTCGAATTTTCGACCCCGTCACAATACTTTCCTTATACATTATGTATATAAGGAAAGTAATAAATTCAAAAGGGGAGTAGATACTACATGTAAATTTGCTATTTAAACCATATTAACTGCTTAGAAAAATCTTTTGTGAAAAAAAGTGAAAATAAAAATGTAAAAATAAAATGTTTTAAATTAACTATATGATTATATAATTTTAAATTATATCATGAATAAATGTGTTTATACTTTAAGACAAGTTCAAGTACGAAGTACACAAAATTCTTGGAGAGTACATTCAGGCTTGAGAGTGTACAACTTTTTACAGGGAGAAAACAAACAGATAGCATGAATTTCGGATCGATGAATAATCCCTACAAAAATGTTAATCGTTTTGTGCGTAAACGTTTATACTCGTGAAATTGGTGTGGATTTATGAATGGGGTCATTATGAAGTTTTATCACTCGAGTTTTGCTGGATAAGTTCAAAACCGTCGACCAAACAGATAGTCCCATCCAGCCAGTAACTAGCACGTTTGAAACCGCGTTCAAAAGAGTTGATTAAATTCTAAATATTTCAGGATGTTTTTTGTTTAAAAGTTGATCAGGTGATTCGTAAATTTGATTTATCACAGGTAAATACTTCATAAATAACCTTAGGAAATTTATCACATTTATACTAGTTGTTAAGGACTATGTTCATTTCATAGCCGACGAGGACACTAAACTTCCGAGATAAAGCGAGTTAAGTTTTCGAGAGATATTAATTGAATCCAAATCCGGAGAGACTGAAATACGGTAGAACCACGCTGACAGTGTAATTTTGTAATCAGTACATTTATGGCGATGCAAATTTAAAATTTTAGAAAGTTTTTCAAGCGTATAAACAAGGTTTCCTATTTGTAGGAAAGTAAAGCAAATAGATATTGTTCAAAAAGAATGATAATCGACCGTAACTCCAGTCTGAAGGAACCGAAATCGCTTTGGATGAATATCGTCTTGCAAAGTAAAACTCCAACAAAGTTCAAAACGTTTATTCGTTGCTTTTAGTCATATTTTTTCGTTTAAAACACGTAATATGAGCCTATTTTGAATAAAATATGATACATAATTCAAGCAGCTTAATCTTTCTTTAGCAAATATAAAGTCTATGAAAATCTAATAGCGCGTTGTGGATTTTACTTGATCTGATACAAGTGTAAAGTTGAACACTGTTTGAATAAAAGTCTAATTAATCACTTTGCATTTTCTGATATGTTGTCGTCTACGTTAAGATCCTCAACAAATACGATGGGACTATTTGGACCGCTGAAGTTCTTCCCTATTATAACTATTCTATTTTATAACTAAGAATCCGATACCGAAATCCAATTATAATCCTTGTAGAATTGTCAAGATCATATGAACTATTTGCTTACGGTTCATATTTAGCACTTTTAAATTTTAATATATAAGCATTTCAAATTTTGTAACCGGAAAATTTGCAATATCATATTACTTCCATATATTCAACTTCTGATTGCATTTGCAATTACTTTGGTGATGTTGGCCATTATACATTTTCTTGTCCCATTCTAGAAAATTTCACTTATCTAACCCATCTCCTGATAATCAATCATTATGATTTTCAAGCATTTGTAAAAATAACAAATCTGTCGACATAATTAACAAGAAAGATCAATCATGCTTAAAGCATTGTTTATGAAACACTTTCCAACTTCGATGCAATTTTTTTTAAACATGTCTGAAATGCAATACATTCCTCGGTAATATTTTAAAACTTATCACAATACTACATTAATTTATTATATTTGAAAACTTAAACCTTCATCGAAAAAATCTGATGTGGGCAACACATGACTTTCCTTATATAATGAAATGAATTTACTACTTTTACAGTAAAAAAATAGGTTTTTTTTATAGTATTATATAATTATATTTTTTATAGTATTATATAGTAATAATATTCTTTCCAAGACATTAAATTTTCAACAATTAGTCGTCATTTTCATTGATTTAGCATCATTTTTATCAATTTGGCGAGATTTTCGTGAATTTGGCAACATTTCAAAAAGTCGCCAAGTTGGCGACATTCCGCCAAATTCGTCGCCAAAATCTCGCCAAGCGTTATGCACTAAGAAATAAGTTATTCTTACAGCAGATAAATGACTATTGGCATTCAAATACAAAAGTGTTACTCAGAGTATCTCTTATCATGAATGGAACGAGCTAGATCCACGAGAATGATGTCACCCAATTTATCGCATGATATTACATATGAAAAGTGAGCATGTTTATCAATAGGAATTTTTTTTTTTATTTTATATGACTTTTTATATTTTTTTTAAAAATGTACAATATCTTGAGAACGGCTCGTGTTAGCGTTCTAAAATTTATGTCAATCGTTTTCTAATGAAAAATTACATAAGAAATGTCTATTTGCGTAACTTTATTAGTGATTTTGATTTTTTGACGATTTTTTCAAAATTTCATTCGAAAATTTAGGGGGGTTCTGAACATTCGATTACGTATAAAAACAATAGGCTTCCAGTGTTTACGGATTGTGATTTTTGTACCAAATTTGGTTCAAATCGGTTTATTCCTTCGTCAGTTATCGTCTTCACAGACCCACTGACACGCACACACACACACACACAGACATCACTTCAAAAATGTTTGATTCGTGATCTGGGATGCTTGAAACGTGCTCTCCCGTCGAAAACTCGAATTCGAATTTTCGACCCCGTCACAATACTTTCCTTATACATTATGTATATAAGGAAAGTAAAAAATGAACTTCATTCAAATGACGGCATTGAAATAAATTGCCTGGTTTAAACATCTCTAAAATGTGATACATTCCTCGGTAATAATTTTACAATTATCATAATACAACGGTAATTTATTAAATTTGAAAACTTCATCGAAAACAACTGAAATTCATTCAAATGACGTCATAGAAAAAATAACACGCCTGGCTCTTTCTAGAAAAGAAGCAGCATTTCATTTATAAATAATGTCCCATTCATGTCATTCATCACATTACTATAATAATTTATTTTATTTAAAAATTAAGACCATGGAGCTACAAATAATTAAACTCTATGCGTAAAACTTCATCGAAAAAAATCGTCTTTCTCTTTGTAAAATCAATGAATATTTCATTCATATCAGCTACGCAGACTCCATGGACTAATTGATTTTGTGTTAAAGAAATACCGCAATTCTAATACAACTAATTCTACATATTTTGCTGTTTACATTTTACATAGGTGAAAAATAGTCTTCGTTTTAGTAATAATGAAATTTGGATGAGCATTTAAACTCAAATATATTTTAATTGCGTTATTTCAGTATGTAGATGCACATTATTTAAGCAGAAATAAAGTGGTTTTTAAACGTATACAACACTCAATATGAATTAAAAAGAACTTTAAAAATCACGATTTTGAGACAAGATGGATGCCATATATTATTTTGAAATAGGTCACGTGATCTTTTGATATCATGGTCACGTGATCGCTTCATAAAAGAGGTGTTATTATTATTTTAATTTTTATTTAAAAAAGAATATATTTCGCTGAATTTTTTTTATATATTTTATGGAACAATTTGAATATCACCTAAAATTTTCGAAGTAATTTGTGAATTTTAAATCCGCTTACAAAAATGCTTGAAAAATTAGGTCCCATAGGGCTCAATGTATTTCATTTTTTCAACCCGGGTTCAATCCAAAACTAATTGGGTGATATTATTCATTTATATTCCCGTAGGTCCTACAGACCATCTGAACAACATACTAAAATTTCATTTTGATTAAGTCATTTTTACGGCAGTTATCGTGGTAACGGATAGAGAGACAGACAGAATGAACAAAGTCATAAACACTGTGTGTTTTAACACAAAAAGTGTTAAAAACTGTGTTCTTTATGCAAAAAGGATTCGTGATAATATTAACTGATTTACGGGTTTATGAGTTGTCTATGCTTTTAATTATCTTCTAATCAATAGAACGTGCGCTCCATTTAACACCATTCTATTTTTTTTTTGTTAGTATTTTTTGTTTTCTCTTTTTTTTTAATTTTCTTTTCATTTCTTTCGACAGTTTCAAACCTTTTATTCAAAATTAGTTTTCTACATTTTTGTATCATTTTATCAAAAGGTTATTTGTAATTATCAATAAGTTATTTATAATTTAGAACTATTTTAACATATGTTGTCATCCAGGACTAAAAATATTCATTAACGTATTACGCGTATTACCAGTATGTCTATATAAATTGTCTATGTATGTCTTTGCATGTCCATGTACACTGTTTTCCTGTTGGTATTATATGTCTAAGTTCATTGTCTTTGTATGTCTATGTATAACTATGTGTTTTGTTTTCTGTGGTTGTAGGTCGTCCCTTGTAACTGCTGTACACCCTTTGGGTGGGCTGGACGGTCTGGGTAAAAAATGCGTCTTCTATTTGCCAAAGGATCCTTCGAAATAAGAGCTTTGTAAAAATAAATAATTGATCAGTAACCGGATTTCCATCTGAAAACTTTTGACCTTTACTCTCTATATCTATCATTTATAGTTTAAAATTATTTCGAGTGAAAAAAAATAAGCAAAGTGAATCAAATACTCAATCAGACAAAAAAAAATTTAAAAAAAAAATTCGAAAACAAAAAATGTTCATAACAGAAAAGTGTTGAAATAATTTTTGTATATTCAAAAATGGTATCATATTCAAATTTAGTATATTCAAAAATGGCATATTCAAAACATTTTGTATATGCCATATTTAGTATATTCAAAATTTAGTATATTTGATTTAGTATAATGGAATAACAAAACAAATTATATAATAGGATTAATATAATAGAATAGCAAAGAAATTAGTATACTCAAAATTTACTATATTATTCCATATATTGTATTTTCCATATTTAGAAAACTCAATATTTAGTATATTCCATATTTTCCATATTTAGTATATTCAAAAATGGAATATTCAAAATATTTAGTATATTCCATATTTAGTATATTCAAAATTTAGTAGGTTTAATATATTCAAAATTTAATATATTTAATTTAGTATACAGAATAACAAAAAAGATAATATAATATAATTAATATAATAAAATAACAAAAAAATTAGTATATTCAAAATTTAGTATATTATTCCATATTTAACATATTTAGTATATTCAAAAAAGTAATCGTCCAAAGTGTTTACATTTATCGTAACGTTCGATATTCAACCAGGTACACCTACCATAGTTGTTATTCACATGAAAACTGAGCAATCTTTATTCCCACTTTAGTAAAGCCATTCGCGTAAGACTAATAACAGCTTCCACTCATTCATAACTCATACTCTTTATCAAGTTCACCCTCCCGTCAGAAGCACAGAGCAATTACTGTCCCATTTCTACCCGAAACTGGCCTATGATTGCAAACTTTCGAAAGATATGTTATTCGTTTGAAGTACAGAAATTGACTGCTATCGTAATCATGTCTTAATGACTGTAGATATCAGAAAGCTCCCATTTTTCTGAATTGTTAAAAGTCCCGAATAGAAACCCAACTTCTAGAATTGTTTGCGCTCAATTAACCACAACCGCAACGGCTAAATCATCAGATTTTTCTCGAGTACGATTGATTGCTAACGAGAAGATTTCAGTAGTTTTCTGAATTAGCGGTTGTTTTCTGTCTGTTCCAAAAAAGAGAAAGAGTATGGTATATTTGATGAAATAATTGTAAAATATCTGATGTGAGCAAGAAAGAGTTGTTTTACGCATTGTATTTAGTCGGATGAGTTTTATTGTTTTTATCGCATACGATTCTACGTACAAAAATCTGATGTGGGCAACACATGACTTTCCTTATATAATGACATGAATTTACTACATTTACAATAACAAAAATCTGATGTGGGCAACACATGACTTTCCTTATATAATGTAAAGAATTTACTACTTTTACAGTAAAAAAATAAGTTTTTCTTATAGTAGATACTAATATTCTTTCCAAGCTATTGAATTTTCTACAATTAGTCGTCATTTTCATTGATTTAGCATCATTTTTATCCATTTGGCGAGATTTTCATTAATTTGGCAACATTTCAAAAAAGTCGCCAAGTTGGCGACATTCCGCCAAATTCGTCGCCAAAATCTCGCCAAGCGTTATGCACTAAGAAAAAAGTTATTCTTACAGCAGATAAATGACTATTGGCGTTCAAATACAAAAGTATTATTCAAAGAATATTTTTTCATGAATGGAACGAGCTAGATCCACGAGAATGATGTCATTCAATTTATCGCATAGTATTACATATGAAAAGTGAACATGTTTCTCAATAGGAATTTTTTTATGTGATTTTTCATAATTTTTTTGAAAAATGTACAATATCTCGAGAACGGTCCATGTTAGCGTTCTGAAATTTATGCCAATCGTTTCCTAATGGAAAATTACATAAGAAATGTCTATTTGCGTAAATTTATTAGCGGATTTGATTTTTTGACGATTTTTTCAAAATTTCATTCGAAAATTTAGGGGGTTCTGAACATTCGATTCCATATAAAAACAATAGGCTTCCAGTGTTTACGGATTGTGATTTTTGTACCAAATTTGGTTCGAATCGGTCCATTCGTTCGTCAGTTATCGTCTCCACAGGCTCACTGACACACACACATACTTTCACACACACAGACATCACTTCAAAAATGTTTGATTCGTGATCAGGGATGCTTGAAACGTGCTCTCCCGTCGAAAACTCGAATTCGAATTTTCGACCCCGTCACAATACTTTCCTTATACATTATGTATATAAGGAAAGTAAAAATTGGTTTTTTTTATAGTAGATACTTTTATTCTTTCCAAGATATTGAATTTTTGACAATTAGTCCTCATTTTCCTTGATTTAGCGTCATTTTTATCCATTTGGCGAGATTTTCGTTAATTTGGTAACATTTAAAAAAGTTGCCACGTTTGCGACATTTCGCCAAATTCGTCGCCAAAATCTCGCCAAGCGTTATGGACGGAGAAATAAGTTATTCTTATAGCAGATAAATGACTATTAGCGTTCAAATGCAAAAGTATTACTCAAAGTATCTTTTCTCACTTATTAATATGCTCTAAACAGTTCCATGAATCTTACTATTTGCAATTGGAGTGCAGTCTTAACTTTAAGAATTCCTTCCACAAACCGGTTCTCTGAGGACGAACTAAACCATTTCAGAATCGTGCAGCTTAAACTCTATGCTTTGAAATACATTTGAAGCCGGCTTCTTGGTGAGACTGAATTTGCCGCTCTGCGTAAAGGTTCAAAAACTCGTTGCATATAGCACGCTTTTGTGGTGACATTGCTGATGTCGGCTATTCCATGCTCATGAGCGTATAATAGAAGTAAAACTTATTTATGAATGCTGGTATCTGAAATAGAAGTGCGATCATAACAGATGTATTATTAGGAAAAATAAACTAGGCAAAAGAATGGAAGAATGAAATAATTGTATGGGTTGTCAGTGAAGTGGGCACGGTGAAATATATCAAATTTTTATACCATCATTTTGCTCCGAATATCTTCTGTGAAATCGAGATTTAAAGCAATTTATAATCAAAAGCTGCGTAAAAATATACCGGTATATATTTTTGAATTTTATGTGTTCTAAATTTTCCAGAGTTCATTTTTAGTTTTTGTCTTTTTAAAACGGTATTTTTCATTTGAAAAATAAAGCATTTTCTTTGTAAATTGTAATTAACCAAATGCTTAAATGTATCAACTAGTTTTGAAGACAGGAAAAGAGTCACATTCATATAAAAAATTAAACAGACCAGTCATCTTTAAAACCGTGTAGAATGTATTGCCGTACTATATATGTTTTCTATAAATTATGTAGAATAAATGTATTGTACTCCATTCTAATAGCTTGAGATTACCAGTGTGCCGCCTAGGTGTAATAAATAAAAAGTGTTTAAGTAATTACTAATTAAAAAGTATGATAAACACATCTAAAACATATCAAATATATTCAATCAAAGACAATAAGATCTGTAAACTGTATTTAAAAATACCATATTGACGTACAAGAATATTTTTTGCGCATGTTTTATAAATTAAATTATTTGTGCTTAAGTATTTATGTACTTCTTTATAATTTGTGATAAATATTTTTATACCGGTTTATCCGATTTACCATACACAAATTTTGCATTCACGATTTCGGATTGTATATAGCTCATGTCTGTCATTTCTTTAACATTGTCACTGATTATGGAAATTATGATGGCTGAAAGCGCTATGCTACTTTAAACTGTAAAAATTTCTTGTACGTCAAGTTAGTGTTCCAGACCTGGATGGAATTCCAGACCTGGATGGATAAGCGTGTTTTAGAAATTATGGAATCCATTTCGGTCAATTAATTGTGTGTGTGTGCGCAAATACGCAACTAAAAAACGCAATTGTACAAAGTACTGCTATCAATTTTCATGTGTATATGCGTTCTATAAGAAACTAGAAATATATATTATTTTCGAAATTCTCGTGATTAGTACCGAAACTCTTCGTATTTTAAGGTTCCCATAGTTCATTTTCATACTTCCAATGGAAAACGATGATAATTCCCCGAAAGATGTGGGTAATTAATAGTATATGGTAAAAAACTGATAATTTGAAGTACGCTGTGGATTCTAACGATAACAAAATAGTTTGTATTGACACATATACGTCAAATTTATCCTATTCATAACCTTAACTAATCTGTTGACAACTTGGGAAACATATTAATTTCAACCAATGATTTCTATTACTGATTTATAACTTAAATGAGCATATAAATAGTGAACAAGAAAGATCAATCATGCATAAGCATTGATTATGAAACACTTTCCAACTGAAATGTAATTTCATTTAAAAATTTCTAAAATGTGATTCATTCAGTGGTAATATCTTTTACATTATCACAGTACTACAGAAATTTATTATACTTAAATATTTAAAACTGTATCGAAATATAAATCATCTGATTCTTTATGGAAAATCAATGAATATTTCATTCATATAACTTGTATTCCAGACTCCAGAGCTAAATAATTTTGTGTGAAAAAAATTCAGCAATTCTTATGTAATTCATCTTACAATCGCTTGAGATATTTGCATTCTGCATATGTTAAAATTAGGCTTCCTTGAAGAAATAATAAAAGTTTAGGGATCATTTAAAATCACAACTATTGTAATTGCATAGGCACGGAATTTAGATACACAGATAATACACAGATAATATATATGTGTATGTGTATGTACTCAAAGTATCGGAATCGTGCCGAAGATCGGAACTCGAATTTTCAAAGTATCTACACGTTTTGGGACTTCTAGAACACGAAAAAACAACTTTTAGGAAGACGTCTGTGTGTGTAAGGGTGTATCTGTGTATGTTTCTGTGTGTCTGTGTGGATATTACATCCACTCTAATTGAAAAACTAATGGACCGAATTTCATACAATTTGGTAGGTATGTTTTTTGTGGGAAATCCTGATGTTCATTAGATTATAGTACGATTCGTAATAAAAGAATCTGCCTTCTTTGCGAAATGGCCGCAGAAATTGCCTTTATCCACTCTAGCTAAAAACTAATGAACCAAATTTAACAAAATTTGGAGTATAATATTTCAATAACCTACAAGTGATTTATATACCAAATTTAACAAAATTTTGTATATAAATCATTTGTAGGTTATTCTACTACGATTCGGGAAAAAGGAACGGGCTATTTTTGCGAAATGGCCAGCAAAAATCGTTATATATAAAAATAAAAGACTACGTGTGCTCAATTATATCAATTAAATTCCTATTTTATATGTGATTTTTGACAACAAAAATAATAAGACTAACCCCATTACTCTAGGACTAGCCGTTCTTGAGATATTCTAGTTTTTTCGCGTTTTCGCTACGCCACCTTTGACAATAAGTCCAGTTATCAAATGAGAACCAAATTTAAGTTTAACGTGTAAATTCAATGTCATTTAAAATACTTATGTTGTGCAGATAAACTCAAATTATCATTGAATAAATAAAGAGAACGAATATGAGTCTGCAGGGAAATACATGTGCTGTCCACATCAGAATTTTTAACAATATTACAACAATGATTTATAAAAGTGAACGGGGATTAATTGCGGGTCATTTCGAAAAAAAATGTATGATCTATATTTAAAGATCCACCAAATTGCTGTAGAATAAAATGTTCTACAAATTTAAGCTGTGTACCAAATTTTAACTCTCTAGGACGTAGGAAAGTGCATTTAAAATGCCATCAATTAAATTTATCATGAAGAGTTATATAAAATTTTAAAAAAATGAAAAATTGTTATCTACCAAATTATTTTAAAATATGAAGCCACTCCCATATGCAAAACGTTTTAACAAATGGAGAGATATTTATTATATAATATCTCTCTCTTTTCTTTCTGGAAGATATCCGAATTTAATTGAATTTGTTTTTTTCCCTATATTAAATAATTTTTTTAATTAAAAAACTACTTAACATATTTTACTGAATTTTTTTTTATATATTCTATGGGATAATGTGAATATTTCCTAAAAATTTCGAAGCAATTCGTGAATTTTAAATTTACTTAAAAAATGTTTGAAAAATTAGGTCCCATAGGGTTCAATGTATTTCATTTTTTCAACCCGGGTTCAATAAAAAACTAATTGGGTGATATTATTTATTTATATTCCCATAGGTCCTACAGACCGTCTGAACAACATACTAAAATTTCATTTTGATAAACTCATTTTTACGGCAGTTATCGTGCTAACGGACAGACAGACAGACAGAATGAACAAAGTCATAAACACTTTTCAACTTTGTTGTAAAGTGTTATTAAACAAGAAAGATCAATCATGCATAAGCATTGATTGTGAAACACTTTCCAACTGAAATGTAATTTCATTTAAAAATTTCTAAAATGTGATTCATTCAGTGGTAATATCTTTTACATTATCACAGTACTACAGTAATTTATTATACATAAATATTTAAAACTGTATCGAAATATAAATCATCTGATTCTTTATGCAAAATCAATGAATATTTCATTCATATAACTTGTATTCCAGACTCCAGAGCTAAATAATTTTGTGTGAAAAAAATTCAGCAATTCTTATGTAATTCATCTTACAATCGCTTGAGATATTTGCATTCTGCATATGTTAAAATTAGGCTTCCTTGAAGAAATAATAAAAGTTTAGGGATCATTTAAAATCACAACTATTGTAATTGCATAGGCACGGAATTTAGATGCACAGATAATACACAGATAATATATATGTGTATGTGTATGTACTCAAAGTATTGGAATCGTGCCGAAGATCGGAACTCGAATTTTCAAAGTATCTACACGTTTTGGGACTTCTAGAACACGAAAAAACTACTTTTAGGAAGACGTCTGTGTGTGTAAGGGTGTATCTGTGTATGTTTCTGTGTGTCTGTGTGGATATTACATCCACTCTAATTGAAAAACTAATGGACCGAATTTCATACAATTTGGTAGGTATGTTTTTTGTGGGAAATCCTGATGTTCAATAGATTATAGTACGATTCGTAATAAAAGAATCTGCCTTCTTTGCGAAATGGCCGCAGAAATTGCCTTTATCCACTCTAGCTAAAAACTAATGAACCAAATTTAACAAAATTTGGAGTATAATATTTCAATAACCTACAAGTGATTTATATACCAAATTTAACAAAATTTTGTATGTAAATCATTTGTAGGTTATTCTACTACGATTCGGGAAAAAGGAACGGGCTATTTTTGCGAAATGGCCAGCAAAAATCGTTATATATAAAAATAAAAGACTACGTGTGCTCAATTATATCAATTAAATTCCTATTTTATATGTGATTTTTGACAACAAAAAGAATAAGACTAACCCCATTACTCTAGGACTAGCCGTTCTTGAGATATTCTAGTTTTTTCGCGTTTTCGCTACGCCACCTTTGACAATAAGTCCAGCTATCAAATGAGAACCAAATTTAAGTTTAACGTGTAAATTCAATGTCATTTAAAATACTTATGTTGTGCAGAGAAACTCAAATTATCATTGAATAAATAAAGAGAACGAATATGAGTCTGCAGAGAAAGACATGTGCTGTCCACATCAGAATTTTTAACAATATTACACCAATGATTTATAGAAGTGAACGGGGATTATTTTCAGGCCATTTCGAAAAAAATGTATAATCTATATTTAAAGATCCATCAAATTTTTGTCGAATAAAATGTTCAACAAATTTAAGCTGTGTACCAAATTTTAACTCTCTAGGACGTAGGAAAGTGCATTTAAAATGCCATCAATTAAATTTATCATGAAGAGTTATATAAAATTTAAAAAAATGAAAAATTGTTATCTACCAAATTTATCTTAAAATATGAAGCCACTCCCATATACAAAACGTTTAAACAAATGGAGAGATATTTATTATATAATATCTCTCTCTTTTCTTTCTGGAAGATATCCCAAAGTCAGAATTTAATTGAATTTGTTTTTTTCCCTATATTAAATAATTTTTGTAATTAAAAAACTACTTAACATATTTTACTGAATTTTTTTTTATATATTCTATGGGATAATGTGAATATTTCCTAAAAATTTCGAAGCAATTCGTGAATTTTAAATTTACTTAAAAAATGTTTGAAAAATTAGGTCCCATAGGGTTCAATGTATTTCATTTTTTCAACCCGGGTTCAATAAAAAACTAATTGGGTGATATTATTTATTTATATTCCCATAGGTCCTACAGACCGTCTGAACAACATACTAAAATTTCATTTTGATAAACTCATTTTTACGGCAGTTATCGTGCTAACGGACAGACAGACAGACAGACAGACAGACAGACAGACAGACAGAATGAACAAAGTCATAAACACTTTTCAACTTTGTTGTAAAGTGTTAAAAAGGTCGATCGTACATCGGTATCTTGGTATGTTTTTTGTAAATATTCAATACATGTATAAAATGAACACATAAAACAGCTATCAGATTCAAAGCATTACTTGTAACAGAATGCAAGATAATTTGAAAACTAACTTATTAGCACAAAACATTTATATGACATACTATATTTAGTAAATATAAGTATTAGACAAATATTTTACTAAATCTAATCGTAATGGTGGTAATGCATAAAGGATTTCAAGGATAATATGTGATTATTCTTAAATACGTAAAACTACCCCAATCTAGCAGCCCATAATCGCAAAATTTTCATCATCTGTTTTCCAATTAAAATATTTTTAATTATATACTATTCATTTTTTTTTGAAAAATATTTTAATTGTCAAAATTCTGCATTATTTCCTCAAGACGCAACATCATAGTTTTAAATTTTGGAATAAGCAGAAAGGGAAAGGTACTATAAAAGCACTTACGAAGATAAAATGCCCAGATGCTAATCAAAATACCCTTCGAAAGCTCAATAACGAGACCACTAATATAAGAACAGAACTTACTTTCATCTCCCATCTGTAAAGTATTGCAGATGCTTGGATGGAGGAATCAGTGTATCATTATGAATAAGTATAATTTCTTTGTAATATACATCTTAATGATTTTTATGAAATCTCATCAAGTGCTCTATATAGATTGTTGTGCAGGAATTACTTCAGATAATACACATTTAAAGCAAAGTACAGGTAGTTATTTCGATTATGCAATACGGTTTTGCAATATTTTATAGCTTTCGCAGAAAACAGTATCAAGACTTGCAGAGTCCATATCGACAATAAGTGCTTGCAACTTCGTCCCAGTAGCTCAACAGTAGAGCGTCGGTTGGCCAGTTCGAAGATTCCGGTTTCGATTCCCCGTTGCGGCACTGTTCTCTACAATAGTGTCCGAATAGGGACATTGTTTAGAACATTGCTGTCCCAACCCTACAATAGTGTCCGAATAGGGACATTGTAGAGAACATTGCTGTCCCAACCGGGAATCGAACCCTGGATCTTCGAACTGGCCAGCCGACGCTCTACGAGTCGAAGTACCGGGATGCTCTTATTGTCAAAGTGGACCCTGATGGCGTCATAAGAAAGGTCTTTACTTTCAATATAAAGTACATTAGTAAAGTGTTTGTGATGCTTGGATTGAGGAACAATTTCTTCACCATTAGGCTTCTGCGTAATTTTTTTCTATTATCTTTCTGGCTGTTAAGAAACTTTAACAAGTATTGTATAGAGTGTAGTGCGAAATATACTTTGAAAATAAGATCCATTTTAAGCAACGTACAATCAATATACAATGAGCGTCACGTGACTAGTGGCTCAAGAACAGCATGCTTCTTTCTCGTTTAGAATATGTAATTCTAATAAGTAACTCTTTCGCCAATGTAACTTATTTGCCATTGCAAATGGTTTTCTAATTGATTATCTACAACTGTATTACATTATACAGTTATAGTAGTTATTTTAACTGTATAATGTTTTTTTTTATAAAAGTCCATAACTTCTGCAAATGGCAGTTTCAAGACTTCTTGCACGCTGTCTTGTTTTTGTGATACCATTCATATAGTCAACTGCTTCTTTACGTCATCATGTATTCTGTAACTAAATCAAACATAAGCAATTATTTGACCTATAAAATGTGAAATATTCAGGTCATTTTATCAGTTCAAACATTTTAAGAAAATGTTTGAGTATGAAATGAACAAGCATAAAATTTTTTCAGCGTCAATAACATGCTGAATATTGCACACCTACAATCCCTACAAAATATATCATCTATTGAAATTCACTCCTAAATTATTTTTGTCACCAATTGGGCTAAATGTCAGTCACCATGAGCAAGGGGCTGACCCACTGCGCATACAAAGTAGACATATATAGTACGTCAATGGTTTACAACCTGACTGTGCCACTCAATTTTGAAATGCGTTATAAGATCAAGCAAAGCAAAATAAAAGAAAACATTACAGAAATGCATGTCTTAACAACTAAATGGAAATTATGAAGGAAACGTTAAAAAGCTTATACTTGTGTACACGAATAAAAACACATGAGACTGAATCTAACTGGTTTTTAAAATGCAGGTTACTACTGATACGTAACGAAAATTGTTGATTATAGCAATGTACACTCTTGCATCTACCCACTGTGCAATAAACTAAAATATGCAAAAGCATACATGCACCCATATGTTTAAATTTATCCAAAACTAATATATGTTAAAAACAATTTTAGATTACATATGACTATCCAAAACTATTTTATAAAGATCAATATAGTTATACGTATATTTACAGCGTGCTTATAGCCAAACATACAAGCTTTATGGCGGAGTAATTCACAAAAAACTTACTCAAAAAGCATTACTCAATATAAAAGAACATTGATATGAGGTGTGGAAAACCACATAAGTGGTAACACATAAGATAAGTACATACAGGGTGTTCCAAAAATGACTGACACATTTGAAAAATGCATTAAAAAGATACAGAAGACGATAGAAATGTAGCGTTTGCTGTATTGTATTTGGGAAACGAGAGAATTTTATTCGACCAATTTTCAAAATTTGTTATGAAGGTCACCAACAGATGGCGCTGCGGTTGTGAGATAGCTGTAGGGAAACGCATACTGCCAGATCGCCATTCTGTACTTTGCTCAGCATTCTGCTCGCGTATGTTTCTCAAAGATTTCAAGTTGCTGTTGGTTTATTCGTTGGAATAGCGGATATTTCTTGACCTGACCATTCCGGATGAAATGTTTGCACAGGTGCCTGCGAATTTTGTTTGCAGACTGCGCCATGTTGTTGCTGCAAATGGTGGTTATTTTGAAATCGTATTGTCTAGTTTTTGCAACATGGTCATACTGTTTATTAGTTTTCCTATTCATACAGCGCCATTTGTTGGTGACCTTTGTAACAAATTTTGAGAATTGGAGGAATAAAATTCCCTGGGTTCCCAAGTACAATGCAGCAAACTTTACATTTCTATCGCCTTCTGTTTTCTTTTAATGCATTTTTCAAATGTGTCAGTCATTTTTGGGACACAATATAAATAAAATTATGTCACATGTTAAAATTAAATAATATAAGGTGTAATGCAATGAATAATTGATATTCTAATGAACTACTGTCTAAGAAATACAGGCTATATATACAAGTCACATAAAGCGTTCATTTTTCTCTAAGAAAATACTCTTTTGAATACGTCTCCATGCCCAATTACTTGTGGTGATGCTAATCACCCACTTTTTAAAGTATACTGCAAAAGATTAAAGAGATGCCATTTCTTCGTCAATGGACTTTTCAAATACATAATGTAAATTATTAGTCCTTCTTTTCGGTCCACGCATACATCCATACCCTGTTTATCAATTTCGTGGTGTAGCTTCAACAGTAGACAATTTCCGGAAAGGACTTGAATGACATATCTTCCAAAGCTTTTCATTTCAAATGATACTTTTGGGAAGAAATCTTATGTTTCTCTTCTATTGGAATAGTCACAATTGTCTTGTCATTGTTAAAGCAGTCTTATTTTAAAATTTATTTTTAAGAAGAGCTTGGGAACAGAAAGATTTAAGGTTTAAACAAAATTAACAGAAAAGGAATTAAACGCTAATACATCGGCAGGTTTATTACTTTCCTTATATAGATATAATACATAAGGAAAGTATTGTGACGGGGTCGAAAATTCGAATTCGAGTTTTCTACGGGAGAACACGTCTCAAGCATCCTTGAACACGAATCAGGCATTTGTGAGACGATGACTGCGTGTGTGTGTTGTTGTTGTTGAGACCCAGACCGTCCGACCTACCAGAAAGGTGTAAGGTAACTGTTTGGACGGCCGGGAAGTGCCACTCAATTTGAACCGGAACCCAGTGGGGGAGGCATCCACAGGGACCGTACCCTCCTTCCCCTACCACCAACCTGTGTGTGTGTGCTGGAGACCCAGACCACACGACCACCCCTAGGGTTTACGGTAGCAATATGAGTGGCCGGTGTGTGTGTGCGTGAAAGTATGTGTGTGTGTGTGGAGACAATAACTGACGAACGATTCAAAGAAAATTTGGTACAAAAATCACAATCCATAAATACTGGAAGCCTACTGTTATTATACGTAATCGGATTTTCAGAACCACCCTAAATTTTCGTGTGAAATTTCGAAAAAATCATAAAAAAATTAAAATATTTAATAAAGTTACTGTAAATAGTCATTTCTTATGTAATTTTGCATTATAAAACAATTGACAAAAGTTTTATAACGCTATCATGAACCATTTTCGAGATATTGCACATCTTCCAAATACATTTATCAAAAACTACCATAAATTAAAAAAAATAACAACTGTTGAGAAACATGTTCACTTTTCATATGTAGCATCATGCGATAAATTTGGTGACACCACGCTCGTGGTGTCGTCAAAAAATCAAAACAGCTAATAAAGTTACGCAAATAGACATTTCTTATGTAATTTTTTATTAGAAACAATTGACATAAATTTTAGAACGCTAACATGGACCGTTCTCGAGATATTGCACTTTTTTCAAAAAAATTATCAAAAAGTCATATAAAATAAAAAAAAATTTCCTATTGAGAAGCATGTTCACTTTTCATATGTAATACCATGCGATAAATTTGGTGATCATTCTCGTGGATCTAGCTCGTTCCAATTGTGGGAACTAAATAAAAAATAAACTTAAATTTTAAATTTTAAATACAAAATTCATTAAAATCGACATGGCCGTTAATTCATACATAGTGGATTTATTATTAAAATCGTACATTGCTAGTTGTGCCGCTATATAAAACCCTCCAATTATTTAACTTTCGTGTGAGTCCTGTAAAGGAATGATTAATTATTATAATACTCATTGACTGACCATTTAAACTTTAACAATAAAACATTTATTAAAAACATAAATCTGAATTCAATTACACTATTTAATTATATTATTTCAGTGGAGAGGACATTTGACCAGTACGGAAAATCCGAAATAGTGGTTATGACCAGATATAATTTTCAATGAGCACATACCTTCAAGTCTGTCTTGGACTTTGTCAGCATCTGTATTTAATGTCGTTCATTTACCGCATTAACTCTTGGTGTAATGCTCCGACACGTAAATTCGTTGAACATATTGTACTGCTGCAACTCTGCACTCGCACTTATTTTATTCTCTTAGTATATCAAGTCATCGCTGTTGTATCTGCACAAGTCATAATGTCGAAGTTATCTGTTCCAAGTCATGTTAGTATTTCTTTGTGATTCTCGGGTCACAGGCTGTGGTTCCCTCAGGGGGGGGGTAACCCCCCTTTTCTTCCATTTGCCGCATTGAGTTTGACGTAACAATCTTCTTTTTCATTGGTTACTCCTTTAACCAATGGAACCATTCCACATCTCGTAAGGCCCAGCTCGTCCCCCTCTGTCATGACCCCCCTAAATTAGTGGTTTGCTGACCTTTAGGTTCACGGGGTTATAAAACTCGGTGCCAGCCAGACTAAAAGTATTGTTCGCTGTTTTGGCCACCATAAATTTGCACATAAAAGTGTCTCATTAAATGTGAGATCGATTTCTGGTCTCACACCATTCATGAAAAGAGATACTTTGAGTAATACTTTTGTATTTGAATGCCAATAGTCATTTATCTGCTGTAAGAATAACTTATGTCTCCGTCCATAACGCTTGGCGAGATTTCGGCGACGAATTTGGTGGAATGTCGGCGACTTTTTTAAATGTTGCTAAATTAACGTAAAACGCGAAAAATGGATAAAAACGACACTAAATCAATGATGACGACATGGAAAATGACAACTCATTGACGAAAATTCAATATCTTGGAAAGAATATAAATAACAACTATAAAAATAATCTATTTTTTTACTGTAAAAGTAGTAAATTCATTGCATTATATAAGGAAAGTCATGTGCTGCCCACATCAGATTTCTTTCAATTGCAAGAGCGACCTATGATCTATATCATCTGTATTAATTTAATGGAATCTCTTTAGGTTGAACTGTGGATTTTTATAAGTAAAATATTTTTAATTGAATGCTGATGGTATAATGTAGTGTTGGACTAGCTGCCAGTTAAAATTATCACTGAGATGAATACTTGAAAATCAAATTATATGAGATATCGATAAACAGCAAACTATATGATATATTGATAAACAACTTATTTTCCTGTACCACTTGTATATGCAATAGTTGTGAAATGCAAAAGTTGCTGATGATGCACCTGATGATGTTTTAAATCCGCCTGTATATAAATTAATATACAGTACCTATGTAATTTACATGAATGTATTTTCTTTGAATTCTAAATTTCTTGCATGTATTGATAGACGTTTAAACTAAATAAATCCGTCATTCTTATAATCCGATGTAATGCACAATCCGCCTGCTTCGAAAACACCTCTGGTCATTTGTATAACCTAGGATGATTGCATGGCCTCTTTTTCTAACGTTACCACCATGGGAGAGATTCCCGTTATTTGACAGAGAGCTAGTGTGGATGTTGTTCGGTACGCTCGAACTATACGTAGCAAAGTGAGCTTCTAAGCAGATATCAATTTATTTTTTGCGATCACACTTAAAGCTCCATTCCAACTTTGCCGCTTAACAAATACTGCGTTTGGTCACAAGTCTTCAGTACTTCTTCCATCGTCACAATGTTTATCTTTTCATGACCCTTCGTTGTTGAAGAATTTTGATTTATAATACTTCTACATGTTTTATACAGTTTAATTTATTATCAATTACAATTCCAAGTTGCTTAATACGATTTGCACTAGGAATTGCTTTATCTTAAATTTTAAATATTAACTCTCGCTGAAGATTAATTAATTTTCCAATCAACATTGCTGTTGTATTTGAGGATGATACGTTCAATCTTAGCAACTGGCAAGTATCCCAGAAACTTAATGTGGGAACTAAAAAGAAAATTATTTAACTTTAAAGTTATAATTAACATTATTATACTACTACGTTGTGATCGCGATAAATCTCCAATTATTTAACCTCTGCGTGAGTCCTGTAAAATAATTATTAATTATTAAGTTACCGAAAGGATTACACCATTTTAACTTTAACAAAAAACATTTATTAACACCTAACATACTTAAATACTCAATTACAATAATTTATCATATTATTAATTATTTGGGCGGAGGAATCATATGAGACCGGTAAACTCGCCTAAAAATATGTATTAGACCTGATTTTTCAATGGGCACATACCTTCAAGTCTATCTTGGGCTTTGTCATCGCCACGTCTTTCGCCGAACATATCACTGAAATAACTCGAAGTATTCTTTCAGCGACTCGTAATATCGACGATAGCTTTGTACTTATAGCGCCCACACTCGCACTTATTGCATTCTCTTTATCTCTTAACTCCATTCTCACCAAGTCGTCGTTCTTATTGAAATTACTAAGTCATTTCTAGTGCCTGCACAAGTCATAATGTCTAAGTTATCTGTGCAAGGGTGTTTAAGTGTCCTTCTTAGGTCACAGGCTGTGGTTCTCTTTTTCTCGATGGTGTCATTTACCACCTTGCTTTCATTTGTAGCAATGTAGTGACGCAACAAGCCCATTTTCCATTGGTTAAACTTTATACAATAGAACTACTTCGCAACCTCGTAAAGGCCCGCTCGGCCCCCTCTGTCTTGAGGCTCCTAAATTTATGGTTTGCTGTAAACCTCGGCGCCATAGAGATTACAAGTATTGTTCTATGTTTCGGATCAATAAATAACTGGGAAAAACTTGTCTCACCACAACAAATGTGAGATCTTATTCTGGTCTAACACTTAATACTGCTAACTTCGCATTTTCTTTTAGTTTCCGTCTTGTTTTTCGAGTTAATATCATAAGCAAATCATCTGCGTGATCAACTATTTGGGAATTTTTTCATTGTAAGCTTTCAAGAAATGACACTAGCAACAAAAAGCCAAAAATTGGGGTTTAAGCATGAGCTTTTTGGACAATCTCAAAAGTTTAAAAAATCGAACATCGTAATTTTTTATATCATCTGCTCGTTCCTTTTCTTTCTCTATCCACCTCTTGAGTGTGAGGTAGGCCAACTATCTCTTTCGCTTTTCTGCTGTCAAAGACTGTACCATATAGAGACAGGCGAACTATGAGGCGAGACTTGATATTGTATGAAATTAAGATATCATTTGAAAAGACTAGAATTCAATTCAGTGGGACACATGCAGCGCATTTTATTTTTTCTATCAATACTCCTACAGATTCGAAGGAGAATTAAAAATGCCAATGACTGCAATTGACATTGAGTGTTAGTGAATCTCCTCTCTGATTATCAAGATTCCCTAAATAATATAACACTCTCAAATAAACGATGATATAATACGTCCAGATAACAAAATATAATTATTTTAGCCACACACCCCGATTCTCTTGACAGAAAACAAATTTGATACAATTCCGTAAAAAGTGCAACTGGCCCACGAATAGTGGTTCCAGTATTTAGAATTATGTTTTCGCAATTTCGACAAAAGGAAAGGAATTATCAAATGAAAGTCATATATTTTTCAGAAATATTGAATTATTTATAATTGAATTATTACATTTCACAAAATACTCCAAATGGTAATTATTAAGCAAAAAATAATCATCAAATTTCCCGCCAAGCATTCTTGTGTACAGTTGAATTCCTTCTTTTATATATTGTTGCGACCGCGCAATATTCTCTCATTGGCGCCTTCTGTTTCGTCTGTCGCAAAGGTCAGACGGAGAAAACAGTCTATGACGTCCGCATGACGTGGGAATAACGTGAGTCCAGGGCTTTCAGGACTTCCCAGTTAGAAGAAAGGATGCTCGATTTGGCGATTTAGCGCCGATTTGGTGACATTAGGTGAATTCCGGAAACTTCGAGAAACTCCTTGAAATAACGATTTGTCTAGGAGCTATGAAGAGATTCCTAGAAAGTCTTATAGGAGCTCTAAAAGGACTTATCCCTCCGTTGCAGGGGAGTAGACTAATTGATGCGACACGAGCTACCTTGAACTGTGAAGGTGAAGAAAATGTGTGCCAGGTAAAGAAAACACAGTTCATAACGTCAGTATGACATGAGCGTGACGTGAGCTCAGGGTATTCAGGATTTTCCAGTTAGAAGAAGGGCTGCCAGATTTGGCGATTAATTGCCAAATTGATGACGTATGGCGACTTCCGGAATGTTCCAGAAACTTTTCGATAGAGCAATTATTCTTTAAGATATAAATATTTCCAGAAGTTTCTATGGAGAGATTATAAAAAGGACTCACCCCTTCATCTCAGTAGAGTTGACGAATGGACTTGACACGAGCAACATTGAACTGGGATTTTTATCAATGTTTTGAGAATAGTAGATGCTGTTTTGTGAAAATATTTTCGTCAGTATTTTGAGAATAATATCGCTTAATCTGTGAAATTAGTGGACCATTTAAGTGATGTTTGATTGTGTAATGTTCCTGTTTACTTTGTTCTTGTGAATAAACGTAAGTTATCCAGAAATTTGGACGAGTTCTTGTATCCTGCGATTCCATATTATACGTTCGTAACGATACGTTTAATTATATAATTTCTCATATGTATAGTTATATCATTTTGTATATAATTTCTCTAATAAAACGTTTCGAGAAAAAAATGCGGGGATTGTATGTTTGTACTAAAAATGAACAACATTTATCAAGAACTAAACTGTATATTTAATCAAAAGAAATGCGTTTGTATAAATTTTATTTTAAAAGCCATTCTCACATTATATCACATTTGGCAAGAACTGGACAGAAGAATAAGTAACTATCAAATTTATTTAATAATTGTCAAACGTTTTTGTGTTTTTCCCGACCCCTCCAGAAGTCCTCTGATGACCTAGTAGACCGAATCTTTGCATACTTTTAGTAACAACCATTGGGAATTTGCCAATACAACAGGAATTACATTTAACGTCCCGGGGCTGGAGACGGATGGAAATCAAAAAGTATCTTTAGATCCTCCAGAATCTTCCTGGTGATGTTCCGCTGAAACTTTGCATATTAATTACATCGATTATGGGACTGAACTTAATTGAGATAATTTTCGGTTCAAACGACTATGTTTACAACGCAAAGTAACAAATATAAACAAATATAACAAATATAACGAATTGATAATCAAAGTAACATAATTTTTTTTAAAGGGTTGGTTCCTTTGTCCTCAAATTACTAGTTTTATATAAACTTTTATCTTTGCATTAATCTTTATTCATTTACGATCTTGGAATACTTGTAATTAATCATAATTTCGCCTAAATATTCTTCTTAAATATACGCCAAAAAAAATGATGTCACGAAAATTGTTGTGAATAAATGAATCCATTGGTCAGACATGCACTCATCTAAAGCTTCTAAACGACCACAAATATAAAGAAAGTCCTTATTTTCGTCTCTTAACCAGCGAATTGCTCGAGATGAGTTGGGATTAGGGAAACTGTTTTTATTTTATTTTATTTATATCTAATTGTCCTCTAATATATTTATAACTGCGCATTATTACAAGTCACACAAATCTGAGCTCCTCTACAAGTAACACGATTTAGCTTTAGACTGCATATCTGACACATAACATAAATCTAGAGCGCGTTAAATTGAATATTTTAAATACATCTATTTTGTAAATATATATGTTTCAAAACTTTGCTTTTAGTATGGGTTCAAAAATAATTCAATTGATATAAAATAAATTGATATAATATAAAATTCAATTGATATAAAATAAATATAAAAAATAATTCAATATAAAGATTCAAATGAAAGAGGGAAACGACCAAATGCATAGCGAAAATGGCAGAGGGGGATTGTGACCCCTCTTTCCCGGTTAAAAGATTGCTTTTTATGCCCGGGCAACACTCCCGGAACCATTGTTATGCAGCAGCTAATCTTCCGAATATGTATTAAGTGAAACACGTAAAAAGGTGAACGTATACACTCATACTCTCACTTTCTTAGTCGTTTTTGATGTTTTTCCTTTTTACTCTTTGTGTTTCACTTAACACATATTCGGAAGATAGGCTGCTGCATAACAATGGTTCTGGGAGTGTTGCCCGGCCATAAAAAGCTCGCTTTTAACCGGGAAAGAGGGGTCACAATCTCCATCTGCCATTTTCGCTATGCATTTGGTCGTTTTCCTCTTTCATTTGAATCTTATATGGTACTTTTCGTGCAGTTGCTGCTTTGCGCCAACATTTAAAGGAATTTTGATCTCTGTTGAACACTCATTCCCACATCGTTTTATCTGCTATATATATATATATATATATATATATATATATATATATATATATATATGGGGAAACCTGTCATATACTCCAGCCCTCTAGTGTTGAAGCGTGCCACCTAGCGGGTGAAAATGTACGCACATCACTCTGCGAGTAGCAGTGATAGCTGTCGGATGTAAAATATATTTCCGCGTTAAAACTTCATTATGGTTTATCTCTGATTTCAAAAGAGGAATGATTGTTGGTACCCGTCTTACCGGAGTTTCAGTAACGTAAACAGCCGCCCTGTTTGATGTCGGGAGAAGTACCATGTCAACTGTAATGACAGCTTATATCAAACAGGGAAAGACATCATCTACCAAGCGCAATAGTGGCCGACAGTCGAAGTTGACTGATAGTGACAGAAGGGCTTTGAAGCGAATTATGGCCAGAAAGCACAACACAACAGCATTCCAGCTAACAATTGAGATAAATGTATATCTACAGGAAGCTGTATCATCAAAACCTATCCGGCGTGAACTGCATGCGGCAAACATTCATGGTAGAGCGGCAATTCAAAAACCATTGGTTATACCATGCAATGCCTTGAAACGACGAAATGGTGTTGCGAGCATAAAAATTGGACACAACAACAATGGGAGAATGTCAGCTGGTCAGACATATCGTCGTTCACATTATTCCAGACCAACGGACTTGTTTACGTTTTGGAGAACACCAGCAGAATCCAATCATGTTGACTGTCTCTTTCCTACTGTTCAGCATGGAGGGGGATAAGTGATGCTGTGGGGCGCCATGTCGCACTGTGGTCTCGGTCCACTTGTTATCCTGCATGGGCGGGTAACAGCACGGAATTATGTCAGTATTCTGGCCGATCATCTTTATCTAATGGTGCAAACTTTGTTCCCTGACGAACGACCTGTGTACCAAGACGATAATGCTCGCATTCACACTGCTGGAATTGTCTGAAACTGGTTTAATGAACACTGATGAAGTACAACACGTTGTGTGGCCCCCCTCAGTCCCCTGATCTTAATAAAATAGAACCTTCGTCGGGCTTTTGGAGGGAAAGCTGCTCAGTCGGTTTCCTTAGCGATCTTTTTGCAGGAGAATTGCTATACGTATCTCTGTGACTCTAGTGCATGACATGCATTTGTCCATTTGTTCATCCCACGTAGGATACAAACTGTAATTCATGCAAAAGGAGGGCCATCAGCCTATTGATAACATTTTTATCTCTATTCACAGGTGCTCATATTATTTTGTTCAACCCCTGTATATATATATATATATATATATATATATATATATATATATATACATATATATGGGTGCGGGTGGATGTGTGTGTGTGTGTATACTCATGTTTATGTTTAAAGTTTCAAAAATGTGTATCGTTTTAAACAGCAATGCAAGTGCATTGCTTGCACAGTATCAGTATTTTGTGAAAGGAACCACCCCTAGCGGCAATAGGAGGTTCTAAACGTCTCAGCATGAAATCAAAGAGAGTTTGGATGTATTAGCTGGGCTATTGCCCGCCAGGCTTCATTGATTCAGATCCGCAGTTCATTGGTGGTGGCTGCTGGAGAACAGATATAGCCCAGTCGCCGAGTGACCATATCCCATACATGTTCAATCGGTGACATGTCTGGCGAAAGGGCTAGAATACCTTCTAATACAATTTTAGCTCTTTCATTTTAGCATATATAGATCAAATTCCATATTTGTCATCGATTTGTTTACAAGCGGGACCTGGATGTTTTAATTTTCATATCTGCTTGTGAAGATACATTTTTATAGCTAGAACTGCGATTATTATACTTCTTTTTAGGAGAATTAAATTAAATATTTTAATAGAAATAATATTTTTAATAACAATGGCATATAGAATATATACTATAGGAATTTGCACATGATTGTCAATTTTAAGTTTCTTTATATTATATATTCCGTACGATGAACGGGTATACTGCTAATATATATATATATATACACATATACATATTCTGGGTGTACACGTTAGGTCCATCTATCCATCTATAGTAAAATGAACGTGTTTGATCGAGTAAAAGGTAAAAGAGATTACAACGCTTTTAGCAAAATGTTGACAAATTTTGGAACGTAAAATAGACGAGAAAGTATGATAAAAGAAATATGTTAATTACGAAATGTAAAAACATTATCTCTGTAGTTTCTTTTATCAATTTCAGAAGAAACATGATAAGATTATAAAAAGACTGTACTATAAACATAGATGTATAGGCGTTGTTAAAAGCATGAAGGCATGAAGGATTGCTGTGATTCTGGGATGGGGTGTTAGGAATAAAGAATACGTCTTCGACAAGTAGTCCAACTGTCTGCAAACAATAAACTTCATGTGACATACTATTTCAGAAAAGTAACACATCCTGAGATTGACTTTCCGATATACCACACATAGTAATCCGGCATAGCAATTTTAATTTATCCAAAGATTTCGAAGACAATCTAATTCAAAACTGATACAACTTTGCCAATTGCTCCTTCTTTCTAGAATGCAGAATTTTCAAGTTACAGCTTTCACTCACATACCAACCGACTGACACACATCGATATATGTGAGAATTAAATGCGTCAAATGCAATTAATTTATTGGCCAACGAATCGCTTCATTAATAAATTTTCCAAATATTCTCCTTTCCGATGAATAATTTATTTGAACAAACTTGCATAAAAGGATTTGTTTCAGAATTTAATCTTTGATAAATACTGGAAAGCTGATTGATAATAAAATTTGTATGTGAGCTCGCTGTCCTCAACTTATACTGCATGGAATAAAATTGCATTAGTGTGCTGCTAGACTGGTGCCAAATCTCTCTGACTATTTAAGTGAGTTAGAAGTTTCCTCTTTAATTGCATCAAGTCTTATTCAATTTCTGACTATAGGAGGGAGAAAATAGTGCATGACTGAGAGTTTAAGTACATATATATTCAGATTGATTCTGAAAGTATACAAATAATTGTATCAATTATAAATACGCTAAAATACAGTGAATTTAACATTTAGCTTTCTCTCGTGAATTATCTCATAAATTAATAATTCATTTATGGTGCTTATAATCGTTTGGAAAATGAATATTTTATTACTAATATATAATATATATATATATATATATATATATATATATATATATATATATATATATATATATATATATATATATATATACATATATAAATATATAAATAATATATATATATATATATAATATAAATATATACAGTCTATATACATACACATATAAATAATATATATATATATATATAATATAAATATATACAGTATAACCTCGATATGTCGAATTTAAAGGGAGTAGAAAAAAAATTCGAGATATCAAAAATTCGAGATATCGAAAATTTGAAACAATTTAAGGAATTCATAAAAGAATATATACATCCTAGTCCTATACTTTACACATTTTTAAAAAAATCACTTACTTTATCTAACAGACAGAGAATTGGGTATTACTCAAGAAAAGGCTGGCAACAAATAAAGCGATGCTTGAAATGATTGGATACACATTTAATGTAATATGCATTATTAAAATTTAATCTTTCATTTCTTTACTTGCAAAATAGTCATCTATGACAGTTTGGTTACAGGTACTGAATCCTTCAATGTCTATCACATTTTTCAAATGAGCTAGGCGGATCCAAATGAGCTTAATTTTGTGGCGATAGTTTTCTTTAAAGCTCTGAATAATACCTTGGTTCAAAGGCTGTAAGACTTAGAAGTTGTGTTTGGTGGCATGAAATGAACTTTCACGGATTTTAATTTCGGTACGCTATTATGCACTGTACAGTTGTCCAAGAAGAGAAAAATATCGTGATTTTCACGGGACATTTTTCTGTCTAGTTCCGTCAATCAATTAGTGAAAATTTCGTCAACCATCCAAGCCTTACTGTTCGCAATATAAGTCATTGCAACAGATTTCATTCCGGAAAAACATTGGGGTTTAGCAGATTTACCTATCATAAGAGGTTTGAACCTTTTTGAACCACCCATATTAGTGCAAAATAGCACAGTAAATCTTTCTTTGCTTCTTTTCCCACCATGACATGCTTCAACTTTAATGGCCATAGTTTTATCAGGCATACACTTAAAAAATATTCCTGTTTCATCTGCATTAAACACATTTTTTGGGTCGTATTTTTCCAAATAAAAAGATGAAAATGGTAAGATGATCCAAATGGTAAGATGAAAATTTCGAGATATCTAGAGTTTGATTAAAAAAATTTCGAGTTAAAGAGTTTGTTTTACATTAGCTTTATACCGTGCATGAAGGGAGATGAAAATATTTCGAGATATCGAGGTTCGACATATCGAGGTTCACACATATATATATATATATATATATATACATGTGTGTGCGTGTGTATGGGGTTGGACAAAATAATATGAACACCTGTGAAAAGTGACAAAATCTTTATTAATAGGCTGATGGCCCTTCTTTTGCATGAATTATAGTTTGTAGAAAGCCCAGACCACACGACCAACCCAAAGGCTAATGGTAGCTTTCTGTGTGGCCGGGAATTATAGTTTGTGTCCGAACTGGGATGGACAAATATAAATCATGCACAAGAGTAATAGAGATACGTAGGCACTCCTGCAAAAAGGTCGCTAATTCAAAAAGTGTCATTGGAGGTAAAAAAACGACTGCCCAGCTTGCCCTCCAATATACTCCACAAGGGTTCAATTATATAAAGATCAGGGGACTGGGGAGGCCACACAAGGTGTTCATTAAACCAGTCATCATCGTGTTCATTAAACCAGTCATCATCGTGTTCATTAAACCAGTCATCATCGTGTTCTTTAAACCAGTCATCAACGTCTTCATTAAACCAGTCATCATCGTGTTCATTAAACCAGTCATCATCGTGTTCATTAAACCAGTCATCATCGTGTTCATTAAACCAGTCATCATCGTGTTCATTAAACCAGTCATCATCGTGTTCATTAAACCAGTCATCATCGTGTTCATTAAACCAGTCATCATCGTGTTCATTAAACCAGTCTCGGACAATTGCAGCACTGTGAATGGGAGAATTAACTTCTCGGCACATAGGTCGTTCATAAGGGAACAAAATTTGCACCATTGGATGAAGATGGTCGGCCAGAATATTGGCATAATCCCGTGCTGTAATCCACCCATGCAGGACAACAAATGGACACAGAACACAGTGCGACATCGCGCCCCACGGCATCACTGATTCCCCTCCATGCTGAACAGTAGGAAGGAGATAGTCAACATCATAGGCTTCTGTTGGCATTTCCAAACGTAAACACGTCCGTTGGTCTAGAATAATGTGAACGACGATTCGACTGACCAGATGGCATTCTCCTATTGTTGTTGTGTCCAATTTTTATGCTCGTAACACCGTTTTCGTCGTTTCAAGGCATTGCATGGTGTAACCAATGGTTCTCGAATCGCCTCTCTACCGTGAATGTTTGCTGCATGCAGTTCACGCCAGATAGTTTCTGATGATTCAGTTTCCTGTAGACGTGTGTTCATATCAGATGTTATCTGGGATGCTGTTGTCTTGTGCTTTCTGGCCACAATCCGCTTCAGAGCCCTTCAGTCTCTGTCAGTCAGCTTCGACCGTCGGCCATTGTTGTGCTTGGTAGATGATGTCTTTCCCTGTTTGATACAGGCTTACAGTCAACACGGTACTTATCCCGATACCAACAAGTGTGGCCGTTTTCGTTACTGACGCACCAGCAAGACGGGCCCAACAATCATTCCTCTTTTAAAATCTTCGAGGTTAGTCATAACGAAGTTTTAACGCCGCAATATGTTTTGCATCCGACCGCTATCACTGCTCTGAGTGATGTGTGCACATTCTCGCCAGCTAGGTAGCATGCTTCAACACTAGAGGTCGGGAGTATACGACAGGTTTTCATCGAGTATTTTATTACACAGGTCTTCATATTATTTTGTCCAACCCCTATATATATAATATATATATATATATATATATATATATATATATATATATATATATATATATATATATATATATATATATAGACATTATAATTAAAGTTGCGACATTTTAAAACGCTGTAAAATAAGAACCAACCACTCGTCAGAATGACCGGATATTTGAACTGAATATACGTGGAGCAATGGAATTTTGTTTGGTGTAAGAAAAACATTACTTCGGAAAAGTACCGGTAGATGGCAATGTACGAATCCAACATGGAATTTGATTATCGAGGAGCGAAAAAATTAGCCGCTAGGTCGCACGCGGAAGCTCACCTCTATTCTGGAGGAATGCTAATTAAGACCACATTACAGTTGTGATAAAAACGAGGAGCACATGCAGTTTTCATTGAGTGCCTTGTCATGACTTTGTCGCTGTAGGATCGTGTTTTGCTCGTAAAGCTTTTCTACCAGAACGGTGACTGTGCGTTGATTGCTCTCAGGAGGTTCCGGACATTAAAGGACTTAAAATTTGTTTCAATGTCCGCATTTGGCATACAGAAGATGATTCTTAAATTTGAAGAAATTGATTCATTGGGCGTAAAACATAGCCGAGGGAGGAAAACAGTTGTTGAGACAATGGAATGAGTTGCTACAGCGTTACAGAAAGAGTTGTGTGGGACCAGTTGTGTAGGAATCTGCAGTGCACAGGGAATTGCCCAATCCTTAGACATGCCTGTCAACACGGTCCGTAAAATTTTACAAAACATCCTGCAATGTTATCCGTACAAAATTACTCATGTTCTGAAGTTCTTTCATTCTGATGTGCCACAACGAGAAGTTTACGCGCTACAATTTCTTGCTCGGATGGAAGTGGGCAATGGATGGCCATGCAACATTTTGTGGATAGACGAAGCCCATTTTCATCTGCAAGGTGCTGTCAATACGCAAAATTGCAGAATATGGGCGAACGACAATCCAACCCCACTGCAACCATTGGCTTCATTCTGCAAAGATCACTGTATGGTGCGGGTTTACAGCAACGTTTATCGTTGGCCCATTCTTTTTAGAGGAGATGTAGTAATGTACAAGTAACGGGGTCCTGCGGACACCGTTACTTGTACCGTCACTGGTCAGCGGTATGAAGCTCTTTTGCGGAACTACATCTCCCGCACTTCAACAACGCCAAAGTCTGGATTCACAACTTTTAAACAAGATGGCGTTGCTCTGCGCATTGTGTGTACAGTGTGAAATGTGTACAGTGATCGGATTGCGAACTTGGCTGACTTAAAAGCACGCATTATGCACCACATCCACAGCATCACCTCTGATACACTCCGTCCTGTTGTGGAACATGCTGTTTTGCACTTCCAACTCGTAGCTGAGCACGGTGGACAGCATATTGAACATTTCTTGCGTATATCGTAGGTGTTAGTTTCATGTGTTCGTGATGTTTCAATCAATTATTAAATTAAGTGATGTTAATTAAATTGTAGTTTTCTTTAGTTTACTATTGGTTTTTTCCGACTAACAACACCCCGTGTTTTAAAAATACAGCGCCATCTATCGGTACATTTTTGAAGTATTTCTTTTCCTTCACCAAACAAAATTATATTGCTTCACATAAACTCATGTCAAATATCAGGTTATTCTGACTAGTAGTTCTTACTTTACAGCGTTTTAAAATCGCAACTTTAATTATAATCACCCTGTATATATATATATATATAACCGCCAAACCTTATTTTTTCATGTACTAAAACACAATTTAGTTTTAAATTTAAAACCTTGCTCCAATTACAACAGCACATTAACAAATCAATCTCAACCATTTTGGAATAAAAAATATTAGACAATTTTTCTTCTCCATGTTTCACTTCCAACAGTTACATTGCTGGTCTATCAAATTAACTGTAACCTGTTTTGAGTTGAAAAAATGCGTAATGTCAGTATCACTTACTCTACAATGTTAGGATCCCAAGAGGTAACTCAATTTATGTTATTTTATTATTACTTTTCTTATTCTTTTTCATATTATACATAACACTGTATTCTCATAAATACACGGACATAAGCTGGTACATTTGATTATCTTATTTGATTATTTTTATATTTATATATGAACCACTTCCATTTTCTACTTTCTTCTACGTCGGACAGTGTGCATTATTTCTGTAATACAATTTACAGCAATGTACACAGAAACGTAGAATCAGCATTAGTCAACCAGGTATGGCCCTTGATAACGTACATGATTTCGTAAATGCTTTTCATTTATTTCAATTCATTCATATTCAAAAAAAGTTTTGGGGAGCCATAGAGGCATATCTCCACGTGCAAAAAAAAATATGTTTTGCATTTTTTCATCTTATACACTATTCTTGCTTTACACCATGTATGTTTACGCAGGGAACAAAGGGATTAGTACCTTAAGTACCTGTATTACATATATGATTTATAACACAAAATAAAACTTTAATCTACGGCTGTATTTAAGGGATATATTAACTAATCTTCACCACAAGTAATTCTTTTCAATTCCTTGACTTATATATAGAACTGGGAATAAGGGATATTTTATATCAATTTAGTACCTGTTTTATTTATAATGTTTTATTTATAATGTTCTCTTTATCATCTTCACAAGCTTGTCGTATAGTCACTATTGATTTCAAATAATCACTTCAGACATCTTTTTTCTTTCATTTTTGCTATACAAAACTTTTCAATAAATAAATAATCAATCTCGGGTATATATAATACAAGTAAATTAAAATTTTTCAATTATATATATATATATATATATATATATATATATATTTCGCTACATTGATGATGTTGCGGCAAAAGACATCTGATCAAATATGCTTGGAACCTGTACCCGAATTAAGAACGGAGGTGGAGCTAGCTTTCGCTCACTGATTATAATGTCGGTCTTGTAAGCAAAGGGTCCCTGGTTCAGGGCCCGGCGACTCCCTTTCCTCCACAATGATGACTGGACGTTTGAAACACGTAACATTCCTCTCCAACTATCTCACCTCTCAACACGAGATGGCATCACCACACGGAGTCAGAGGCCTTGCCACTCCCTTCCTAGTTGACAACGACTGACGTCACGCGCCCGAGTAGAGCTCCTCTACTACAGGCTGACTTATCAAGCATATTGAAGCCCATAGGGTTCCATACTGCAGTTACAGAAATTATAAAATAAGTGTTTAAAATAAATACTTTATATAAAAAAATAAGTTTCAATTAGAATATTGTAGAACTTAGCTCGCACAAGTATGCTCCATTACCAGGTATCCAATTATTTATTAGTCATCGTTTTCTTCTTTCTTCGTTTCTAGGAAAGCGAAATAGCCTAAAACCCTTTCTAGAATGATTAGAGCAGTTCGGTGCAGAACAACTACCCATAATTATTTTAATTACACTTCCTAAAGTGAAAATATGAATAGAGCTAGTGCTAATGGATATGCGCTTCCAGCTATGGTGGGCTTCAATATGCTTGATGAGTCAGCTCGTATATACAGGAGCCTTACGCCCGAGGCAACACGCCTCCCGGCCTTCAGCCCCTCCACTTCATTTCGGGGGGACACGCGGGGGTTTTCTCAGCGGCCCCCTCCAAGCCGAAATTAGACAGGGGCCTTCTCATCAGGTGAGGGAGTGTGCGGCAGCAAAAGACATCTGATCAAAGATGCTTGGAACCTGTACCCGAATTATGAGAACGGAGCCGAAGCTAGCTTTTGCTCAGTGATTATAATGTCGGTCTTGTAAGCACTAGGTCCCGAGTTCGGGACTGGCGACGCACAATCGCCACAATGTATTTCTTTGTTTTCATACTCCACATGATTCTTTATTCACACAAATATTTATCCATCCAATCTTGAGTTAATACCTAATGAATCCCACCCTTCCAAATTTGTAAATTATCTTGATATCACCATTTATATAAAAAATAGCGCATTCAATACTACTATTTATGATAAGAGACATCAATTCAAATTCAATGGGAAATTCTTCCCTCATTATTCTCCTTGCCTTTGTAACCAAGATTTTAAAAATCTAATCATTAGCTATTTGCTCAGCATCAAACGCATGGATTGCAATAAGTGTACACTATCACATACAAATCGTTTTAAAAGTATATGCTATATGTACAATTTTCCCACCTTATTTGAAATCGCAGTAGAAATGCGATACATCAATAGTAGTGGAAACACCATAAAAAAAACACCTCCCCGGCTGACAAAAATAAAAATGTACAAATACTAAAAAAACAGTAACTTCGGTTACACACACAAAAAAAGGCCGATCTGGTGGTCGAGCGGTCAGGAGCATGCGTTTCTTTCTGATTGCCGGGTTGTGGGTTTGAATCCCGCCAGCGGACATGGATGTTGTGTTTTCGAGGCAAAGTCAGACTTCCGCCCTTGAGGTGCCTCAATGAAAGTGAAGCTGCAAATTCTCGCTCCTTTGCCATGGGACCAGGGATCTAGTGGACGTGGTGCTTTGGCGCTCTTCAGCACGAGGGATAAGTAACAACAACATAACATAACACACAAAAAAGTGTGCAAAATTTAAAAAAACCGCTTCGGCGGGTAAAGAAAAAAGTTTAAAACACTAATAAAACCGTTATGGATATCTAAAAAGCAAATAAATATAAAAACAGGCTACGGCTAAAAAAAAAACCCCAAACATTTTCGAACGTTTGCTCATTTTCTTCGATTACTTTGTTGATAATTTCGGCAAACTATCAGAAAAGCCGCAATTACAGGCGTTCATTAAAATTCCATCTTCATTTCCGAAATATTCAGTTAACTATCGTCTGCCGAAGCGTTATTTTTGTATATATATATATATATATATATATATATATATATATATATATGTTATTCTAACTGTTATGAACCTTATTCCCTATTACGGATAGCCCTGTAACTTTTAGTAATATACTTGCAAATGTTTCACAGTATACTAAAACTACTTGTGAAATGCTGTACTCCTGTGATGATGAGAATGACAGTCAGATATGCAGATACATATTACGTTTTACTTAGATAAATAAAATTATGGGCATGGAAACTGTAACGTGAATAAAAAATCTGTGTTTAAGTAATAATTTATTACTACCAGTTGCAATTTAGAAATCTCATCAAGATTATAAAGCGTGAAATTTAAAACAGTCATGAATGATACGAAAAATGAATTAACATACTTAATTACGGATAATTCAATTTATTGATGCGCATTAATCTCTTCCTCGGTTCAAAATTTAAAGGAACACTTTATTTACTTATCTATATGTATGTTTAAGAATTTAATCTTCAGTAAATATTTGAAATCTGATTGAAAATGAATTTTCGAAATGCGCTAATCATCTTTAATGTATAGAGCACGAAATAGAATTGCATTATCGTGTTCTGAGGCTCTTGCGAAGCACAACAGCCCATTTGGAATTCATTCGTTTCTCTCATTAGTTATATTAAGTCTCATTCTGCCCTTAACTATTCATGAACAAAGATAGTTTTAGGGATGAGAATAAAGGCGTCTTATGGTGCAAAGTTCAGACTGATTATGAATGCCACAAGGACTATATTAATTATTCCTAAGAGATTTTACATGATTTTAAATATTTCACCCGTGTCGCACTAATTATACCATACTAGAAAATATGCACGACGTTGCCAGGGATTTGCGATGCAAAAATATGATTAAAATGACACCTCAAATCACAGATAATTATCAAAAGCCAAAGAATGATTCAAAAAAGGAGATCACTTCTAAAGCTTTAAAAATTTGAAAATTTATTTATTATTAAATATTAATAATTCTGAATCATGTAATGAAAAATATATCAAAAAATTCCAATTCGTGCGCATATTTTAGAGTTGAAATTGTAAAACAACGCATGCAGCATTTGTTGAAAAAAAATTGGGGTGGAGGGGGGGTGGGAGGCGAGATACGCGGTACTTTTGTACCAACTTATATATGTCTGTACGATGCTTCCGCTAATAATGACACAGACAAACAGACAAACGTTATATACAGTATAGGTTGTGCTTCTTGTAATCCTGATGAAGAAATTTATTGCTTACTAGCAGCAAACCCATTCTTCGTAAGGAATATATAATATAAAAAAACTTATAATTCCCAATCATGTGCAAATTCTATTAAAATATAAAATTTATTGCTCCTAAAGAGAAGTTTAAGAATATCTGTTCTCTTAATGCAAAATTATCTTCACGGCCAGATCTGAAGAATAAAACATCCTGGCCCCTTTTGTAAACAAATTTGCAAAAAAGAGGAATTGAATCAAGATATGCAACCCCATACTACTTATATTGTCGCAGATTAGAAAATATGCTAGTGTGTTAGTAGAAGATTACCCGTATTACAATATGAATCTCAAAAATCTTTACCAAAATAAAAGGGATGACGTAATAAATTGAAAATATCAATAATCCCCGTACTCTTTATACCAGAAGGTCGTAATTGATTCCAATATATGCCAATATATATCAAAACATATGCCATTATACCTGTATTACTTATGTTCTCGTAGATTAGAAGATATACCCGTGAATTTGTAGATTACTCGTATAACGTACAACATATGAGTTTAAACAAATTTTGTCATAATAAAGCAATTGCATAATAACTTGAAAATATCAATAATCCCTGAATCAATAATCCTCGAAAATATCAATAATAATAACGTTTAAACCTGAAGACCGTAATTTATATTATCCAGTCAAAAATTCTATAAGAAAAATCAAATCATTTTTTTCTAAAATATATTTTTAAATCCATTTATTTATTATTCAAATCGAAAAAATAATAATTAAAATTAACAGATTGATTTATTTTAATTACGTTTCTGAGCAACATAATATAAATAGAATCTTCCTCATAAGCTGCGAAATTAAATAACCATTTTGATTTCTTTATTGCTTTTCATTCTTCAGTTAAAGCTTGTGAAAAATAAACCATGGAGATAGATTTCCCATTTAAATTATTTTTCAAGCAATTCATGTTTTCAGAAAGTGACTAATTAGCGCAAAATATCTCCCATCACACTCAGGAATAAAGTTTTAATTAACTTTCAAACTATTTTCAAGCTTTTCGTTTGGATAAACTACGGAGTTAGAGTAGAACTTCCAGGAAAAGTTTCGTTTTTCATTAATATCTCGACAAATCCTAGTCTTAGATACTCGAAACTTGGGCTAAATTTATGGGGGGCTCTTTCAAGGGTATCCACAAAATTTTATCAAATTCGGTTCCGCCGTTCTCCCGTGATGATGAGACAACCAGAAATTTTGTTTTTTACTAATATCCCGAGAACCACTGATCGTAGAAACTCCAAACATGAACAAAATTTTAAGTGGGACTATTTCCAGACTACCCACAAAATTTCAAATTCGGTTCAGCTGTTCTCCCGTGACGTCGGGACAAACAGACAGACAGGCAAACAGACAGACAGGCAAACATATTTTCAATTTTATTTATATAGATAAAAGACAATGGATAGCTAAGCCTATAGAAACAACTAAATAGTGATTAATGCTACTAAAACTGTAGCGAAAGGAACTTGAGATGTTTAACCAGGCTGTGAAAATACAAACAGCCATAAGTAAAAGGTACTGGAAACGACGACAAATCAGAGTAAAGAGAAAAAAATTAAACTCAGATATCAAGAAACCAACTGGTTTTGGAGACTATATGAGTTAGCCTTTACAAGTAAATTACTGCCTTCTTCTGTAGGACCCTCTTCTCGTCAGTCCCGAAGAAGATTACTGCTTTATTTCCTTGAAATCGGTACACCAGCTTATATTTATACATGTTGTATTTACAAATCTTTTATTTTGTCCTAATATCGTTAGTGTAAGTCCATAAACTTAAGAAATGCGTGAGTAATCTTTCTTGTTTCGTCTCTCATTGTAAAGATTCTTTATTCGCGGGATATTCAACCTCTCAAAACAATTGATCATTTTCGTATCCATTTATCTTTACTCTGTCACCACTTATGTAAATTTTCTCCCTTTTACACCTCCTCTCACATTTATGGCGCCTTTAATGATTCATATGAAAGAAGAATTAACATCATTTATTGAGTACATTGTATAAATTTCAGTTCTGCTACCAATTATGTATACGTTTATTTTATCTTTTCAAATTTTGGTTTTTAATGAAACTTTTTTCAGATTGATGGCACATGGAATCTACAGAAGACATGTCTAACTTTCGCTTTTGCCTCTTTTTAGATCCTCCAGAAGCCACGCGGTGACATAGAAGAATCAATTTTTGCTTATTTATTGTATCAACCACGAGGAAGAAAATAAATATGCTAGATTTAACTTGTTTTTGCCTTTTCAGACCCTCTACAATCCGCACGGTGGCCTAGAAGAATCAATTTTTGAGTATTTTAACTGTGCCAGATTTTTTTGGAGAGAGAAAAATAATTTGATTTTGTAAACAGTCATTTTGTAAACATCACGGCATCCTTACACCATGTTTACATATGATATGAAATGATGATAGATGAAGAGAAACCATCATCATTTTTTTACAGATTTTTTTATTTGTTTATTTTTATTTCTCCTTATTTAGACAGCGTTTCTATATAATAAATTAGCCGACGTGGTTGTCGAGTGGTCAAGGCAAGCGTTTCCGTAACAATCGCTCGACCGCCACGTTGTGGGTTCGAGCCCCACGTAAGGCATGGATGTTTGTGTTGTGGGCGCAATGTGATCCGCCCCCTCTGGTGCGCCTGGGGCAACGTCGATGGACGGTTAAACGGTTCACGCTCTGGCCGCTGTAATCAAGGCGAATGACGAAGGTCAAAGTGCCTGGCCATTTGAAAAAAAAAATATGATAAATTAATCTGATTCTGAGAAAATTTTCAGGTATGTTCACAAATTAAATGAAATAGGTTCCCTAAAGAATTTGCATTTTCAGGCCAAAGCCGTCTGTTATATTGTACTAGAAAATTGAAAATGTCATATATTTTTGACAAAAATGCATTGTATCGTAAGGTATACCAAATTGATATCCATCATATATACCTCAAAATATATAATATCCACCATGATATTTAGAAAATATACGCTATCTTCTAAAACACATATGAGATGCAAAAAAAGAGGCGAGGTCGAAGTTTTCTAGTTCAGATTACAGTGCGTCAGGTTGCAATAACAATTACATTAACAATTTGTGAGTAAGACGTGAATGACAGGACGTAAACTAAACTACAAAATTTCGCCCTTGCCCTTTTCGTTACATATGAGATGTTTTTTTTTTCTTTTTGGAGAATTAAAGTAAAATCATGAGTTTAGAGTACTATTTATTAAAAATGATCAAAATTATCATAACATGCCTTATCGTCATTTCAATTTAAATACGTAGTTTAGAAAGAGAAATCGAGGTAGTTATAAAACACATATCCTTAGTAGTTAGTAGTAGGATCCTCAGTAGTTATAAAACAGTAGTTATAAAACACATATCCTCAAACGTTGTTACCAGCCAAGTAAATTTAATAAAATTTTTGAATGAGCGATTACACATTGCATAATCCAATAAATGATAAAAACCGCTGAAAACAATTCATCACTACAAAATTACCTCTTTTTGCTAACCAAAAATGTAAATAACTTATAAACATTCATATTCTAAGAAGAATAACGAAATTTTCTTAAATAATTATTAATCCATTAAATTTGTAAGCATGTAAAATGTATGAGAATATTTTCGTTTTACCAGACTAAAATGTAAATCTTATATAAATACTTTATTCTGTCATAGGTGATTGTTGATTATAAACTTCCTAAACATATTCTTTAAAACATAGATGGAATATAAATCTTATATAAATATTTCAGTCTAGTATGGTTAATTATAAATTGTCAACGGTTAACGTTCAACATAAATTTCTTCAATTTTGCAGCAATTTTGAGATAGCAGACTTTGCAGATAAAGTATATAAAGTATAGATATGACATAAAAACATTTAGTTTTGATATATCAATTACTTTTTAAATTAATTTCATCTTTAAATTAATTTAATTCTTTTAGTATCAATTTTGCGGCATATCATGTAAAACCGCAAATGCACTATTCACATTACATTTCCAGTTATCCTCATATTTTTTGTCTTTATTATTATAAATAAAAGTTAAGAACATAATCTTAAATTGAGTATTTAGTTAAAAAGAAAATCAAAATCAAAATCCGTATATTTTTACATTATACTAAATACTAACTTTTACTTTACCTGCAATACATGGTAATGTATAGGGAAAGTATCGGAATTATGTCGAATTTCGCAACTCGTGTTTTTGACGGTTCTACACGTTTCGAGACCTCTAGAATTCTAAAAAACAATTTTTAGCGTGACGGCTGTGTGTGTCTGTCTGTCTGTCTGTTTGTCTGCCTGTGTGTGTGCTTGTCTGTCTTTCTGTGTGTCTGCAATGAATGTATCCACTCTAACTCAAAAACTAATGGACCGAATTTCATAAAATTTGGTAGATAAGACCCTTGGGTGTGACCCTGGTGCTGATTAGGTATTGGTACAATTCGGAGGAAAAGAACCCGCCTTTTTTTGCGAAATGGTCCGCAAAAATCTCATCTATTCACTCTAGCTGAAATACAAATTAACCAAATTGACCAAATTTTGGTAGATAAGTTATTTGTAGGATGCTCTGGTGCTGATTAGATTTTAGCATGATTCGGAAAAGAACAGCCTGCTTTTTTTTAGGAAATGACCAGCAAAAATTTCATATATCCACGCTAGCTAAAATACTAATTGACCAAATTTCACAATATTTGGTAGATAAGTTACTTGCGGGACACTCTGGTTCTGATTAGATTTTGGTACAATTTGAAAAAGAACAACCTGCCAAGAGGAAAAGAATATAACACACTCCATTACACTTTAGGACTAACCGTTTTCAAGATATTTGAGATTTCTTGCATTTTTGTAACGCTGCTACCGGAAAAATGTTCAATTACCAAATAAAACCAAAAATTGGATTTAATTGCAAATTTAGTGTTATTTGGAGCAATTAAATTCAATCTATTGAATTATTAAAGAAATAAAGAAAATAAGATTAAATTTTTACATATTATTATGCAAAATATTAAATATGTATTGTTTATAAAATATATACTAACTTTTATTGAACATATCATTATAAAGATGTACATCAAGCTTCGTGATAATATATACAAAAGTTATGTTCATGGACCATTTTGTATGAACAGTGGCAGCACAAAATTTTGTTTTGAGCTGTCAAAACGAGCTTTAAGGCAACAAGAATGTAAAGGAAAAATACCCTGTAAACGAAACTTTGAAACCCGATTTTTACCATTAAAAATATCGGAATCGAAAAATGTTTTCGGTGAACTTAAAAAGCAAGCAAAAGTTGAAATAGCTTAATCTGTAAAAATCTAAAATAGGTGATTCGGGTTATATTTTAATTTTTCAAATGTCCACGGTATTTTAAAATATTTTATTATGCCATATTAGCGTATAACATTGCATATAAAATTATTATACCAAATATACAATGACATACATTTCTTAATAATGAATAATTTCTTAATAATTCTCAGAATAATGTCCATGTTCTTTCTAGGAGGCAATACTATAGTAAATTGCGTAGAATTATTGTTTTTCTATTAAACAAATATAGCAAGTGTATAGAAAATATTAATGTAAACAAAGTACTAGAAGTAAATAGTTATTTTTACATCCAATGACCAATGCTACTTTAAAAATAACAAAATCATTTTATCAATGCTCAAGTAAAGAAGGGGAAATTCATATTTAAGTTCAGGAGTTCTTTCTGAAGAAATTCTATAGAATAAAATTTGTTATGACACAGTATTCTAAAATACTTCATTACTTTCTGAACACAGTAAAAATGAAGAATCATTCATTATTTTTGAACGTGATAAGTATCATCAACAGAAGTTTATAAGCATCACATAAATTCGTGAGAAATGAAATAGATTACTTATTTCGCCTCTCATTATCAACATACTTTATTTACAAAACTTTTTGCCACAGGAAACTATCAACTGTTTTCCATTATAGTCATCGTGCTTCTGTCAGCATTTTACAGTTATTCTTTTTCCAGTTTCAGCAACTCGAACTTTCAAGTTCATGGTACATTTAATGATTCATATCAAAAACGAATGAAAAACATCAATTGAGAACGTGATGGGAATTTCTGATAGCAGTTGTGTTTATAGGTCTTGCTTTTAATATAATCTCAAACATTGTGTTTGTTGTTCATGAAAGGGATCTAGATTATTTTGCATAATTATATCAATTGGTAAAAAAAATCGTTTGCACAAAATGTTGACTTATCTCTAAATTTATAAACAAAGATGTAACTTTTATTTTTAATGCAACAAGAACATTAAAAACAAGAAAGATCAATCATGCATAAAGCATTGATTATGAAACACTTTCCAACTGCAAAGCAAATTTATTTAAACATCTCTAAAATGCGATACATTCCTCAGCAATATATGTAAAATTATCACAATACTACATTAATTTACTATAATTGAAAACATCATCGAAAACAAATTACATTTACTCAAATGATGTCATCGAAGTATAACACGCCTGGCTCTCTCTATAAAAACAGCATTTCATTCATAAACTTTTTTCCCTTCATTTCATTCATCACAATACTATATTAATTTATTTTATTTAAAAACTTTAGATCATGGAGGTACAAGTA
This sequence comes from Amaurobius ferox, assembly GCA_951213105.1. NCBI lineage: Eukaryota > Metazoa > Arthropoda > Arachnida > Araneae > Amaurobiidae > Amaurobius > Amaurobius ferox. Next base: position 129,548,953 of record OX578135.1, on the reverse strand, counting down.
ATTAAACTCTATGCTTAAAACTTCTTCGAAAAAATCGTCCTTCTATCTGTAAAATCAATGCATATTTCATTCATATCAACTATATTGCAGACTCCATGAGCTAAATAATTTTGCGTTAAAGAAATGCAGCAATTCTTATGCAACTCATTCTACATCTTTTGGTATTTACATTCTCCATAAGTGAAAATTAGGCTTCGTTGTAGAAATAATCAAAGTTGGGTGATCATTTAAACTCAAATATATTGTAATTGCGTTGTTTCAGTATGTAGAAGCACAGAATTTAAGCAAAAATAAAGCGGTTTTAGGACGAATACAACACTAAATATGAATTAAAAAGAACTCTAAAAATCACAATTTTGATACAAGGTTGATGCCATATTTTATTGTGCCACGTGATCTCTTCATATAATGGTCAGGTGATCGCTTCATATAAAAGGTGCAATTATTATTTTAATTTTTATTTAAGAACTACTGAATATATTTTGCTGAATTTTTTTTATATATATTTTATGGGATAATTTGAATATTTCCTAAAATTTTCGAAGTAATTTGTGAATTTTAAATCCGCTTAAATTTTTTTTGAAAAATTAAGCCCTATAGGGTTCAATGTATTTCAATTTATCAACCCGGGTTCAATCCAAAACTAATTGGGTGATATTATTCATTTATATTCCCATAGGTTCCACAGACCGTCTGAACAACATACTAAAATTTCATTTTGATAAAGTTATTTTTACGGCAGTTATAGTGCTATCGCACAGAAAAACAGACAGACAGACAGATTGAACAAAGCCATAAACACTTTTCAATTATGTTGTAGTAAAGTGATAAAAACGCATATCTGTATCTTTAAAATCAGAATTATGATAAAGAAATAATCTGACTTATACCACTTTTCCGTACCATATTAGACATCCTTTTAAAAGTTACAATTATGACGTATTAATACTACAATGTGTCTTACTCATCTCGGCCCCTTATTTTCTCTTATAACTTCGAAACTAGAGAACATCGTTCAGTGAAATGTGACATAGCTTGTTGTGTGAGAAGCAGGTGTACCTGTTTTGTAGGTCGTTGATTTGCACTTGTGGGAATCCCCCATCTCCTGCAACAGTTTACGTAAGGAGTTCTGTGGGAAGGCTAGCAGTTTGTTTTTCACTTTGGGGCAAGAGATTAGTATCTGCACTCGTGTTTGTCCGCAATTACTATTCTCGTCTACCAATCTATGTCATCCTTCTCTCGTTAAAGAAGGTCCCTGTGAAATTTTATTCAATTACATCCATTTGTTTGAAAGTTATAAAAGAAAATCAAGGACCGAGAACGAGTGAATCACCTTGTATCAGGTATTTCCGTACCTTTATCCAATACTTGACGAAAGTTTTGCGACCTTGGAGATGCATTCGCTATAATTTCCAAACACTTTTTTAAATACCTGGCAGTGCTAATGTTATTTGAAAAAGTGCATGAAGTAGAAAAAGTAGAAAAGTGCTTAAAGTTTAAAAGTAGAAAATTATAGGTTCACTACATTTACAATCATAAACTTTATGTTCTTGCAAAATTTAATAATTTAGATGCTATAGAATGTATTCAAAGTGCAACAAAGCAGAAAAACGCAAATTTTGAGTAAGCGTCACTGCATGCCCTTTAGAATGGATGTGGCGCTTGTTGTTTACATCTTAAAGTTTAAATGTTTTACTTTTGATGAGATTAAAGGTACGTAAATCATATATTTTTTAAATCAACAGAACTTTAATTTTTGAATTATAAGCCAAAAATGTGTTAGTTCCCGTAGAAGTTCGCATTATTGCGTTATATAAAATGTTTTCTTATTGCTATTCCAAATACCGGATATTCTATGTAGATGAGCGCATAATAAACGTGAAACCGGTCCCGTGATCCTATTATCTGCAAAATGGAAGTGTCTCCCACGCCCATCATGCGGGTTCTGTGATATTGAATCAGAATATTTTTCTTACATGGATGCGTTGAAGCAACGTTAGTCTAATACGTGTTAAAACATCGCTTGAAAAAGAAAACGTTTGCATGAAAAACTGAAAATATTCCATATGTTATGAAGCATCACATATTATTTACACATGGCGCAAATAATGTTCATGCTCACTAGGTTCGCCAAGGGAAAGAAGGGGGGGGGAGTATGCTATGCTGCTAATGTGTATGGTAAGTTATTGCTGCACGATGCCTCCTTACAGACAAGGTAGGGCTGTTCGGCGCCATGGTTTGAATAGAACGTGACAGAAGTTGTAAATGCTCATAAAAGATATCTCGTAGCAAATGTCAAATTTAAAATTACAAATCTTTTGAAATTTATAGACCCTGTCAAGTTTTAACACTCTCCGAGGCCAGGTCGACACCTCCCGGCTGTGAGAAGCCCTCCGGTCATCGAATGTTATTGGAAAACATATGGAAAGAGCGTTACTACGAAATCCACTAATTTGGCCGAAATTGGCACCACTCATTTCTTGCACATAAGTGAGGGAACGAATAACACGAGTGAGGGAACGAGAAAACTTTCCACCCCCTTTTTGTTCCCCTCTCTTCAAAATCTGAAGGGATTCAGTTTAAAAACGTAAAATTTGATTCCATTCTGATCTCGTTAAAGAAGGTCTCTAAGTGTAGGTGCACTTGTTTTGAAGCCAGATCCGGAATGAATTTTGTCGCATTTTAAGCATCGGTATCTGCTGCCACTCTTTAGCGGCAGCCCTATGCATATAGTACGGAACCAACATCTTTTCTTCTCTGCTGCGAGCACAAATACTCAAGTGCGGCTCATAGCCAGACGTGACCATTTAGCAAATTAAGTTTATGGCCGCTCTAAACCAAATCGAGTTAGGGCGGTATTCGAACAAGTTTTGCAACATCATCGGCGAAGCGTGGATTTTGCCCCTTTTGATACGCAGTGCCTCACAGCTCTGAAAATAGACGGCGAAGTAGGGGCTACACTTTGGACTCTTTAAACTACAACTAAGCTGTGACAACTGTGTGGACTTTAAAGACGGTAATCGGCATCTCAGTGTATATCTCACCTTATGGACAAGTACATAGACGGAGTGTTTGCGGGGCATCCTTCCTTGGCTCCTATGCAGCGTACAACCAAGGCCACCTAGAATACATAAGGCCCGGACATTGACAACTCAACCGCAGCAACGGAGGGAACGTATCTCCCGTGCGTAACACGTACGGGATATGACACAGATGACTTTCTATAGTAATAAATAAGACTAATATGAAAAAATATATCTCTTAACTAACAAGTAAATTAGAATAAACTTCAAACTGTGATTCTAAAATAAAAAGTGATCTACATTGAGAACAAATATTTTTTCACTCTCTTCTGTAAACATTTATGTTAAAGTTATATTAATATAATAAACAACTATATTAATATTTATATAATATTTAAATATATCAAAAAACAAAACTTATAAACCTTAGAAATTCAAATAATATTTTATAAATATAAATTAGGAAAAAAGTAATTACATGTTATTCACTATAATGGGAGAAACTGCTGACACTTACCTATGGCTTTAAAATACATATTTTATTAGCTAACATACATATATATATATATATATATATATATATATATATCCAGATTTAGCATTTAGTTTTAAAATATAAACAACATAAAACGAAGTGAAATAGTTATGAATATAAATTTCAAAATTTAACTTTTCTATTTTGTGACAGTAACTTTTGCAACATTATTACTTTTACACTAATACTATATTTCAAAAACTCTTGATACCTACCTATTTAACTTGAACAACATTTTATACTGTAAATCTAGAATTCATAAAAAATGCGAAGAAACATGCCTGTTTAAAAAATCTGAAAATTCATCATTTAAAATTCAAGCAAATTTGTGCATATTTTTCTGTCGGACTTTAGATGGGAAAATAACTTGGTAGAAATTTATTAATCATTTTAACTTTCTGACTAAATATAAAGCTTTTTAATTTAGTAATGACAATCACCACAATAGTTAAACCTCAGTATGCATGCTATATGCTAGTACACACCATTTATTGATTTATATCTTCATGAAATTTAAATCATTTTTTCCTTCTTGAAATGTAAATTACCTTAACTTGTAATGACATGTAGTATATGTACAAATTTTAATTATCCATAAGTTAGGTTACCACACTAAGTAGAAAATCGTTGTCTTTCTACATGCAATGAAACTATTTAAATTATTAAATCCATCAAAAAATGTAACAGCATTTCTTCAAATAAGGAAGTAAAATACAGAAACAGGGCTTTTATGAGTTGTAAAAACATTTTATCTTACAAACCTAATTAAGTGACATAAAATGTATATTAAAATGTATCATACTGTAAATGTAGCAATAAATAGCTAGATTTGTATTTTGTCTGAAAAAAGTATGTTCAAAATTAACTCAAATTTTCTGAGTATCTGAGTACCATGTATGTGTGTATGTTTTAACTAGTACACACCATTAATATTGTGTTGAAATGTAAAATTATTTATTATACTTGTTGAAATGTGAAGTTATTAAGTTTTTCTTAAAGCAAATAAATAAAATACAAAAAAGAAGAGCTTTTTATGAGCATATAAAAACTTTATTACAACAAATTTATAAATCCAAGTAGTTGGAGTTAACAAAGTTACATAAAAATAAAATGTATCTGCCGCAAAAGCTAGATCCATATTTTGTCTGAAAAGTACCTGCATATCATATGTCACACTCAAACAAAAGTTACCCCCCCCCCAATTTATATCTACTGAATACCAACCTGATATATATTAAATGATGTACATAAAGTATGGATTATAAATAAATACTACTGATTTTACAGTAAAAGCATTTATATTAAATCCAAAAAAAATTTGACATTTGCATTCCCCCCCCCAACTGAGTTCTGATAAACATTTCCACTCTACGGATTAGGACATTTTCATTAGATACAAAAACTATTTAATCAGTTAAATCTAAACAACACATTAAATACTTTGATTACTACACATATTTAATAACTTTGAAACTTACTACACATAATAATTTAATATTTTTTTCAGGATTTACCTACGTGCAATGATACACAAGTTTTATAAACATATCGAGTTTCGCTGCACTTTCCTTTGGAAGAGCATACTCCAAATAGTCTGGGATTCCTCCCCCCCCCCCAAGTAACATCAAAACATCTAAATTTGCTTCAATAAACTTAATTTACACATACTCTGAGATCCCCCCTCCCAAGTAAAATCAAAACATCTAAATAAGCTTGAATAAACTTTATTTACACAGCATGTGTTGAAATGAAACTTACTGCATATATTTAATAATGTTTTCGGGAACGGTGTACTGTAAAGCATTTACCTATGTGCAACGGTACTCAAGTTTTACAAACATATCGAGTTTCACTGCATTTTCCTTTGGAGGAGCATATCTGGGATTCCGCCCCCCCCCCCCAGGTAACATCAAAACATCTAAATAAGCTTCAATAAACTTCATTTGCACATACTCTGGGATTTCCCTCCCCCCCCCAAGTAAAATAAAAACATCTAAATAAGCTTCAATAAACTTTATTTACACATACTTTGAGATCCCCCCCCCCAAACCAAAACATCTAAATAAGCTTGAATAAATTTTATTTACACAGCATGTGTTGAAATGAAATTTACTGCATATATTTATTAATTTTTTCGGGAATGGTATACTATGTGCAACGGTACGAAACAATTATACAAAGGCATATTGCGCATATTTCATTTGTAATACAGTTTCTATGTTCTATGATTTATCAAGGCTATTTCGATAATTCTATGATTTATTATGGCTATTTCGATAATTCTATGATTTAGCAAGGCTGCAATTTGATTCATTGTTACTTTAGATTAACTTAAAATAACATATCATGGTGTAAGGAGTAATTTGTAACAGATTTTGTTTTCTAACGTCTAAAAAATGCACGATTCACGATCTCAACAAAAAAGGCAAATATTTACTTCACAAAAGTCTGTAATAAAATTATGCTTACAATGCAAGGTTCAGTGATGAATAACAAGTCATTCAGGCAATATTAAATATGAATTAAGAGTACTTTTCTCAAGATATAAGACTATTCGTACAGATATAGCAACATTCGGCGCTACACGTGCTATGTGTTACAAAAATGTTAAAATTGCATGCATAAAATAAGACAAAATAAAAAATAACTCACCATTTATGAAGTCCTGTTTTCAGTAGACATTATAATCCTGGTGGGCACGTATTTAAATTATTTTTTTTTATTTAAAAATATAAAAAAACACGTCAACTGAGTGCGTCAAAAGTCATCGGTGCGGTATGTGTGACGCAAAAGCCGGGAAGTTTATTCGGAATGCGACCCAAATGGCATCGGTCTGCACGTAGTTCCCAGACCTCCGAGAGTCACTTGGTCAACCGGCAATTGGACGGTGGAGAGAATAACGGACAATGTTCCCCAATCAGTGATGGAATCCAGATTCAGCGACATCTCCAAAATCCGTGTATCCCTGAAGAACTGTGTTTTCTCGCCTACCTGAGCCCTCTTCACTATGGACTGTGAATGATCTAGTTCAGAAATTACCAGCCATTTCATTTGAGGTGGAGGTATTGTGCTTTTAACTTTCAATTGCAATGTAATGTATATTTATATGTTAATCTAAATCTAAGTGTCAGCGTAATTTTAAGCTTTTTGGGAAATTTCTCGTACTGGACCAATTGAATTTTAATTAATGATAATTTAAAGTAGCAATTACGATCCCATACACCTCGACGTCAAGCTTGGTACCTTTTAGCGTAGAGTGTTTGTTCATTATTAATGGTTGATAATTTATGTGTTGCCGACGTGGTGGTCGAGCGGTCAAGGCGAGCGTTTCCAAACAATCATTCGACCGCCGCGTTGTGGATTCGAGTCCCACGTAAGGCATGAATGTTGTGTTGTTGGGCGTAGTATGATCCCCCCCCCTCTGGTGCGCCTGGGATAACGTCCTAGGACGGTTAAATAGTTCCCGTTCTGGCCGATGTATAGGCGAATGATGAGAGTCAAGTGCCTAGCCATTTGAAAAAAAAAAGAAAACAAATTATGTGTTTCATTAATGTGTTAGTGGCTACAAATTGACTGGGTTTTTCTGTATTCACGCAATGTACTTTGATCTGTTTAGATCCCACTATACAATTACAGAGTCAACTGGGGGCACAATGGGTAAGTATTTGTGCTGTATTTATGTAAATTTCACCTTACCACACCAAATGCACTTCCAAAATACTTTTTCAAAAATAAAATTGGATATACTTTGGAAATAGAACAAGTCACGGTTTTTCAATATAACTAAAACAAATTCAATTATTTTCATTTATCCACTTGTCCTATACTTAATACTTAGAATTGCGCTTTTGAAAATATTTTATAACTTTTTATAAATTTTTCATATAAACGGAAATAGCATCATTCATTGCTTTAAATAGTGTATAATTTGCGCTTTTGTGTCAAATAGCAACAATCAGCTCAAAATACCAAAGAAAACTTTTCAACACGGTTTTTAGCGGAAATAAGGAAGAATATTGTTTTATTCACAAACGAAGTAATTATCCGGGCAGCCTTTCAAATTAATAGCATCGTAAAATTTAAAAAGTAGTTTAGGTTAAGCATAATGCACCTTTTTTATATAAAATTTCCGCCTGTAAAGATCTTTTAATTGGAGTTTGTCAAATTGTTTACATCTCCAGGCAAATTTCATTAAATTTTCATTAAAAAGCGTCACTGAATATGTTTGAAAAGAAAATTGAAAATTAAAGCATTTTAATCTTTACTTGAACGGCAAACATCATAATTGTAATTTTTTTCTGAAGATATGGACGTGTTTTGTTAAAAATGAAAAATGCAATTTTAAATCTTTCCATAGATGAATGAGTTGACGTAATCATAGATATAAATACATGAAAAAAAGGCAACTTATCGCATTTAATACATTTGTTTGTTTTTTTCTTAATATTTATTTTGTAATCACTAGAAATATGGATAAATACACTTATTTTATTGCTTATAATATATAATTCATACAGGAAGTAAGTGTTAAAAACAATTTAAATTTGTGGTTTAAGTCGAATTTAACTTTTTGTAGCGGGCATAGAACTTTTGTATTAATTTTAACGGGTTGAATTTGTAAAGAATGGTTTACCCTAATATGTCTGAATTAGATGCGTTAGTAGAATTTGTTACACCCTTATTTAAAATAGTTTTCTGTTTTAATTAATATTCTTATTTTTTATTTTTTGGTTATTTCAAACAAAATGCTACTTGAATTTTTGTGGGTTCTTTTGTACTACAGAATTTAGTAAGTTCCTGAGCAACACATTTTTAATCTTTTAGTCAAATTTAACAAAAGTCAGACGGAAAATTTGTAAGGTCTATGTAACGTATCATTACGATTTCATTTACTTTACGTTTTAATTTATGTTTTACTTTAAATAAAAAACTTCTACTCCCGTTATATAGACCAATCATTGCGCCAAGCAACATTTCTGAGCTTCTGCAGTACGGCAGAATAAAATTTCGATTCGCGTAATTGAAGGAGGAATTGCTTGAATGTTGAACCGCTATGAGCGTGCGTATTCGAAGGTTTCTAGGAATTGGTGCTGTGATAATGTAGAATTTATATAAATACAACACAAATACTTACCCATAGTGTCCCCCAGTTGACTTTGAAAATGGCATAGTAGGATCTGAATAGATCAAAGTACATTCCGTATATACTAAAAGAACCATTCGATTTGGGGCCACTAACACATTTATTTAAACACATGAATTATCAAACATTAACAATAATAATAATACAAATACAATACACTTAAAAGCCCCAAGTTTGACCTCGGTGTGTACGGGATTGTTAAGGTAATTGCTGCTTCAAAATTATCATTAATTAAAATTCAATTTGTCCAGTAAGGAAAATTTGCCAGAGCTTTAAGTACACTGACACTTAGAATTAGATTAAGATATAAATGCACATTCCATCACAATGAGGAATTTGCACACGTGGGGGAAATGCTCAATTTTATATTTTCCTGGTAATTTTAGGTTTAAGATTTTCAAATATGTCACTTTAAATGTCAAAATGATTTTGAATAAATTAAAAATTAAAGTTTAAATAAGTGAAAAATGACGCAATGTCATGTGATCTTGAAACGCTACGTGATTGGCTCTGACGTCACTGTTCATGAAGTATCAGTATTTACGTTTTGAAAACAACGCTAGATCAATTCGCTTCTACGCATTCATAGTTTAGAAATCATTTTTTGAGCCGTAAATTTTATAATCATTTTTAATTTTACCGTATACTTGAATTGTATAACCCATCCATTTCATTTTGTTTAAGATGTCGATTTTTCCGGGATTTATCAAAGGAGAATCCGATAATCTTCCTAAAATTGATGCTATATGTATGTTTTCGTTTTTGGGAAAGAATCCCAATTTTATTGGAGCCGAAATGCGAGGATTTAAAACTAAGAGGTATGTATGATCTTCAGTAATATTGACAAATAAATCTAAAACTAATGCAAATGCATGAATAATTCTTTTACATTTAAAACTTTAATTTTGATTGCACTTGGAAATAGTCGCACACTACAATGTCCTATTCTGCTTTTAAGCTGATAATTGACTTTTTATAATAGTTTATATTGTAGTTTGAAATTATGTAAAGACAAATAAAGCATGTCTGAAATACTCAAGAAATTTAAATACAATACAAACTAGAAAAAAACAAATTTGAATTACATAGTCTGATTTGTAATATAACACTAATATATATACGGCAAATGCTAGGGAATATCAATAACCTGTTTCCAATCAAAACAAAGTAACTGTTGTCAGATATTTAGTACTTATGAATAATAATTTTATAGATGTTTTAAGACTGGCAGTAGCAGTCAGATAAGGTGTGCTGCCTATGTCTACAATGTCCTATTCTGCTTTTAAGCTGATAATTGACTTTTTATAGTAGTTTATATTGTAGTTTGAAATTATGTAAAGACAAATAAAGCATGCCTGAAATACTCAAGAAATTTAAATACAATACAAACTAGAAAAAAACAAATTTGAATTACATAGTCTGATTTGTAATATAACACTAATATATATACGGCAAATGCTAGGGAATATCAATAACCTGTTTCCAATCAAAACAGAGTAACTGTTGTCAGATATTTAGTACTTATGAATAATAATTTTATAGATGTTTTAAGACTGGCAGTAGCAGTCAGATAAGGTGTGCTGCCTATGTCTACAATGTCCTATTCTGCTTTTAAGCTGATAATTGACTTTTTATAGTAGTTTATATTGTAGTTTGAAACTATGTAAAGACAAATAAAGCATGCCTGAAATACTCAAGAAATTTAAATACAATACAAACTAGAAAAAAACAGGACAGGGGTGTGTTGTACCAGGCTCATGTTTCTAGTGAGGTCCCCCAAAGTGTAAATACACTGTAATGTGGCCTCGTTATACCATATATATTTTTTTCGAATCATTATGCTTGTTGTCCATATAACACAAGTTTATAGATAAAAATCTATCTTGCGTTTCAGAAACAAGCATTTTTGTGTTCATTTCAAAGGGATATATGGACTTGAAAATAATTTTTTCGAAATGAACTAATCTTAAGCTCTTCCATGTGCAAGCTTTTTTGCTTGATATTTTTTGTTTCCTATTTTCATTCTTCACCTTAATTTGTTGATTATCTTTGTATTTATAACCTGAATTACGCTTTATAATTTCCTCTTTATGGTTGTATTTCTTTCATTTTTTTGTATTTTGTAGAAAATTTTAGGATAGTGTATTATGAGTTACTACTTACATTCTACCATTGGATTTACAATTTTATATCAGTAGTATATGTATATCAGATAAATATTGATAACATATATCTTTATTTCACAAATGAGGGTTGCACAACTTATGATCACAACTTATTTGTTACACAATGACAGCCATTTATTATTATAAATTACTATATAATGTTAACATTTCTATTTATACAATTGATATCAAAAAGAAATAATTACAAATTAATGTGCCATTGTTTATTTCAATAAATTGATTGATTAAGGTTTGATTCTATGTTTTTAAAACTTATTATTTTGAGATACAAGCTAGAGTATGTTTTATTGTTCAATCCCTAACTTGACCACAAAATTCTTTAATTTTAAATTACTATTTACACAGGATTATTTATAGTTTATTATTGATACAAGCAAGATCGTATCCAGGATTTGATTTCCGGGGGGGGGGGGAGTTAAACCCACATTTCATATCTTGATGGAACTTTATCTTTTCAATGTTAACTTTTTCATTTTGGGGAGTTTGAACCCCCGAAAAAAACCCTTGGTTACGGCCATAAATCCAAGTAAATAATATTTAAACAAAAGCAAATGTTTACTTACCGAAAAATGATCTTCACAACACCAAAGAGATGTTTTATTCGATAATTTCGGATTTTTCTGCTCGTCCCTTTTTATTGCTTTAGTTTAGTCCATGCTATTCGTTTAATTGGATCTTTTGGAACATTAAAAAACAGCTTATCAACTGAATTAACCGTTGTATTTGTGCAGCAAGGTACTAAACAGTACTTGTAGCTCGGTTTTAGAATCTCACTCATTATAAAAATATGATAAATGAAATATTTTATAGGAGAATCAAGTGCGCAGCTCTCGGAATCCACAGTAAACAGTGTATTGCGCTCTTTGTTTACATGGATAGTGACGTCACAAGAGCGGCCATTACAGAAACAGCGTTTTCGCGCCGGATTGCTAAGTGCGAGTTTAAACATTTTTATATTAATTATCTAAGTTCAAAAATTAAAAAAATATATATACTATCATTCATGATTTTTTCTCTACTACACGATAAAAATAAAAAAAAAGAAGTGAAAATTCCTCATTGAAACTTAGAGGACGCAATACCTCCACCACAGATGAAATGGCTGGTAATTCCTAAATCAGATTATTAACAGTTCATATTGAAGAGGGTTTGGGTAGTCGAGAAAAACTCAGTACATTAGGACACACGATTTCAGGAGACATCGCTGAATCGGGATTTCATCAATGATTGGGGAACACTGTCCGCTATACTCTCCAACGCCAAATTGCCGGTTGGCCCAGTGATTCTTGGAGGTCCGGGAACTACGTGCTGACCGATGCAGGTTGGGTCGCATCTCGAATAAACGTCACAGTTGTTTGCCTCACACATACCGCACCGATGACGGTTGACGCACTCAGCTGACGTGGGTTGTATTCTGCATAGGACCCAGGTTGGATAAACCGAAAACACTCAGTCCATGTACTCGTCCGGAAGGTGAGATGCACTCTGAGCAACTGATTACCGTCCTTGCAGTCCACACAGTTGTCACGACTTAGATGTAGTTTAAAGGATCCAAAGGGTAGCCCTACTACGTCTATTTTTAAATTGCTCAATATTTTTTTTAATGGCCGATCACTGTAGAGAACAAGACGGATTTTGTTATCGGGAGCACGCTTAAAGTAAATCACTTTTACTACGAGCGTGGTTTGAACTCATTTTCAAAATCCATATGAATTACAATACGATTCATATTGATTAGAATATATTTCTTGCGTGTTTATGTGTCTGTTCGTCTGGGTGCATTTGTGTGTGCGTCTCTCTATGTGTGCCAGTCTGGAATATGTATACATCTACTGTAGCTCTGAAACTTGTAAACTCTGACCTCCTCTGGATGGTGAGGTTGCAGTATGTAACTGGAATCGTATCGACTATTCAAATAAAACTGACATAACTCCAAACTTTTGTATTAAATGAACCAGTTTCCTGACGGTCAAGGGAAAACACACAGAAACGGGATTCAACTTGGAACTATTTATTATTAATACAATAATGGACACAGAAGCTGGCTATATAACTATAGATATATATATATTTACAGCAACTGGCTGTATAACTATATATATATATATATATTTACAACAGCTAAATTTCACTTGCCCGTATAATAACTTAAAGCTTATTGTGATGACAAAAGTTCAATTAACTTCAAACAAGTAGCAGAAGGTGGCAATAAACTTTGTTTGTAAGGTCTCTCTGCTGGCTCGCCCTTCATTTCTTCCCCTTAAGTCCATTGGCTGGTGGAGCTAGGACGAGGAAGTTTCTATTGGTTGGAGACAAGCTTGGCGTAACTGCTTGAGGTTTTTTAGAACCACGTGACCTTACGAGCTGTGTGAAAATTCTTTATTACCCCCACATAAATTTAATTGATTTAAAATTCTACCACTGGCGATCATCTGACTGCGTTCATTGCTTGACGTTTACATACTTTATTTCCTTGTTGAAGTCGTAAATGCCTTATAGGGTGCAGTCATTCACAATGCAAAAATAAAGCGAACTTCCATCATCACACTTATTACTAAATTCAACCTAGGGCTTGGCGATAGAAGTGACTGTACTCAGAACAAAGTAATAAATTACAAAATTATCAATGCTTACCAAACTGCTAGATATGTCTAAGAATTCTGTCAGGAAGTAGACTCTTCCTATCATCACTATACCCCTCACTAATATCTCATGCATCTGTTATGAAATATAATATATATTTACATACAATGCAAATACTGTTCATGCCCCGGGTTAACCCCAGGAATGAAAGAGGGGTTGGAGTAGTAATTACTCAATGTTGGCTATGGAAACGCTAAATAATTGCTGCACGGTGCCTCCTCACAGACAAGATGGGACAGTTCGTCGCCATGGCTTGAATAGTACAGGTCAGTAATTGTAAATTTCTTAAAAAGAGATGGCGTAGCAAATGTCAAATTGATAACTACAAATCTCTCGAAATTTATAGCCTCTGTCAAGCATGAGCTCGCCCCGGGTTTCGACGGGACCTCCCGGAAGCTAAGAGACCCCAAGGTCTTCAATTTCTATTGGGACACAAAGAAAATGAGCCTCACTACGCAATCCAATAATTTGGTCAGAATTAGAATCACCCATTTATTATACATAAGTTATAGAACGAATGAGTGGACAAGAAAATTTTCCACCCCATTTCATGGCTCCCTCTTCAAAATCTGAAGAGACTCGACTTTAAAATGTAAAAGTAGACTCCATTCTGATCTCGTTATAGAAGGTCTTCAAGTGTAAGTGCATTTGTCTTGAAGGCCGATCCGAAATGCATTTTGACGTATTTTTAGACACCAGTATCCGCTTCCACTCTCTAGCAGCAGTCCTACGCATATAGGAAGGAGCCGAATTTTGAACCCTGCTGCGAGTACATATATTCAAGTGTAGTTTGTAGCCAGGCGCGACCATTCAGCAAATTAAGTTATGACCTCTTTAAACCAAATCGAGCTAGGGAGGAACCGGATGAGTTTTGCAATATCATCGGGTAGTGGCGATCATCGGCGCAGCGAGGATTTCGCCCCTTTTGATACGCAGTGCCACACAACTCTGAAAATAGAAGGCATAATAGGGGCTACCCTTTGGATCCTTTTAACTACATCTAAGCCGTGACAACTGAGAGGACTGCAAGGACGGTAATCGACAGCGCAGTGTCTATCAAACCTCAGGGACGAGTATACGTGGACAGCGTGTTTGCTGGGCATCAATCCTGGGCTCCTGTGCAGCGTACAACACAAGTCAGCTGAGTGCGTCAAACGTCATTAGTGCGGTGTGTGTGAAACAACCACCTTGAAGTTTATTCGGGATGCGAATTCACCATGCGCGTAGTTCCCGAATCTCCGAGAATCACTGGGCCAACCGGCAATTGGGCGGTGGAGAGTACAGCGGACAGTGTTCCCCAATTATTGATGGAGTACTGATTCAGCGATGTCTCCTAAAACCGTGTATCCTACTGAACTGTATTTTTCTCGGCTACCCAAGTCCTCTTCACTGGGAATTGTGAAAAGGCATAGAAATATATTCTAATCAATATGAATCGTGTTGTAATTCATATGGATTTCGAAAATGAATTCAAACCATTCTCGTAGCAAAAGTGATTTACGTTAAGCGTGTTCCCGCTAACAAAATCCGTCTTGTTCTCTACAGCGATATGCTATTAGGGAAAACATTGAGCAATTTAAAAATATACTATATTCAATACAGTTTTAAAAACGGTCTGCCGCTTTTATGGCTGAAAACGGATTATGATAGTCTCTCGAAGCTTAGTGCATGTTAGATAGTTTGAGAAAGCTAATGATATACAACAACATATTCTATAAAACAACGAGCTAGAAACCTTTACATAATCATAACTATATAAATATGTATATAGCTGATTCAGATTTGTTTATTTGGCTTGTGACATATTAATAATACCTGGAAGTTGGGTAAAAACATATTGCATATAAATTTGCATAGCGATTTTTTGGAATCTTTAAAAAGCGTTTATACCACAAACTGGTTGGATTTGTATTTCTGAATTGGTTCTGAAATGCATGGGATGATTTCATTAAACGATATCTCATAACAATATTTTTGTTAGAAAAATGAACGTCATTGATTTTGAAATCACGAAATGTTATTATAAAAAGGGTTAAGTTCCATTAACCAATATTTCATTCTACGATAGGAATATTACATTAACCACGATTTCATTAAGCTGGCATCATTGCATAACATTATAACTACGAATATCATCCAAATTACGTTTCTATGGCAATGCTTCTCATTATTTGAATATTGTTGTTAAGTATGAAAGACAGGGGGAATTTCATACATGGATGATAATTGGCCCCAGTAATTATTTTCTCAAGTCAATGCTTTTCAGCCATGCATAATTTTAATAACGCGAAGTCATGCAAACATTCAATTTACGAGATACATTTTAGGTTTGAATTATGACTGTGTCACATTAATATTATATACGCTCTTTTATTATTTAATAAATATTTAGGCGTAAAAGAAATTTCATATACGACTTCCTTAACGAAATTATATTGAAATATGTAACGTGACATTCACTTGAAAGTAAGAAGTTTGATTTTTTGCGGAAACAATAACAATATTTTTAGTTTTGTAGGAAACACGCCTAAAATAAAGACTTATCTTTACAATATGCTCTGAAATGACGGATGTACTGACTGATTGATTGGGCGGTTGAGTGATTAGGTAACATATCAAAATTATCAAGCACTTCCGCTGTAGATAGAATCTTGGTTTAGTTGCCATTCTGTTCGCCTCAGCTTCGAAACAATAGGCAACATCTAAAATTTTGAAAATATGAATTTAGAGTGACGGTGCGTATAGAGATGATTAAAGCATTCAGAAATAATAATCAAAACATCTACTTTCAAAATTATGGAGCATGTCCATTACAACCAAAATGTCGATGTCGGTTTCATTAGATCCGGCTCATCTTCTAGACTAACGGGGAAAATCGAATATGTCGTGAAATTCGTAGAAGGGTCCACGGTTTGAGAAAATAATGAAAAAAAATCAAAAAACTTTGCTTAATTATCGTATATTACCACTCTAGTTAAAATATCAATTTTGGTTTCATTCGATGCGTTCCGCCCTCTAGGACAACCAAAAAATGGTCTATACAAAAATCCGTGGTTCATTACTGATTGGGGAATCATGATTCTTTATAATACCAGTAACGAAGCCTAATGGGTATTTTCGCAGACAGTTTCTACCAAAACAATCTACTACCAAGTAACTCTCACTTTAGTTATACATTATTTCAAATACTTTATGCATTTATTTTGAATAATGTACAAGTAAAGCAAAAGTTATATGAAAGCAGTTTATTTGAGTAGGCACTGTCTATCCTTATTCCATCCACACTTCGTTGCTATACAGGCTGTTCAGTTAATTTAGCGACAAACTCAGGAAATTGTTAATAGACATCAAGAGGAAAAAAACTAAAATGAAACATGTTGTCGCAAACCACGTTTAGTCGGCTAAAATCGACAAAATACGTATGCAAGTTCTGACGTCACGCGGGAATGAAAAGAGTACAATAATAACTATAAAAAGTTTTATTTAACAGCATGTTTACAACACAGCTTGTAGTGCACAGTACAATGATGAAAAGGGAACAATGACAATAACGTGAACGAAATTATTACAGGTGCGGTTCGAAGTGGCAGTCGCAGGGCGTCATTGCATAATTGGCAACGACTTCCGCCACTTCCAACAACACCTGTAATAATTTCGTTCACATCATTCACATCGGTCCCTTTCCAGCATTGTACTATGCACCACAAGCTGTGTTGTAAACGTGATGTCAAATAAAACTTTTTGTAGTTATTATTGCACTTTTGTCGTTTCAGCATGACGTCAGAACCTGCATACGTATTTTCTCTTTGCGACACCATTTTCCATTTCAATATTTGTTCTTTTTGTCGTCTACTAACAGCCCTCTGAGTTTGTCGTCGCATTAACTGAACACCGTGTATGCACTTTGTGCAATAAAAATAGCATTTTGTTTGCATTTTAGCTAAGTGTAAGATAAATATAGCTTTGCATTTATGTAATCCATATGCACATGTCATTGCAAAACATTTGCAAGCATGTTACTGAAAGTTTCGGGGGAATCAGCAGTCCGTAATAGGGAGTAAAGTTCCTGATAGTTATGATAATATATATACATGGTATTTTCATGAACGCCTGTAATTGTGGATTTTCTTATCAGTTTGCCGGAAGTATCAACAAAGTAGCTGAAAAAATTAATAAAGGTTGCAAAATGTTTTGCGGTGTACGACTTAAGCAAAATTTATGTATATTTGTGTTTTTAATTATGCGTTTAATGTTTTCAATCTACTTTTCATTTATACATATTTTTTAGGATTACGTGTTTTGCCTCCCTTTATAAAGACCAGTTTAACAACTAGAGCAAGTTTTAGAATGCAGATTATTGTTGCTTGGAAAGAGAATGTATGTGGCTGTAAAAGTTGAACGTTATTGTGACTGTAAAGTGTTGCCATTAAGACCCAGACCGTCCGACCTACCAGAAAGGTGTATGGTAACCGTTTGGAAGGCCGGGAAGTGCCACCCAATTTAGACCGTAACCCAGTGGGGAAGGTTTCCACAGGGACCGTACCCTCCACCCCCTACCACCAATCTCTCGGAAGGACTTATGGACCCACCTGTTTCACGTGATCGTATTCCGCATGAACACGGCGGCAGTAGTGGCATCGTGCAAATCCAGCTCGCAAACCACCGGTCTACCGCGCCCGAAATGTGCCAACAGCACGTGGTGTTCCCAGGTGGTCACCCACCCAAGTACTAACCGTGCCCGATGCTGCTTGACTTCGGTGATTTAGCGAGAACCGGTGTTTTCAGCACGGTATGACTGTAAAGTGTGTATGTTATTGACCTGGCTTGTTGATCAAGAGATTCGTTTATCATAAATACAACGTGTATACTGGAACCTAAGTCCTTTGTCAAAATTAGTATTTTTGTTGCATTGTCACACATATTATTTCGATTGAATTAAGGACTGAATTTCGATTCTAGTCCTTATAGGTTTAAGAGGATATATAGGGTGATTATAATTAAAATTGCCATTTTAAAAAGCTGTAAAGTAAGAACCACTGGTCAAAATGATCTGATATTTAACCTGAATATGCATAGCAATAGAATTTTGTTTGGCGAAAAAAAAATTTCAAAAATGTGCCGATAGAGGGCAGTGTACGAATCCAACATGGAATTTGCTTGACGAAGAACGAAAAAATTAGCCGCTAGATCTTTCGTGGAAGCCAACCTCTAATCCGGAGGTATGCTAATTAAGACGTGGCATGCGCACAGCACATTACAGTGGTGATAAAAACGAGGAGCACATGCAGTTCTCATTGAGTGCCTTCTCATGACTATGTCACTGAAGGATCGTGCTTTGCTCGTAAAGCTTTTCTACAAGAACGCTGACTGTGGTTTAATTTCTCTCAGGAGGTTACAGATATTAAAGGGCTTAAAATCTGGTTCAATGTCTGCATTTGGCCTACAAAAGATGATTCTTCCATTTGAAGAGATTGGTTCATTGAGCGTGAAACGTGGAAGAGGGAGGAAAGCATTTGTTGAGACATCAGTGAAATACGTGGCTACAGCGTTACAGGAAGAGATGACCAGTGGTGTGGGAAGCTGCAGTGCACAGGGAATTGCCCAATCATTAGCCCTGCCTATCAGCACGGTCCGTAAAATTTTACGAAACATCCTGCAATGTTATCCGTACAAAATTACTCATCCTCAGTAGTTGCTGTCTGCTGACCTGCCACAACTAGAAATTTTCGCGCTACAATTTCTTGCTCGGATGGAATTGGACAATGGTTGGCCATGGAAAATTTTGTTGACAGACGAAGCTCATTTTAATCTGCAAGGTGCTGCCAATACGCAAAATTGCAGAATATGGGCGAACAAGAATCCATTTCCACTGCAACTATTGCCTCTTCATTCTGAAAGGATCATTGTGTGGTCCGGGTTTATAGCAACGTTTATCGTTGGCCCATTCTTTTTCGAAGAGATAGATCCTGCGGGACCCGTTACTTGCACCGTCACTGGTCAGCGGTATAAAGCTCTTTTGCGGAACCACATCATTACCGTACTTTAACAGCGTCAATGTCTGGATAGCACAAATTTTATACAGGATGGCGCTCCTCCGCACATTGCAACACCAGTGAAGCAGCTGCTGAACATCCATTTCGGAGATGACAGGATTATCAGCCGTCATTTTCCAACCGCCTGGCCGCCACGTTCATCTGACCTTAATCCCTGTGACTTCTGCATTTGGGGGCACCTCAAGAATGTGGTGTACAGTGGGCGGATTGTGAACTTAGCTGACTTAAAAGCACGCATTACGCACAACATCCACAGCATCACCTCTGATACACTCCGATCTCTTGTTGAACATGCTGTTTTGCGCTTCCAACTCGTAGTCGAGCACGGTGGACAGCATATTGAACACTTCTTGCGTATATCGTAGGTGTTTGTTTCATGTTTTAGTGATGTTTCAGCAATTTATTAAATTAAGTGATGTTGATTAAATTGTTGGTTTCATTAGTTGACTTTTGGTTTCTTTCGGCTAACAATACCCAGTGTTTGTCAAATACAGCGCCGCCCATCGGCACATTTTCAAAGTAATTTTTTTTCGCCAAACATAATTCCATTGCTTCATGTATACTCAGGTCAAATATCAGGTCATTCTGACCAGTGGTTCTTACTTTACAGCGTTTTAAAATCGCAACTTTAATTATAATCACCCTGTATATTCGTGTGGACGATGTAACTACCGCAAGATATTTCGATAGACCATACTGTTCATAAATAACTGCAATTATATCAACCTGTTGGAATATGCTACTCTTTGATCTAGAAAACTAAGTATTGTAACATTAGTCGTTCATGAGCTAGCAAAAGGTGTATCCTCCTCTGGAAGCTGTTTTTCAATCACTGTAATAACTGGTATATAATGAAGCGAGATTTGTCTTATAACAAGGCTCTGTGTAGCAAAAAATCTGATGTGGGAAGCACTTGACTTACTTTACATAATGCAAAGAATTTACTACTTTCACAGTAAAGGAAGAATAGGTTATACTTATAGTAGATACGAATATTCTTTCCAAGATATTGAATTTTTGTCAATTGATCGTCATTTTCATTGATTTAGCGTCATTTTTATCCATTTGAAGAGATGTTTGTAAATTTGGCAACATTTAAAAAGTCGCCAAGTTGGCGACATTCGGCCAAATTCGTCTCCAAAATCTCGTTAAGCGTTATGGATAGAGAAATAAGCAATTTTTATAGCATATAAATGACTATTGGCGTTCAAATAAAAAAGTATTATTCAAAGTATTTTTCTCATGAATGGAACAAGCTAGATCCACGAGAATGATGTCACCAAATTCATCGCATGATATTGCATAGGAAAAGTGAACATGCTTCTCAATAGTTAATATATTTTTTAATTTATGGGATTTTTTGATAAATCTATTTGAAATGTCTGCAATATCTCGAAAACGGTTCATGGTAGCGTTCTAAAGTTTATATCAATCGTTTTTTAAGGAAAAATTACATAATAAAAGTCTATTTGCGTAACTTTATCAAAGGTTTTGATTTTTGATAATTTTTTCAAAATTTCATTCGAAAATTTAGGGAGGTTCTGAACATTCGATTGTGCTTAAAAACTATAGGCTTTCAGTGTTCACGGATTGTAATTTTTTATAGCAAATTTCATTCGATTCGCTCCATTCGTTCATGAGATATCGTCTCCATAGACTCACTGACACACACACACACATATACAGACATTCTTTCACACATACATACACACACATTTTTTCACACATACACACACACACACATATACACACATTCTTTCACACGCACTCATATACACACATTCTATCAAACACACACAAATATACACACATTCTTTCACGCACACACACAGACATCACCTTAAAAATGTTCGATTCGTGACTAAGGATGCTTGAAACGTGCTCTCCCGTCGTAAACACGCATTCGAATTTTCGACCCCGTCACAATACTTTTCTTATATACTCTGTATATAAGGAAAGTAAAAAATGTTCGACTGATTGACCACACCTGTCGACTATGGTTTTACGATCAAAACCTCTCGTCATGATGACGCAGGTGAAGTGAAGACAAAGCTCCTTAAAATATATTTTTTAAAACTCTGATTGAAACATTTGTTTGTATTGTATTTATTTATCTTCGAAACCAACCATACAGAGGCATTGTTGTAGACCCACCCAAAGTTAATTAAATTCTTATCGCTCAAAATTATGATGAAACAATTTGTTTCATTAGGGTGTAGGAGATTTAACAATGATGCATGATATTTTACTGTTAGTTGGGGAATTTCTGTTTTGGAGACATCGATATTTACAGAGACGTAATATATTTCATCAAGAGCAGTAACAAGAGCAGTAACTCCGTGGACTTTGATATCTTCATAACTAGGACCTTTTCATAAATCTTACGGATGATAGTCTAATGGAGCAATAGCTCATAGATTTTTAGATAGCAGATATGCTTTTAACAGTTAAAAAAATCTGATGTGGGCAACATATGTCTTTCCTTATATAATGCAATGAATTTACTCTATTTACAGTCAAAACATATTGTACAAGATCCACGGTACTGTGTTTTTAACCTTGAATTGTACATTTGGCGATTATAAAACTATTTCAAATGTATATGGCAACATATAAATGTATATGGCAGCATATGGTAGCATGTATATGGCAGCATATAAAACTATTTCAAAGTTCCTAAGTAACTTACATTTCTTGCAACTCTAAATAAACAATTATCAATATTAATTTTATCCTCAATCAGCGATATTGCCCATATATTAAAATATTTTTAAAATTAATTAATCAATTAGCGGTCATTTTCATTAACTTAGCGTCAGTTTTGCCAAATTCGCCAAATTCGCCAAATGCATCACCAAGTATTACAGACAAACGAAAAAAAGAACATTTCTTATACACTAGAAGATACGAAACTTCATATGACGGAAGTCAGAATTTACGAGACATTGAAATCATTCTTTGCATTTGAAATCATTTTTATATAATGACGACATTTTTGTCGCTTTGGCATCATTTAAAATAGTCTCCAAGTTGGCGACGTCCCGCTAAATTTCTCGCCAAGCGTTAAGGAAGGACGGACGTATAATTTGGTTATTCTTATTGTCTACTCTAATGTTCTTTCCAGGATATTGAACTTCCATCAATTTGGCCACTTTTTATCAATTAGTTGACATTTTAGTCAATTTGGCAACATTTAAAAATTCAGAAAGTAGTAGATTTTCCGACACATTCGTCACTAAAATTTTGCCTAATGTTACGAACGGAAAACTAGTTTCCTTATAGTAGATTCGTATATTGTATTTCCAAGATAATGAATTTTCGTCAATTAGTAGGCATTTTCATTGATTTAACGTCATTTTTATCAATTGTGCGACGTTTTCGTTAATTTCGCAGCATATTTAAAAAGTCGCCAAGTCGGCTACATTCCGCCAAATTCGCCACCAAAATCTCGCCAAGCGTTATGATTGGAGAAATAAGTTATACTTATAGCAGATAAATTATCATTGGCGTTCAAATACAAAAGTATTTCTCTATCTTTTCTCATGAATGGAACGAGCTAAATCTACGAGAATGATGTCATAAAGATGATCGCATGATATGAAAAGTGAACATATTTCACAATAGTTAATATTTTTTTTATTTTATGTGATTTTTTGATAAATGTATCTTTAAAATGTTAAATATCTCAAGAACGGTTCATGCTAGCCTTCTAAGATATATATGTCAGTCGTTTTGTAATGGAATATTTCATAAGAAATGACTATTTGCGTAACGTTATTAAAGGTTTTGATCTTATGATGATTTTTTGAAAATTTCACTCCTAAATTTACAAGGCTTCTGAACATACGATTGTATTTAAAACCAATAGGCTTTCAGTGTTCACGGATTGTAATTTATGTACCAAACTTCGTTCAAATTGCTCCATTCGTTCGTGAGATATTGTCTCCACACACACACATACACACACACACACACACTTACACGCACACGCACTTACGCACACACACACACACACACACATACACACGCGTACATACACACTCACACGTACGCACACTCCGACATCTCCCCAGAAAATTTGATTCGTGTTCAGGGATGCTTGAAACGTAATCTTCCGCAAAAATTCGAATTTGAATTTTCGAACCCGTCACAATATACTTTCCTTATACATTATACTATGTATATAAAGAAAGTAATAGTTATTGAAGCAGAGAATATATATATGAAATGTTGTGTTGGGAAGTACGTAAAAATCCTTCGCAAATATTAATTAAAATACTTTTAATATGCAAATTATATTGAGGAAAATATTAAATATTTGTGTAGTAGAATCTAAAAGATTAAAATTTCAAGTTATACATTTCACAGATATCTAACACTCATAACTATTCAAAAATCTGGTCTTTAATTATTAATTAGCTAAAGTATTTTAATTATATTTAGTCATTCTTGTGCATTAAAATATGAGGACATAATTAATTTTGCAGCTATTTTATAATATTTATTTCGTAAATTTTACATTAAATTATCAATTTAGATGCATTTTATTACTTAGTTATTAAATGATTATTTATTAAGCAGTTTCAAAATAACTTTTAACATTATATGAAAATCTTAAAATTATTTTATACTATTGCTTGTTGTGTTTATTTCAAATAAAATCTGATGTGGACAACTTATTACTTTCCTTATATAATGCAATGAATTTACTACTTTTACAGTTAAAAAAATGGTATTCTTATAGTACATACTTATATTCTTTCCAAGATATTGAATTTTCTTCAAATAGTCGTCATTTTCATTGATTTAGCGTCATTTTTATCAATTTGGCAAGATTTTTGTTAATTTGGCAACAACTAAAAATGTCGCCAAGTTGGCGACATTCCTCTAAATTCGTAGCCAAGCGTTATGGACGGAGAATTATTCTTACAGCAGATAAATGACTATTGGCGTTCATATAAAAAAGTATGACTCAAAGTATATTTCTTCATGAATGGAACGATCTAGATTCACGAAAATGATGTCACTAAATTTATCGCATGATATTACATATGAAAAGTGAACATATTTCACAATAGTTAATATTTTTATTTTATTTTATGTGATTACAATATCTCAAAAAAGTTCGAGCTAGCGGTCTAAAGTTTATGTCAATCGTTTCCTAATGAAAAATTACATAAGACATGTCTATTTGCGTAACTTTATAAAATGTTTCGATTTTTTGATAATTTTTTACAAATTTTATTTCAAATTTAGTGGGGTTCTGGACATTCGATTACGCATAAAAACTATAGGCTTCCAGTGTTTACGGGTTGTGTTGTGATTATTGTACCTAATTTGGTTCGAATCGGCCCATTCGTTCGTCAGTTATCGTCTCCACAGACTCACTGACACACACACACACACACACACACACACACACACACACACACACACACACATACTTTCACACACACACACACACACACACACATACATCACTTCTACAATGTTTGATTAGTGATCAGGGATGCTTGAAACGTGCTCTCCCGTCGAAAACTCGATTTCGAATTTTCAACCCCGTTCACACGTTTAAAATCAATAGATTTCCAGCTTTGGATCAATAGCTTTCTAATGAAAAATTACATAAGAATGGTTATTAGCGTAACTTTATTGAATGTTTTAATTTTTGATGATTTTATCAAAATTTAATTTCAAAATTTAGGTGGATTCTGAACATTCGATTGTGAATAAAAACAATAGGCTTTTCAGTATTCACAGATTGTAATTTTTGTACAAAATTTTGTTTGAATCGCTCCATTTATTCGTCAGTTATCGTCTCCACAGACTCACTGACATGCACACACACACACACACACACACACACACACACACACACACAATAGCATCCCCTCAAAAAAGTTTGATTCTTCTTCAGGGATGATTGAAACGTGCTCTCACGTCGAAAATGCGAATTCAAATTCTTGACCCTATCACAATCATTTCCTTATATATGTATATAAGGAAATATTTTATATACATATATAAGGAATTTCCTTTCCCTTTATATGCATACTATGTATATAAGGAAAGTGGAAATGAAACTAGATGCAGCGAGAGTCGCTTTTATTTAAAAACTTTCTTCTTCCGAAAGGACAGTTGAATTCATCCTACAGAACCGCTAGGCCAGTATTTAGAGCATGCACAAAGCCATGAATAAATAAAACATAGTCGACAGGTGTGGTCAATCAGTCGAACATTTTTTACTTTCCTTATATACATAACGTATAAGGAAAGTATTATGAAGGTATCGAAAATTCGAATTCGAGTTTTCGACGAGAGAGCACGTTTCAAGTATTCCTGAGCACGAATCAAACATTTTTGAAGTGATGTCTGTGTGTGTGTGTGTGTGTGTGTGTGTGTGTGTGTGTGTGTGTGTGTGTGTGTGTGTGTGTGTCTGTGTGTGTGAAAGTATGTGTGTGTGTGTGTCAGTGAGTCTATGGAGACGATATCTCACGAACGAATAGAGCGATTTGGTACAAAATGAAATTTGTACGAATGAAATTTGGTACAAAAATCACAATATGTGAATACTGGAAGTCTATTGCTTTTAAACACAATCGAATGTTCAGAACTACCCTAAATTTGCGAGTGAAATTTTGAAAAAATCATCAAAAAATCAAAACCTTTAATAAAGTTACGCAAATAGACATTTCTGATGTAATTTTTGCTTAGAAAACGATTGATATAAACTTTAGAACGCTTGCATAAACCGTTCTCGAGATATTGCACATTTTTCAAATAAATTTATCAAAAAATCGCATAAATAGAGAAAATATATTAACTGCTGAGAAACATGTTCACTTTTCATATGTAATATCGTGCGATAAATTTTTGTGACATCATTCTCGTGGATCTAACTCGTTCCACTCATGAGAAAAGATACTTTGAGTAATACTTTTGTATTTGAACGCCAATAGTCATTTATCTGCTGTAAGAATAACTTATTTCTCCGTCCATAACGCTTGGCGAGATTTTGGCGACGAATTTGGCGAAATATCGGCAACTTGGCGACTTTTTGAAATGTTGCGAAATTAACGAAAATCGCGCCAAATGGATAAAAATGACGCTAAATCAATGAAAATTGCGTCTAATTGTCAAAAATTCAATATCGTGGAAGGAACATAAGTATCTACTATAAGAAAAACCTATTTTTTTACTGCAAAAGTAGTAAATTCATTACGTTATATAAGGAAAGTCATGTGTTGTCCACATGCTATTTTTTATTGTAAAAGCAGTAAATTCATTGCATTATATAAGGAAAGTCATGTACTGCCCACATCAGATTTTTTATTTACACAATAAAACGAAAAGTACATGTTCAAAAACAATAACGGAAAATGTCTTTAAAACTTCCCAGTAAACTGATAACTGAACAAATGAAAGATTTTTTTTCTATCATTTACAAAGAATATTATTCGACTGCATACCACTGAATTAAATTAAAAATTATAATAATACGTGATATGTCAGTTTGAATAGCCTGCAGCAGATTGTTTTAAAATTCTAAGTCGGAATAAAAGTTGAGCATCTCAGACGGTATTTATTTATTAATTTGTAGCATTTTCAATTGCAGACTGAAAAGCTAAAATGAAATACAATATCTGTAAAAATATTTAATAATTCCGAAGAAATTTTAAAAATCCATCTAACGAAGGAATGAAACTTTAATTACCGTCATTTACCAGTGCTAATGAGAAGTCTTATTTTGAATAATTTTAATTAGAGAGTGAAACGGGAGAGGGAGGCGGATTTTCAGCATCTGTTACGTTGTTTACAAATTTCAGTTATCGAGATTACCATCATTTTATTTCCTCGTTAATAAATGAATTTTTATTTCACTTTCTAAAATTCTTAAATGTATTTTGTGAATTTATTTTTTTTCATAACTGTAAGACTCATATAATCCAGAGAAGTGTATCTATTTTAATATTTATGTTTCGTATTTACATTTAATATGTTAATATAAAGAAATGAACGCGTCTTCATGGAAAACCGACTTGTGAAAAAAATGTCAGTTTGTTGTACTCATGCAGCTCAGAATAAAATAACATATATTAACGCTAATCCTACTACGCCGGGTCAAATTACCTTTTTTAAACTTTCTGGCAAAATTTATTACATACGACGTTACCACATCGTCATTTGACTTTACGACTTTTATTATAATTTACATCCGATGTATTTTTCAATATTTGTTTTTCTCTTATTTATTTTTTACCGAGAAATATATGCAAATGGACTACCTACCACGACGGGTCAAATTACTCTTTTTAAATTTTCTGGCAAAATTTCTTACATACAACGTTGTTTCATCGACAGTTGACTTTACGACTTTTATTATAATTTACATCCAATGTATTTTTCAATATTTGTTTTTCTCTTGTTTATTTTTTACCGAGAAGTATATGCAACTGGACCTACCTACCACGATGGACCCTTTTTAAAATGTCTGGCAAAATTTCTTGCATACAACGCTATCACATCGACATTTGACTTATATAACGACTATTATAATTTACATGTAATGTGTTTTTCAATATTTGTTTTTCTCTTGTTTATTTTTTTACCGAGAAATATATGCAACTGGACCTACCGACCACGACGGATCAAATTACTCTTTTTAAATTTTCTGGCAAAATTTCTTACATACAGCGTTGTTTCATCGACATTTGACTTTACGACTTTTATTATAATTTACATCCAATGTAATTTTCAATATTTGTTTTATCTTGTTTATATTTTACCGAGAAATATATGCAACTGGACCTACCTACCATGACGGAGCAAAGGACCCTTTTTAAACTTTCTGGCAAAATTTCTTACATACAACGTTATCACATTACCATTTGACTTTACGACTTTTATTATAATTTACACCCAATGTATTTTTCAATATTAGTTTTTCTCTTGTTTATTTTTTACCGCGAAATATACGCAACTGGACCTACCTACCGCGTCCGGTCATTTGACCCGTGTATTAGATTGTGTGATCAAAATCAATTTTGCTATAGCATCAGAGTTTTGCTGTTTTGCATTATACTTGTTGATACCTATTGAGGGGTAGATTTCAGTTTTAGTTTGGCAATTTCAAGTTATAGTGCTATTTTGTGAGTCAATAATTCTTATTCCATTATTGTGTTGATAATTCTTATCCCAAGAATGTCGAGAAATTAAAGATACTATTTCAAATTATTAGAAAAAGTAAATAATATAGCTGAAGAGTGGTCGGGATCCAGTAAAGAGGTACTGTATGAAAATGAAGTGGATAACACAGAACAACTTGATGACTCATTTGACACTACGGACGGATGCGAATCCTCCGGTAATGATAATGAAGAGGAGAATAATTTGAATATGCATAAAGGACAAAATAGAACGATATCGTTATTGAGCTCTGTAACACAATATTTGTATTACATGTTTCCACCCAATTACAAATGCCAACCTAGCCATTTTCCAATTCCAATTGCGGATGCCAACCTAGCTAATGAGCTATTTAAATGCTGCGGAGGGAGCCAATGGCAATACAAACATAAATAAGCAGCGCATCCCCTTCTTCACTTCAACGAATCAACAACGACACTACAATGTGAAAAGAAAAAGGTTTGAGAGAATGTTCTAGAACTTTCCAGGAGATGCAATTTTTGCGACAGCGTCCTAGACGCACCTGAGGTTTTTTGGTCGACTTAAAACTCTCGAACGAGTCAGCATCATTTTTTCTTGGGTTTTGTGAAAAGTGTCTAGAGAATGTGAGCAATAAAATGCTAGCGAGAGCAGTTAGATGTGTAACGGTTTTCCTACATCATTGAAATAGCACGAATATGCACGTAACACAAAGAGAAAAGGTAACCAACTTTCAATTGTCACTATTAGCACGGAAGGCACACCTTTTACAATTATTAAATTAATAGACTACCAGTTCGTATGAGTAGACCATATGAACGAGTTCGTAATATTGAACTGTAAGAACTATTCTTTATCGATTGTTTAAAGGAAACTGTTTTTAAGAAATTTAAGTCAACGTTATTATGTGTGTAAATATATATATATATTAATGTAATATTGTTAGTATTATGTGTCTTTTTAATAATTGATTTAATTATAGCATAGTTACTCCAGATACAATAGATATCTATTAAGTAAAATATTAAAATAAATTGAGCAATTAAGCATGTGTATTTCTTTATGTTTTGTGTGTTCGTAGTCCGAGCTTGAGAACCGGGAGCTTACCGGGAGCCACCCTTAGTGGCGGCATCATAGGTAAGTCCTATACAGGTAATTTTTGATAAGGACAATTTTACCTTATGACAAGCTCCGAAAGTGAAAGTAGTGTAGAAGATCGATGTATCAAAATGCGTATTTTCAAGATGCGCAACAGAGAGAATAAGAAGATATACAGGAAACGTCAACAAATTCAGATTAAGTTTCAAGTGTGAGAAAAAAGTGCCAAATGAGATATTACAAAGAAAACAAAACTACAAAAATCTGTTTCAAATGCAAAAAATATATATATGTGGCAAATGTGCCTTCCACGACCCAATCATTTGCAAAATATGCGCTGAACATGAATAAGGTTTACATATGGTTTATTTCTAAATTCAGGAATAAATGGGGATTTTGTTAACTTATTTTTATTCATTTTTTAATTGATAAAATAAATAAATAAATAAGAACCGTTATTTGGACAAAATTGTATTATTCACAAACAAAATTGTACTAAAAGGTATATTTTTTGCTATACATACATTGTAAAAAAATCTGATGTGGGCAGAACATGACTTTCCTTATATAATACAATGAATTTACTACTTTTACAGTTAAAAAAACCTGTTGTGGGCAACACATGATTTTCCCTATATAATGCAATGAATTTACTACTTTTACAGTTAAAAAAACCTGTTGTGGGCAACACATGACTTTCCCTATATAATGCAATGAATTTACTACTTTTACAGTTAAAAAAATCTGATGTGGGCAACACATGACTTTCCTTATATAACGCAATGAATTTACTACTTTTACAGTTAATAAAATCTGATGTGGGCAAAACTTGACATTCGTTATATAATGCGATGAATTTACTACTTTTACAGTTAAACAAATCTGATGTGGGCAACACATGACTTTCCTTATATAATGCAATGAATTTACTACTTTTACAGTTAAAAAAATCTGATGTTGGCAACACATGACTTTCCTTACATAATGCAATGAATTTACTACTTTTACAGTTAAAAAAACTGATGTGGGCAACACATGACTTTCACTATATAATGCAATGAATTTACTACTTTTACAGTTAATAAAATCTGATGTGGGCAACACATGACTTTCCTTATATAATGCAATGAATTTACTACTTTTACAACTAAAAAAACGTTATTCTCATAGTAGATACTTATATTCTTTCCATGATATTGAATTTTCTTCAATTAGACGTCATTTTCATTAATTTAGCGTCATTTTTATCAATTTTGGCGAGATTTTTGTTAATTTGGCAACAATTACAAATGTCGCCAAGTTGGCGACATATCGTCAAATTCGTCGTCAAAATATCGCCAAGCGTTATGAACGGAGAAATAAGTTATTCTTACAGAAGATAAATGTCTATTGGCGTTCAAATACAAAAGTATTACACAAAGTATATTTTTTCATGAATGGAACGAGCTAGATCCACGAGATTAATGTCACCCAATTTATCGCATGGAATTACATATGAAAAGTGAACATGTTTCTCAATGGGAAATATATATTTTTTTATTTTATATGACTTTTTCATAATTTTTTTGAAAAATGTGCAATAACTCGAGAACGGTTCCTGTTAGCGTTCTAAAATTTATGCCAATAGTTTTATAATGAAACATTACATAATAAATGTCTATTTGGGTAACTTTATGAGCAGTTTTGAGTTTTTGACGATTTTTTTAAAAATTTCATTCGAAAATTTAGGGGGTTCTGAACATTCGATTGCGTATAAAAACAATAGGCTTCCAGTGTTTACGGATTGCGATTTTTGTACCACATTTCGTTCGAATCGGTCCATCCGTTCGTCAGTTATCGTCTCCACAGATTCACTGACACACACACACACACACACACACACACACACAGACATCACTCCAAAAATGTTTGGTTCGTGACCAGGGATGCTTGAAATATGCTCTCCCGTCGAAAACTCGAATTCGAATTTTCGACCCCGTCACAATACTTTCCTTATACATTATGTATATAAGGAAAGTAAAAATGTTATTCTATAGTAGATACTTATATGCTATCATAGATATTGAATTTTCTTCAATTAGTCGTCATTTTCATTGATTTAGCGTCATTTTTATCCATTTGGCGAGATTTTTGTTAATTTGGCAACAATTTAAAATGTCGCCAAGTTGGCGACATTCCGCCAAATTCGTTACCAAAATCTCACCAAGCGTTATGGACGGAGAAGTAAGTTATTCTTACAGCAAATAAATGACTATTGGCGTTCAAATACAAAATTATTACTCAAAGTATCTTTTTTCATGAATGGAACGAGCTAGATCCACGGGAATGATGTCACCCAATTCATCGCATGGTATTACATATGAAAAGTGAACATGTTTCTCAGTAAGAAATATGTTTTTTTTATTTTATATGACTTTTTGATAATTTTTTTGAAAAATGTGCAATATCTCGAGAACGGTTCATGTGAGCGTTATAAAATTTATGTCAATCGTTTTCTAATGAAAAACTACATAAGAAATGTCTATTTGCATAACTTTATTAGCGGTTTTGATTTTTGGACGATTTTTTTAAAATTTCACTCGAAAATTTAGGGGGGGGGGTTCTGCCCATTCGATTGCGTATAAAAACAATAGGCTTCCAGTGTTTATGGATTGTGATTTTTGTTCCAAATTTTGTTCAAATCGGTCTATTCGTTCGTCAGTTATCCTCTCCACAGACTCACTAACACACACACACACACACACATACTTTCACACACACAGACATCACTTCAAAAATGTTTGATTCGTGATCAGGGATTCTTGAAACGTGCTCTTCCGTCCAAAACTCGGATTCAAATTTTCGACCCAGTCACAATACATTCCTTATACATTATGTATATAAGGAAAGTAATATATGACTTTTTGAAGACGGATCATTTAACCCGCTGTGGTAGAAATATATATACATTAAATGTCGGTAGGTTCAGTGTTAATTATATAAATAACTAGAACGAATTACCCTTTGTTAATTGGGTTGTAAATAGGCGTCCATTACTACTCAATTCTTATTATTGTAGAAACGTGATTTTTTTTTCAGGGAATGTTTATAATACTGTTACAGTCTTATATTTAAAAATTCACATTTCTATCTGTAAAACTCGGGATTTTAAATTTCTGGATTTTAAATCCCACTAAATAAGCGTCAGAATTTTGCAAAATTCAGAGTTTTGAGATCTTGACACTTGTTTAGGATACATCAAATGGAATTCGAGTCCATGACCTTGCTGCCACGCATCGAATGGAATTCATTTTTCTCTATGCGTTTTATGGCGTTTTTAGCGATTGTAAAGGAAAATAGAACTTATAAAATAATTAAAAAGTTAATTAAAAATTAAAAAAAACGCTGACGTGCACCTATTCGAGTCCTGAAGTACATTTGTACCAAATGTCATGGTCGTGTGGCGCTTAGATTTCCAGCTCCAATTTTGTGTACATTCCTTGGAATATACGACAGAAAAATGTTCATGGATTTATTTTCAGATGTTTATAATTATAGGTTTAATATAAATTTCTTATTGCGTGTGTAATACCAGAAATGTAAAATATTAAAGATTAAGAAATGATGGAGCAAGGAATGCGGGTGGAATGAATATCCCCGCGCTAAGCACATTGGCGGTAATATACAGGTGGCCCCGTGTCTTACATACCACGCCCCATGTCTACATACCACGCTAAGCCATTTGGCGGCAATCGAAACGGTGACTCCATGTCTACGGATCAGCCCTCATGTCTACATACCAGTACGTAGACCATCCAGCGGAAAAGGGATATAAGTGAGAGTTGCTCGGAGTTGAAAGACAGTTAGAATTGGTCAAGGCAGGCTGTTGGAGTTAGACTAGTGGAGAGCAAGCTGCAATAGCAGTGATAAGAGTTGTGTGTGCGTCTCTGATATAGTAGTTCGAAGGAGAGCTCATGTTCACCTGGTATTGCGAGTTGTAAATTGCGACAAAGCATCGGCATTTTTTTCAAGATATAAAAAAGAAATTCAGGTACCGTACAATTATAACTATATGAGGGTAACCTCTTCGTCTAAGTTTGTGTTTTTTAAGGAAAAGCTAATTAATGCATCCCATCAAGTGTTCCAACCAAATATCAATTTATCTGGCATTACACCCCGCAAACTACCTTTGAGATGTATTCCACTATTGTGATACTTATTTAATTTGTAATTTAAAGAGTGTAAATTAAGTATGTGATAAATAAATGTTTGTTCTTTTACTATTAACCTTATTTTAGTTTGTTAACTTAGTATCCCGTTAAGCACAAAATTAGGTGGGTTTTGCGGCTACCAACGCAATGTACACAGCTGTAAGTTTTAGAACACATTACATGCATGATTAATATACAAATTAATAATTAATGTAATTTAAAATGCATTTTTGACAAATATAATTTAATAGACAATTATTAATCGGCACGGCGTGGATAGTGAAACTACGAAGAATTCAGTACTTTATTTTTCTTTTAATTATGTTTTAAATTTTTTTTTTAATTAAATTAATGTTAATTTCATGCACAATTTTATCAAATACACAACAAAAAACATGTTAAAAAATTGAAAACCTCTTTCCTTATTGCAAAATAAACTTAATATTTTTATAACTTGAAAGTCGACATATACCGGCCGTCCAAATAGCTGCTCTTAGTCCTCAGGACGAGTCGGACGGTCTGGGTCTTCAACAATCTGAACATGGCCGTCCGTCCAAACGGATGCTCAAGTCCTTGTTGACGAGCCGGACGGCCTGGGTTTTCAACAATCTGAACATGGAGAAAAATCAATTCAAAATTTTCATTTCTCAGTTATTTCGTCTTGTCATCATGCAGAGAAATTCTAATGACTTTCTAAATAATAAAGATGCCGCTTTGAAATTTCACCAATATATTTTTAAATGCTCCAGTTATAATTTGAGTTCAGATGAAATTGATATTTCGACCATTTTTAGGGCTTTGGGCTTGATTTGGTTGAGGCCCCGCACATCAAAACATTGCACCTTCGTTACCTCCCTCGACTCCCCTAAACACTTCCAAATCTCCTGACCTGGCCTTTGGAGTTGCGGGAGTTGTTGGTTGCTGGTTTGTTTTTTCCCCACTGATTCATACCTGACATATATACCCCCACTGATTCATACAAGTATAGGGCGCTCTCCCCTTACTTTTACATTTTTAACACCTTACAACATAGTTGAAAATTGTTTATGACTCTTCATTTTGTCTGTTTGTTTGTCCGTTAGGACGATAGCTGCCGTAAAAATCACTTTATCAAAATGAAATTTTAGTATGTTGTTCAGAGGGTCAGTGGGACCTATGGGTATATAAATGAATAATATCACACAATTAGTTTTGTATTGAACCCGGGTTGAAAAAATGAAATATATTGAACTCTATGGGACCTAATTTTTCAAAAAAATTTTAAGCGAATTTAAAATTCACAAATTGCTTCGAAAATTTCAGGAAATATTCAAATTATCCTATAACAAATATATAAAAAATTTCAACAAAATACATTCAGCAAAATATATCACGTGACCATTATATGAAGAGACCACGTGACCCACTTCAAAATAAAATATGGCATCCATCTTGTGTCAAAATCGGGATTTTTAAAGTTCTTTTTAATTCGTATTTAGTATTGTACCCGTCCTAATACCGCTTTATTTTTGCTTAAATTCTGTACATCTACATACTGAAACAAAGCAATTACTATGTATTTGAGTTTAAATGATCATCAAACTTTGATTATGTCTACAACGAAGCCTAATTTTCACTTATGGAGAATATAAATACGGAAAGATGTAGAATGAGCTGTATAAGAATTGCTGCATTTCTTTAAAGCAAAATTATTTAGCTCATGGAGTCTGGAATATAGCTGATATGAATGAAATATTCATTGATTTTACACAGAGAAGGACGATTTTTTCGATGAAGTTTTAAGCATAAAGTTAAATTACTTGTACATCCATGGTTTTAAGTTTTTAAATAAAATAAATTTTTATAGTATTGTGATGAATGGAAAAAAATTATGAAGGAAATGCTGCTTTTTTAAAAAGACGATTTATATTTCGATGACGTCATTTGAATAAAGTGCATTTGTTTTCGATGAAGTTTTCAAATTATAATAAATTATTGTAGTATTATGATAATTTTAAAAATATTACCGAGGAATGTATCGCATTTTAGAGATGTTTGTATAAAGTTGCGTTGAAGTTGGAAAATGTTTCATTATCAATGCTTTATCATGATTGATCTTTCTTGTTTTTTAAAATCCAGGTCATCCGGCTCTTCCTCCATTTATTCTTAAAATACAGGTCTATAACTTGCCCCCTTGGTCTGGTAGTATTTGGCGTGGGAACTGTAGTTCGTTGTCAAAACTTACCTGAAGAACAAGTTTTTAATATATTTCAACAATTTTAGTCATTTATTTCAGATTTTTCCCTATTGACTCACCTATAAAAACTATAAAGGGCTGAACTACTAGGCTTTAAGAAATTGCATTTAATAGTTTTTTAACTATAAAGGAAAACCTCTTCAGTTTCTCAAAGTCAAAAATATAAATAGCTCAGGAAAGATCCATCTTACAGTAATGAGGTTGGTTTCATTATTTTTGTCGTCAAAAATAAAGTATAAGACAAACATTTATTTCATACATTTGAGCATACGTAGCTTCTTACTTTAGATCGGATATTTTAGTATTACGGCCATTTCGCAAAAAAAAGGCAGGTTCTTTTTCCGAATGGTAACAAAATCTAACCAGCACCACGATATCCCACAAGCGATTTACCTACCAAAATTTGTGTAATTCGATCAATTAGTTTGTCCGCCAGAGTAGAGTGGATACGATACATGCGGTTTTTGCGGGTCATTTTGCAAAAAAAAGCAGGTTCTTTTATCCCGAATCGTACCAAAATGTAATCAGCACCAGGGTCACCCACAAGGGTATCTACCACATTTTATGAAATTCAGTCAATTAGTTTTTCATTTAGGATGGATAAAAACAATGGCATAGCATGCCATAGAGGCTAAAAAGCTCAGCCTCCCCAGTTTGAAATCTAGTTTAAGGAATTATTTAAACGTTGTTATTTATTTTATTTTGTAAATAACTTTGAGAATGTATGTATATGTATATTTTAGAAAATGATTACACTTTATTTGCTTAAAATAACACGCTTTAAAGTATTTTTCTCCCATTAAAACGCATCTTTTAAAGTATCGTAAGCCCAAACATTCAAGCCTACGAAGTGAATAACGATTAGCATGATATTAAAACATCCGGTCGCTTCCGTGGCTGATCGTTGAGTGTAACGGGCTTGTGAAAGCTAGCCTTTCAGAAGGCGTGTCTAGAAGAAGGCGTTTTCCCTTTACAAACGACAATGATTGGATGTGAGAAGTGACGTTTCTCAATAACGTGGCAGACATAATGGCTGTGAATGAATTCACCATTTTGAATCAAGCGAAGTGCTTTTGCTGAAAATATTAACTTTTTGTAATGCTAAATAATTTGAGCCATTTTTCTTGAATAACTTGACATTCACCTAACTTTAAACAAGATCATGACTAAAATATACACTAATAATGACTACTATTTAAACTTAGTAGTTAGTAAGTGAAGTAGCCTTCGGCATCAATAGTAGTTAGTAAGTTGAAGCAGATCTCGATATCAATATGGCGAAGCATCCGCTTGCGTTTTGAGGAGTTTTAGAAGGATAAAATCGTATTCCGCTTTGGAAATCACCTGTTACATTAGAATCTTTTTTACAAAACCGATTGATAATATTTCTAGTAGATTTTTAGCATATTGTAACTATAAGATAGAGTTTTCATAGTATAGTATTTGTCAATAATTAATATACAAAATTGTTTAAGGACATTGTTGATTACGGAGATCTTCAACTAAGCTTGTTACATTCCAAATTTATTTTTCACCCATTTTCAGTGCACTCTTCAATCGTTCAATTTTGCTAGTTCTAGCTATTTATATTTACAAAACTGATATATATTTTCTGTCACTTGAGTATAACATTCTAATTTATATCTACATATTTAATATGATGGTTGCAAAGGTTGATCTAATTTAGAAATATCGAAACATATAAAATGTCTATCCTGCATGTATTTATCTTACATCGGTAATGTTTTAAAATTTCGTGCATTTCATGCACTTTTTGTATTTTTATGCTAAATTATTTATTCTATTTTACTCAGAATAAGAGCGAATTCAAATATAAATCTCAGGTGTAATAACAGTAAAGTCCTTTCTTATTTAAAACACCAAACACTCAGCCTCCCCAGTCAAAATTCTTAAGCTACGCTACTGGATACAAAATCTGCACAGACAGACATATAAAAAGTCGTCGCGCTGGAAACAGTTTTTCCGTATTCTATAGTTTTAAAAATGTGTAGATCAGTTGAAAACTCGAGTTGCGATTTTCGGCAGGATTCCAATACTTTCCTTATACATTACCATGAATTCCAGGGAAAGGTAAAATCTCATGTGGGCAGCACATGACTTTCCCTGCAGACTTATATCCACCTTCTCTTTATTTTAATTAAATTTATTTCACTTTTAATTCAATTTTCTTTCTCATTCGGTAACCGGACTTATTTTCAAAGGTGGCGTAGAGAAAATATTAAAAACTAAAATATCTCGAGAACGGCTAGTCCTAGTGTAATGGGGATGATCTTATTCTTTTCATCGTTAAAAATTACGTATTAAACAAGCATTTAATGGATATATTTGAGCATACGTAGTTCTTTAGTTTAGATTACGACGATTTTTGAGGGCCATTTTGAAAAAAAAAGCAGGTTACTTTTTTCCGAATCATACCAAAATCTAATCAGCACCAGGGTGATCCACAAGTGACTCATCTACCGAATTTTATGAAATTCGGTCCATTAGTTTTTCAGCTAGAGTGGATACAAGCTTTTGCGGACCATTTCGCAAAAAAGGAGGGTTCTTTTATCCCGAATCGTACCCAAAACTAATCAGCACCAGACTCGCCCACAAGTGACTTATCTAATAAATTTTGTGAAATTCGGGCCATTAGTTTTTTAGTTAGAGTGGATACAAAATCTGCACAGACAGACAGACACACACACAGACGTCACGCCAAAAATGGTTTTTTCGTATTCTAGAGGTCTTGAAACGTGTAGATCCGTCGAAAACTCGAGTTGCGATTTTCGACATGATTCCAATACTTTCCCTATACATTACCATGTATTGCAGGGAAAGTAAAAATGAATGCATTAAAACAAAAATTCGAGAATCAGCTACTGAGATGTAGTACCCAACGTTGCTAATTTAGAGATTTTATAAATGCTATTTTCCCGATTTTAATGAATTTCTTTAATTATAAAGTTCGTGCAGAGAGTACATGATATTAGTTACACGAAAATGCTTTTATGTAGTTTAGCTTGAAATTTTTAATTTCCGTGTTTTACATTTAAAATTAAATTAATTTAATATTTTACTTTCTGTGTTTCGTAAAAACTACCATTGATAAGTACTGATAATCACATAAACAACAAATGTTCGTTGCTTTGAAAGTTCTATTTTTACACCTGGATGAAATTTCCTTTTCCTAACATGAACATATTCGTCCGTAGAGTAAACGGTCGCCCACAGTATCCTCGGTAATATTTTAAAAATTATCACAATAATACATTAATTTATTATATTTGAAAACTTAAAACTTCATCGAAAAAATGAACTTCATTCAAATGACGGCATTGAAATATAAATTGCCTGGTTTAAGCATCTCTAAAATGCAATACATTTCTCGATAATATTTTTAAAATTGTCATAATACTACAATTATTTATTATATTTGAAAACTTAATCGAAAACAAATGAATTGTATTCAAATGACGAAATTAAAATATAACACTCATGGCTCCCTCTATAAAAGCAGCATTTCATTCATAAACATTTTTCCATTCATTTCACTCATCACCATACTATAATAATTTATTTGCCGCCCAGGCAGTGAAGTGGATAGCGTCTCCGACTGCTGTCTAGTGGGCTTGGGTTCGAATCCCGAGTAAGGCATAGTTGTTTTCTTGAGGATGAAGACAGTCTTCCACCCTCTGGGTCCTCGCTAAATGAGGAGCTGCACCCCCTTGACCTTCTTCAGTGATGTTGTTTGTGTTAATAAACTTTGTGATCTTGTCTTGTGTCATTCTTTGTCCGTCTTCTGGCATCACTGGTCCTGTTTGTGGTTCCACCGAAACAGGAGGTTATAAGCAACAACAACAACATAATTTATTTTATTTAAAAATTTAAGACCATGGAGGTACAAGTAATTAAACTCTATGCTTCAAACTTCATCGAAAAAATCGTTCTTCTCGCTGTAAAATCAATGACTATTTCATTCATGTCAGCTATATTGCAGACTTCATGAGCTAAATAATTTTGCGTTAAAGAAATGCAGCAATTCTTATGCAACTTATTCTACATATTTTGCTGTTTACATTTTCCATAAGTGAAAAATAGGCTTCGTTGTAGAAATAATCAAAGTTGGATAATCATTTAAATTCTAATATATTGTAATTGCGTTGTTTCAGTATGTAGATGCACAAAATTTGAGCAAAAATAAAGCGGTTTTAAGACGGATGCAACACTCAATATGAATTAAAAAGAACTTTAAGAATCATGATTTTGAGACAAGATGGATGCCGTAATTCATTTTGAAGTGGGTCACGTGATCTTTTCATATCATGGTCACGTGATCGTTTCATATAAGAGGTGTAATTATTATTTCAAAATTTATTTAAAAAACTACTAAATATATTTTGCTGAATTTTTTTTTTTTATTTTATGGAATAACTTGAATATTATCTAAAATTTTCGAAGCAATTTGTGGAATTTAAAATCCGCTTAAGAAATGTTTGAAAAATTAGGTCCCATAGGGTTCAATGTATTTCATTTTTTCAACCCGGGTTAAGTCCAAAACTAATTGCGTGATATTATTCATGTATATTCCGATAGGTCCTACAGACCGTCTGAACAACGTACTAAAATTTCATTTTGATTGAGTCATTTTTACGGCAGTTATCGTGCTAACGGACAGACAGACAGAATGAACAAAGTCATAAACACTTTTCAACTTTGTTGTAAAGTGTTAAAAAGCAGTATGACGATAATATAAACACGTGCTGTTTTTTTAGGATTGCAAACGCTTGGCGAGATTTTGCAATCTTCCTTGGTGATACATCTCGGTCGCTTGGCGATTCATCCTCGGGGGCATCGCTATAATAAGGAAGTACCTTAAAAGATTAGAATGATTATCAGGAAAAGAAGAATCTGACAAATTGAAGATGCGATGTGAAAGATTAAAAGTAATTTAAAAGATAAAAAGCATGTGCATTATGTCGGTATAAGCAGT
Organism: Amaurobius ferox; assembly: GCA_951213105.1. Lineage (NCBI taxonomy): Eukaryota > Metazoa > Arthropoda > Arachnida > Araneae > Amaurobiidae > Amaurobius > Amaurobius ferox. The sequence goes on along the minus strand of OX578135.1, from coordinate 129,507,688 downwards.
AGGCATAAACAGTAAAACTTCGTTCCAAAGCCAAAATACGGCAGTTCAATACCATAAAATATCGCCAAAGCTCTAAGTATTAGGGTTGTTAGAAAATTTTTGAATCTGAAAGTCCCTTCTATAGCAATGATGAGGCATTAGGAGAGACACTCGGTACTTGTTAGTGTATATCTTACAGTTTTTTTTTATAGAAGTCGTGGAATTCTATAGTGCTTAGCTGCTTCCCTGTTTAAATTCTTGTTCAGCTTCACTTCCTGAACTACAGCTTTCGTTTCCTCCTCAGAAACCTGCCTAAATTTCATTTTTCTAACATAATCACGAAGTATTTTGGCAGTAAGAAATGAAGCGGTACAATTTCTATAAACCTTAATAATGAAAGTACATAATAATTATTCGTAGTGTTATCATATAATTGTATAATTTAATCGAATTTCTTTAGGCTTATATGAATGGGAAACACAAATATGAACTGTAATGGAACTTGTTGGTTCTTAGTCATTCTGTCCAGCAACCAGTTGTCCAACTTATCTCTGCCATTTTTGTTTTTATCCAGTGTATCGAATTATGCTACAATTATTTTAGTAAGTGATGGGACAGCAAAGTGGTTAGCCCACAGGATTGCACTCAGACGCCCGAATTCTATTTCTTTCTCTTCCCAAGCTTTCCACTTGCTCACACGGAGTACGGGAAAGTTAAATTTGTGGGTACGTAATTCCTTCCGAGAAGTTGGCTTTAGGGAAAGGAAGGTATGGAGCCTGTGGTAGCCGCCCCCACTGAGTTCCGGTTTAAATTGGGTGGCACTTCTCGACTGTTCAAACTGATACTTTATATCTTCAGGTAGGTCGGACGGTCTGGGTCGAAAAGAAAGTATTTTGGTAAGTAGCAGGAAAAAGTACGGAATATGGATCTTTCAGATTATTATAAATCAAATGCAACTTTTATTCTGTAAATAAATCAAAACAATTAAAAGCCAGCAAAAAGGTGTAAATATTTTAACTGGTTCTTTCCTTGGCACCTACTTCTACACTGACGCTGATATAGAAGACAAAAGACGTAGCAAGACACCCTATTAACGCCTATTGCCATCTATTGGCTAGTTTGGAAAATAACATGAGGAGGACAACGTACCCTAGTTTCCCATCTATGCGGTGTAATATAAAAGTAGAAAGATATAAGTGCAAATAAATTATTATAGTGCACATAAACGAAATTTCAAAATTAACACGATGCTGTTAAAAATACATCATGAAGACGCAAATCCTGCTAAACCTACGCATTTCAGGGATTATCACTGAGTTCAGACGGGGCACTAAGCATTTAATTTCTCTTTTCATGCAAAGTCCATAGAATAGAATTGCATTACCGAGGTCTAAAGCGTAAGCTGAATCCTTTCACTTCCATAAATGAATGCATCGTTCTCCTCTTTGCTTTAATTTCATTAAATCTCCTCGGATGTTTTAAGATTCTCGTGTACAGTATACTTTCGGCATTAGATTAGAACTGAATAAAAGATGTGAGGTCTTGCAACGGGTAAGTCTAGTGCTTTTGTAACTTTAAAAATTAATCTATGCTCTGAAAGTTTTGTCTAGAAATAAGTGTGAAACTGTAGTTCTCCTTCTTCGACCCAGACCGCCGGTCCTACCAGAAAGGTTTTAAACTGTAGTTGTCATTTTCATGCGGTCATATGAGATATTGTTCAGACCAATGTATTTCAATAAGATTACAGACGCATCTCTTAAACGACTGGTCGTCTACCCATGGTTCTAATGTAAGAACTGTTTTAATTAAAAATATTGCATGACTACGTATATCCTGGACGACTGGTCGTATACCCATGATTCTAATTTCAGAACTGCTTTAAATAAAAATGCTACATGACTGCGTATATCTGGAACGACTGGTCGTATATCCATGGTTCTAATTTCAGAACTTCTTTAATTAAAAAGATTACACGACTACATATATATTGAACGACTGGTCGTATACCCATAGTTCTAATTTCAAAACTTCTTTAATTAAAAATATTACATGACTACGTATGTGTTGAACGACTGGTCGTATACCCGTGGTTCTAATTTCAGAACTGCATTAATTAAAAAGATTACATGACAACGTATATCTTGAACGACTGGTCGTATACCCGTGGCTCTAATTTAAGAACTGCTCCAATTAAAAAAATTACACGACTACGTATATCTTGAACGACTGACTGGTCACATACCCATGGTTCTAATTTAAGAACTACTTTAAATAAAAATGTTACATGACTACGTATATCTTGAACGACTGGTCGCATACCCATGGCTCTAATTTGAGAACTGCTTTAAATAAAAATAGTACATGACTACGTATATCTTGAACGACTGGTCGTATACACATTGTTCTAATTTAAGAACTACTTTAATTAAGGTAGACTATAATCTTAAAATATTTTCTAACGAAGACTACATATTTAGTAAACTATATTTAAAAACACCATCAATGACGTACACGAAAATTTACATTTTAAAGTGCCAGAGCGCTTTCAAACGTTGTAACGTCCACCATCAGTGGCAATGTTAATGAAATGATATGCATGAGGATTTATAACCCAATAATTACAGTACGCTTTTTACTACCAAGATCAAACTTATATTAGTAGTACAAATGGTACTGTTGTCATTCGTTTATCGGAACACGCTCGTGATATATCTACTTATAATAAACAGTGTGTACGTTTAACGGCGAACGCTTCCGGGGCTATCCACTCAGGAACGCTTCCGAGACAATCCACTCCTTAAAAATTTTTTAATTGAAACGTTATCTCTGAGTTTAGTAAGAGATTTTTTACGCTAATTAGTAACTTTCTAAAAACATGAAATGTTAGAAGCATGAATTTAAATGGAAAATCTATCACCATGGTTTATTTTTCACAGGCTTTTACTCAACAATGAAAACTATTAAGAAATCAAAATGCGTATTTAATTATTAGCATTCTATGAAGAATATTCTATCTTATATTATGTTGTTCTGCAACGTTATTAAATTAAATGTGTTTGTTAATGTTTATTATCATTTTTTCGATTTGAATAATAAATAAATGGATATAAAAATATATCTTATAAATGAATGGTTTGATTTTTCTTTAATTATATTAATTGCGGACTGCGTATATCACTTTCATTTAGTTTGGCAAGGAGTTTTCAAGCTTATATATTGTGGTTAGCCAATAAATATATTTAACCGATTGTTGAAACAGAAAAATAGTAGAACGAGTATATCTTCTAATACAATTTTTGTGTTTCCATTTAGTATATACAAACGGGATTAGGATGTTTTTTGTCTTCAGATGTCTTCAGATCTGCAAATTCAGAGCTACGAATTTGGCGGGATATCGCTAACTTGGCAATTTCTCTTAAACGTTGCCAAATTGACGAAAATGTCGCCAAATTGTTAAAAACGACGCAAATCAATGAAATTTATTTTGTTTGGTTAGAAGAGAGTACTGAAATGATGTTTCGGTAGCATTTGTCTGTCGGTCCAACCGTCCTACTTAGTAACACATTTAGCAAATTATTAAAATGTCACCAAATTGATAAAAATGTTTGTAAATCCATAAAAATATCTTGAAACTGATAAAATTGCGCTAATTAAATGAAATGAATTGTGTTTTCTTAGGAGATAGCATTGTAATGATGTTTCGTCAATTTGTCGCCAAGTGGGATGGTCAGTTCTACAGCCTCACTTGGCGATAAATTTGGCGATTTTTTAAAATGTCGCTAAATTGACGAAAATGTCGCCAAACATTCCATAGAGATAGCGTTATTGAGATGATATTTTTTCCAGCAATTTATTTGAACGAAATAATATGAAATCGCTTAGCAATGGAATTAAATCCAATGTGTTTATGCGGCAGACGATTTTAATTATATCTTTTCCGATTTGAATAATGAAGATATTTATATAAAATAAATTTCGTTGCTATTGCATTTTTTACTGAATACTATTAATTACGGTCTTCATGTTTAAACATTATTATTATTGATATTTTCTGGAATTATTGACTCAGAGATTATCGATATTTTCAATTTATTATGCCATTGTTTTATTATGACAAAAATTATATCAGCTAATGTTAACGAGAAGGGGGCTGAAAAATCCGCTGAAAGATCCTGATTTTCGGTATAACGAGGAATCTACACAGCAGCATAAAATAACACAGTGTGAGCTGAATGATCTCGTAAGAGATCTAGAATTACTTAAAAGTAAAGCAGAATTGTTGGCTTCTGGACTACAGCAGTGGAAATGTCTTGATGAGACGGTAAATGTGACTGCGTTCCGTAACCGCCATACTCCATTCCTTCCGTTTGGCAAAAGTGAAAATATCTTGGTAATTTGCAGTAATATAGAGGGTCTCATGGCAGTTCTGAAAATTGACTACAAAAGCGATGATTGGAGATTGTTTACAGATTCTTCAAAATTAAGTCTAAAAGTTGTCCTTCTGCATAATAGCAACTTGTTTCCATCCGTTCCAATTGGCTACGCAGCTTACATGAAAGAAACGTATCAGACCAAACCAACTGTTATGGAGAGAAAACTATGACAAAAAGTTTAAATGGTAGATTTCCGGTGATCTCAAAGTCATTGCCATAGTACTTGGACAACAACAGGGTTCTACCGAATTCTGTTGTTTCGTGTGTCTGTGGGACAACCGTGCCAGGGCACGACACAACAAACAGATTGATCTATGCTTCAATCAATTCAACTTAGAACACATAGTTATTGACGATGAGCTTGTCGAATCCAGCAAAGTAATACTCCCTGCCCTTCATGTAAAACTGGGCCTTACGAGAAACTTTGTAAGGGCCATGGATAAGATTGAAGAAGCATATTTGTATTCGCATAAGGAATTTCCCCGTCTCAGTGAAGCCAAAATAAATAAAGGAGGGCGTTTTCGTTGGTCCACAAATGCACAAACTGTTCAAAGATGAACATTTCAATAATATTCTTACAAGTGATGAAAAGTTAGTCTGAGATACCCATGTTCAAGTGTCCGCCAACTTCCTTGGAAATAAAAAGACAGAACACTATAAGGATCTTGTGAAAAGTCTTTTGCAGTGCTATGATAGACTGGGGGTGCAACATGTCTTTAAAGTTACACTTCCTACATTCACACTTGGACTTCTTCCCCAGAAACTGTGGTGCTGTTAGCGACGAACATGGGAAACGCTTCCACCAACGAATATCGGACATGGAAGAAATACATCAAGGAAATTCGTTCAATATGACAGACGAGAAAATTGAAGTATTCAAAAATATTCGTTAGAGGTTGGGGGGGGGAGGATGGGTCCACACCGAAAAACTCGAAACGCAAAATAATAGAAAAACATTCATGGAATTGACATAGGGGCTTTAAATCTGGTGTAAGTGTAGACAATTTGTAAAGCAGAAGTTTTCAATTTCAATTTTCCAATATCTGATATTTTAGGGGGTGCTTCACACTAAAATGTTCGGTTTACCAAATAAAGATAAACGCCTTCGGACTAAGATAAGGACTTGCCATTTACCAATCAGTTTAATCATTTGACATCTCCCCCCCACATGAAAAATTCGAATTATTTAAATACATGCATTAGAGCGTGGAGAGCCACACCAATATGTTTGAAAAGTCAAATTACAGAAAAATATACATTACTATGGGATACAGACTTTGAATTTGTTTTAAGGGTAGACATTTTTGAAAAGAAGTAGGTGTACAATTTTAGTTTTCCAATATTTGCTACCTTAGGGCATTCAAACAAAATGTTCGATCTGCCGAATACATGATAAATACCTTCTTAAATTGAGATAGAGGCTTGAAATTTGGTGCATTCTTTAATCGTTCCATAGAATTCCAGGGAAGAATTAATATATATATATATATATATATATATTGGTTAGAGGTGGAAGGTGGGTATACACCACAACAAAACGTTCAAGAAGTAAAATGATAGAAATGTTGGGCTGAGATAGAAACATTCAATTTTATGTATGGATAGATAAAAAATGCACAGTTGCAGTTTTTCAATATTAGTTACTTTAGGGTTGCCGTACATCAAAATGTTCGATTCTCCGAATAATCGAGAAACGCCTTCTTTTAAGTCACATATAAACTTACAGTTTAGTATAAGGATCTAACGTTCAATAAATAACCCAGGAAATATCGATTTTCTTAAATGTTCACCAGAGAATTCTCCACACCAAATCGTTTGAATCGTCAAATGGTAAAAAAAGAAACACGTTTTGCGATGAAAGAGAGACTTCTGATGTGGTGTACATGTAGATTGTTTGAAAATAGGAAGGTGTTCAATTTCAGTTTTATAATATTTGTTAATTTAAGGGTGTCGCACACCAAAATACTTTATTTGTCGTATAGGGAAGAAACACCTTCGTTTACGTAGCGGTAGTTGCTTGAAATTTGATACAGGTGCTAATTGTTAAATAAACCCACCACCGGAAAAATCGAATTAACCAAAAATGTTCATCTGAGTGAGTAGTCACAATAAAATGTTCAGAATGTGAGATGATAAAAAACCGCTGCGATGAGATGGAGATTCAAAAATTGCCGTAACTGTAAACCGTTTGATACGAGGAAGGGTAAATATGTCAATTTTTAAATATTTATTCGTTTAGTGGTGTTGCAAACATAAATATTCGATTTGTCGAATAAATAAGAAACGTCTTAAAGGAAGGGTAAATATGTCAATTTTTAAATATTTATTCGTTTAGTGGTGTTGCAAACATAAATATTCGATTTGTCGAATAAATAAGAAACGTCTTAAAGGAAGGGTAAATATGTCAATTTTTAAATATTTATTCGTTTAGTGGTGTTGCAAACATAAATATTCGATTTGTCGAATAAATAAGAAACGTCTTAAGTGAGATAGACAGTTGCATTGTGGTTTACGAGTCAATGTTTCAATAAAGTTCTTGGTAAAAATTGAATTTTTCCAAAAATGTTCATTTAAGAAGGTGGTTCATGTCAAAAATTTCGAAATGTGAAATAATAGAAAAAGCACTTAGTGATAATATAGAAACTCAAAATTTGCCTAAAAAGTAGATCGCTCGAGAAGAAGAACATGGATAATTTCAGTTTTCCAATATTTCTTACTTTAGGGAGCCACACATCAAAATGTTTAATTTGTCGAATAAATCAGAAGCGATTTTAAGTGAGATAGTAACTTGAAAATTGGTACACGACTTAATTGTTGATCCACCCTTTTAAGCACTTGTCGAATAAATATAGATTTGAAATTTGATACAATGGTCAAGCTTTTTATAAAACCGCTGAATTTTTTTAAAACGTTGAGTGGGCAGACCACACAATGGCAGCTCCACATCTAAACATTCTACAGGCGAAGTGCATACTTTACGATGAGATAGAGACTTTGAATTTAGTATAAGGGTAGACTGCACAAAAAGGTGAACGTGTGCAATTTTAGTTTTCCAATATTTGCTACATTAGGGTACAGCACACCAGAAAATTCGATATGCCGAATAAGGAAAAATATCTCCTTAAAAATTTGATGGCGGCTTGATATCGATACGCTGGAAAAATCTTACGATAAGGCTCCCGGATAAAACCGAATTGTTCAAAAATGTTCAATAGAGGGGAGTTCTACTGCATTGGTAGATTTTTCAAGAGAATATAGTAATGATATATAATCGGTCGATTTGTGCAAATTATAACTTTGCTCATTAGGGTTGCTAAATGTGCACAAATTTCTACTCTCTAGTTTGACTGCTCATCTATTTCTTTAACGGCCATCTACTAAAACTTACCGGCCAAATAAAACGGAATCAAGACGGCAATACAAGCAAGGGTAAACGGTTCCATCGTCCCCTATCTGGATTGTTAAGCCAGGCATCACATTTTCTTCAGTTTGATGATGTGGATGAGAGTCAGCCTCGACTTTAATTTGGACGTAAAAATAATTAATATTCCGGAGAAAATGTACTCATCATAAAGGAGCGTCATATTAAAATTGTCTGTACCATTTCTAACATTTTAATCGCCGTTTGACGACTGACTTTTAACAATCGACAACTCTATTGCCTGTTCTGGACATCCAAGTGCATGGTCAGAAAATTACAAGGAAAGTTTCTCTCTCATAAGAAACGTAACTTAGTTTCATCTCTCTAATACCTACTAAGAAATGAAAATTGATGAAAATTTAATATCAAACCTCACACGTGCTAAAGATGGACTGCGATATTCATTAGCGTAAAACACAAGCTTTCTACAGCACAAGGTCCTGTGCACTTAAAGTACCCTTAGATACAATTTATCTGAGAATTTCGAATGCCATGTAAGTATTCTGATCAATATTATAATGAAGCAACCTTTGCTTTATGCCAGAAAGTTGTATATCAGCAAAACTGTGACGAACTGATAATTTCTACATCACCAGTGTACCCTGGTTTTTACAGACATTGTAGCTTGTCGTCACGCTGGTTTAAAGTAAATGTTACAATCAGAAAAATTTTAAAATTTTTTCTTTAAGGAGTTTTGTGCTCGGTGTCCATTGCATCGTCTGTCCCATGATAACGAATGTTCAACAAGAGGTGAAGAAATGAGTAGTTGAGCAGTTTATAGATTTTGAATGATCGGTATTTAATAAACAAGTAACTAGATATGAGATCCGATTTAAAATTCAGTTTAGGAAATATTTAAATTCAAAGCCAAAGGAAGAGTTTTGGGGCTGCGAGTTCGCGTCCTTGTCAGACTAACTATAGAGATAACTCGAATTTTTAGTTGCATGTACCTACATAGTTGAATTTTTGTAGAACGGAGCCCCTTTTTTATAATTTCGAACTAGTTAACGAGTAATTGCATTTTTAAGTAATTTTTGATGCAGAATTTTCTTCTTTATGGGCGAAGATTTGAAATTATTTTTGTCATGAACATTACAATTTAATTGTTAAATTTCACAATAATTATATGTTTTCTTGTTGTACATCTATCTATACTGAAAGCGTAATACGATATTTTGTCACTGTATTACGAACAAACGGCAAAACATGCAGTTATAAAATGTTACCTTTAGTTCGTAATACAATAAGCAATCGTTCTTAAAAAAAGGCGGCACGATATAGACTGCGATGCAGGCTCAGCGAGTGCAAGGAAGTAGGAGACGAAGCCTCAAACCTCACGAAAATAGTTTTAGGGTTGGTGAGCGTAGCGAGCTGGGAGCTGACTCTTGAAGAAATTGTACACAAGACTTGTTAAAGTGGCCGTCAGCTAATACGGAGGCGAAGTACGAACTGATGCAACAGGCGCACAGTGAACTCCGATCAATGACTGACTGGAATTGAAGGTGGAATCTTGGAGTTTTACGAGCTTCAGCGAGCGCAGGACACGTAAGAAGTCATGTGCTTGCCGGCGGAAAGCAGCTAACAAAGTGAGCTCAAGGACTTGAGAATGCCAGTTAACGAGGGACGGTCTCCAACAGGCGTATTACGCCTGCATAACAGGCAGCACTATGCTGCGAAGCGAGCCGAGCCAGCGTTAGCAAATAGGAGGTGGAGGTGCTGACGAGTGTAGCGAATAGGAGGTGAAGGTGCTGACGAGTGTAGCGAATAGGAGGTGGAGGTGCTGACGAGTGTAGCGAATAGGAGGTGGAGGTGCTGACGAGTGTAGCGAATAGGAGGTGGAGGTGCTGACGAGTGTAGCGAATAGGAGGTGGAGGTGCTGACGAGTGTAGCGAATAGGAGGTGAAGGTGCTGACGAGTGTAGCAAAAACGAGGCAAAAGCATCAGCGCACACTACTCACGTAGGACGCGCGTGAATCAGTCAGGTTGAAATAGCTCACGAAGCGAGTTGCAGGGCGGGTAAATATCAGTTAAAAATTGACGGTCCCTACGGGCGTATTATGCCTGCGTAGCAGGCGGTACTAAAATATTCGAAAAACTAGCTTAGCGAGCTGGAGGCCAAGCCAGTTACAGGGGCTGGCGATCGTAGCGAGCAGGGGCGAAGCCCAACGGGCGTATTATTTCTACTTAGAAGGTAGCACTAAAATGCTCGCGAGGCGAGCTGAGCAAGCGGAAGCGAGTGGGAGGCGAAGTTTCCCAACTGGCGAAGTTTTCCGACTGGCGAAGAGAGTTACGAATGTTAGCAATTGTTACGAGCAGGGGACGGAGACTCCTAGTAATTTAGAAAATATTAAATGTCAAAGTCAAAGGAAGAGTTTTTGAACTGCGAGTCCCAGACTGACTAGCAATAGCAAGAATTCGAATTTTTGGTGGCATGTACCTACGTAGTTGAATTTTTGCAGGACGGAGCCCTTTTTTTTAAATTTCGATTTAGCTAATGAGTTTTTCAAATTTTTATGCACTTTTTTATACAAAATTTTCTTCTTTACGGGCGAAGATTTGAAATTATTTTTGTAAAAAACATTACAATTTAATTGTTATGTTTCACAACAGTTATATGTTTTATTGCTGTAAATCTCTCTATACTGATAGCAAAACACGATATTTTGTCACTATAGAACGGAAAAATTGCAAAACGTACCAATGTGACATTTTGCAGTTTGTTCCGTCAGCTAATAAGGAGCGAAGTACCAGCAGGTACATCACGTCTGCGACCGACTCCGTGTAATGAGCGCCAGGAATAGAGGGTAGAATCTTGGAGTTTTGCGAGCTTCAGTGATCAGAGGACACGTAGGTGATAGTGTCTGACCTATCAAAGCGAGCGCCAGGGCTGGAGAATATCAGTTAAAAAGGAAAGGTACCCAACAGTAGTATTATGCCTATATAGCAGGCTGCACTAACGTGCTCGCGAAGCGAGTAGGAGGCCCTAACGACTCGTGAAGCGAGTCGCGGGAGTTGCCGAGCATAGCGAGCTTCGTCGGAGTTGTTTTCGAGTGTAGCGAGCTTCGTCGGAGTTGTTGTCAAGCATAGCACAGGGCACGTAGGAGGTCGTGTAAGCCAGCCGGGTTGAAATAGCTCACGAAGCGAGTTCCAAGGTTGGTGAATATCAATTAATGAGGGACGAATACGTGTTACGCCTGTGTAGCAGGTGGCACTAAAATGCTCGTGCAACGAGCATAACGAGACAGGTCGGAACCCAACGGGCATATTACGCATGCTCCAACTTATGTACCTATGCCTGCGCAGCAAATGTCACTAAAGTGCTCCGCGTGAGCAGGGTTAGGAGCCCGTCGGGCATATTACGATTGAGTAGCAGGTGGAGTTAAAGTGCTCGCGAAACGAGCTCGGCGAAGGTTAGCTTATAGAAGGCGAAACAAGTCACGGGTGTTGGTGAATGTATAGCGAGCAAGAGGTAACGGCGTCAGCGAGCACAAGACATGTAATATTTCGTGTGAACCGGCCGGATTGAAATAGCTCGCGAAGCGAGTTCCAGGGCTAGTGAATGTCAGTTAATAAGTGACGATCCCCAACGAGCGTATTACGTCTGAGTCGCAGGTGGCACCAAAGTGCTCGCAAAGCGAGTTGAAGGCTAAGCCGCCTAACTTGTGAGGCGAGTTACGGGGTTGGCGCGCGTAGCGAGCAGGGTGCGGAGCCCAACGGGAACATTACGCATGCTCCAACGGGCTTATTATGTATGCGTAGCATGTAGCACTAAAATTCTCACGAAGCGATCTCAGAGTTAGCGATTCGGTGACGAAGTCCCGGGAGTTGAAAAGCGAGTTACAGGGTTTTGCGAGAGTAGCGAGTAGGGGGCTGAGCCCAACGGATGTACTACGCCTGAGTAACAGGTGGCACTAAGTGCTCGCGGCGAGCGTTAGTGAGGGACGAGGGTTGGTGATCGTAGCGAGGAGGGAGCGATACCCCTATTAAATAAATAATATTTCATATTAACTGAAAATTTCATATAGCCAAATTATTAAAGCACTTTTTTAACTTTTAGGGAGCGTACTTGAAAGCTTTGTAAAGTTATTTAATATTTCTATTAAAAGTATTGAATATACATTTATGTAAAAAAATATATAGCGACAGAAGCTAGTTTTTATGTTTTTACAGGTTTTCATATTTTTACTAATTATAAATTAAATAACTAATTTTGTTCTTTAAATTATTATCATAATTTTCGCTGAGTGAAAATACATTTTTAAGGGAAATATGAAACAGCAAAATAATTTCTTTTTTAAATTATTTTTAAGGAGTATGGTAGCTAAAAAAATTCAACTAATTACATTAAACAGGCTAATTAATTCTTTATAAGGCTAATTAATTCTTGTATTCTGAAAATTTTTTGGAGAAGCATAATGATGTTTCAATTAGCAAGCATTTATTTCTTGGTAAACCAATGATGGAATTAAAATACGGGTATTACTTATCAAAAATGTTTCAGTGGTGGAATTAATAATACATTATAAACAAGAATGTCAATTTTATTTATTAAACCATTTCAACAAAATGATCAATTTGTAAAGAAAAGAATGGATGTCATATTTCAATCTCGACTTAAAAACTTGATCATGAAAATAATATTAAAATATCAACTAGCAAAAATAGTCGATTTAAAATATATCTATATAAAATACCCTGAACTAATTGATTGATTGAATGAGTGAGGGATAATATATCAAAATTATCAAGAAATTTCTCTATAGCTAGATGATTAGGGTGTCATTTGATCTATATGAGCTTCGAAACCAAATAAAACAACTATAATTTTAGAAATTGGAATTAGGAATGACAGTGTAAAGCAAAACCGCTCAAAACCGCTTTGTTTAATTATCGAAGTTTAATTATCTATTCTAAGTTAAATCTTGGTTTTGATCTCATTCAATCTTTTCCACCTTTATTTGGCGTATAGATATTACGTAGACGAGTACAATGTTCACAAAAAGTGAACACTGTACTCGTCTATGAACACTGTACACTGTACAGTGAAGTGTACTCGTTTGTACACTGTACTCGTTTCGGTTCACAAAAAGTGAACACTGTAAGATTTTTTGAACCGTTATAAACCCATAGTTCCAATCGCATGAATGTTTTAAGTAAGGGAGTTATGAAATAGTAATTTAAATGCTGTATCATATTTCTGTAAAATTTAAGAAAAGTAACTTTTTATACATCCGCCCCTCTATCGGAAAATGTCAAATTACAAAAATGTTGTCAGTACTTCATTTAGTCAAACTAAAGAAAAAATTGGTTCATAAAAGTTCAAATTTAGGACGAAATAAATTGTCAAACTTCCTGACTTACACCACTTTCTCGTTATTTTTCGATACAAAACTAACGAGAATAATCAAAATTCATGAATCCAGGGTATGTTCATAAATTGAATTGATGTACAGAAATAGTTTGGAGGGGTTTTAAAACAGTTTTTTCCTTGGTGTGTTTTGAAATTATTAAAGAAAGGCAGACGATACTGGTTAAAAGTTATTTTAACACCTAAATAAGGTAAATAAAACATAATATTGTGATTTTGTTGGCCTGTCAGACATTTCCCTGACAAAATGTATGGGAAAAAAGTATGTCTTTCATATTCTGAAATCAGGTAGGATCTTCTAAAACCACTGTTCTCAGTAAACTCAATAAGTTTCTAACTTGTCACTGCACGTTTTCCATCAAAATGAGAGCCCTTATAGACGAAGCGATAAGAACTCTTACATACGTTACAGAGGGCGGCATGTTCGATCAGACTTACAGTTGGTTCAGGTACACTGAGGAAGATGTTGTTCAGTACTTATATCCCGGATCCTCGCATATAAATAGGACGAGAAATAGACTAAAATTTATATTACATTTCTATCCTGTAGCACTCGTTGTCTACCTAAGAGATATCGACGATGAAACGAACCTGCTGATTGCGATCGATATACCAGCCGCAAAATAAAAACACCAGAAGGATGCCGGTTTTATGGAAATGACAATAGTATCCCCTCACTGTATCACTAGCAGATGGGTTGCATTCACCGTAAATCAAAGTCATCTCACAGAGTTCGGTAGTACTGAACACCGCCACCATTCCAAACCTAGTTAGGTAGCAAAGTTGCTTCAATGCTTACTATTATAACAAAGTATAGGTCCACATAAAAATGACATACAGAAGTGGTCAAAATTGTGCCGAGCTTTTGAAAAAAGAGAAGTATTGAGGTTTAATGGCTCATAACACCATTTTTTGTATCAATGCCATAAAATTATATATCAATGAAAAGATAATTAATTTAAGGTTGTAATGAAATAACATTTGTTCAATTATCTGTATTCTATCAAAAGTTATAGCAAAATAACCAGAAAAAAGAAGCACGCCTTGCTTAGGTTTATATGAAAAAGCTTTCCCTCATTTCAATGTAGCCAATGAGCATGAGTGTTTAGAGAGTCATTCAGGTGTCATCTTGTTTTGGCAATGAGCCAACAGGTCACAGGATATTTATCAGTAGGTTATGTGATTGCTATCAAGTTGGTTGGGGTGTTTTGCGTTCTTTGATTTAGTGAGCTTGTAGAATGTAATAAAATTAAAGAAATGGCGCAAAGCGTTGACTGGTCACCCAGAAAGTGATGTAAAATAGTACTATTAAGTGAACACGGCTACAGTCATGGAGAAATTAGAAACAAATATTTGGGAAACTTAATCAAAGGTGGCATTTCTAAATTTTTGAAGAGGTATAAGGAGACTCAGCTAAGACAAAACTAAACTGATAAATGCAGGAAGAGGTGCACGACAGCAAGTGATGATAGAAGAATTAAGAGACTGTGCCTAGGTGACTAAAAAAACCATCTCGGTGTACAAGGTGAAATGCCGCAATGGAATGTGAAGTTGAGTACAAGGAGTGTTCCGCGCAGATTGTATAAAATTAGTCTAAATGCTAAAATTCCACTAAAAAACCCATTTTATCTCTCGAATTACGGTTGAAAAGATTAAACTGGGCTAAAACTCATGTTAACTGGATATTGGAATAATGGAACAGCGTAATTTGGAGTAATTTGGATGAAACCAAAATCTCCCTGTTTGGCATTGATGGCGCAAAATACGTAAAGAGAAGAATCCGAGAATATTTGAATCCTTATTGCATTACACGTACAATAAAACACCCAGTGGGTGTTATGAACAGGGATTGTATGACATCAAGAGGTGTGGGCCGAATTTGTGTTTTCAATGGAGATATAAATAAATGCCCAAATATACATAAATGAAATACTTGAGTCAAAATTGCAGCCTTCTGCACGTGGTCTTTTCTAAGATAATGAAGCATTTATATTACAATAGGATTCAGCTCCATGGCATGTTGCTCGTTTGTGCAAAATTAGCTTCAAGATCATCATATTGAACTGCTGGAATGGTCTGAGAGTAGTCCAGACCTTAATCCCATCGAAAATCTATGGAGCCGACTGAAGAAACTTGTTAATCAGAAGCAACCCAACAATTAAACCCAATTAACAGAAACAATAATTCAATCTTGGTTTCACATTACAACAGCTGCAGAACTAAATAACTTGGTTCACTCCAGATTAAAGCACTGTAAGGCGGTAATTAAGGCAAAAGGTTACTCACCTAAGTAATAACTGAAATGGTGAGAATTTTTGTATATCTTGCTTTTTCTATGTAACTCATTTTTCTTCTTTATAAATGATGTTCTATTAAAAACTAATTCATAAATGTTATTGCATTGCAATCTTGATTAAATTATGTTTCCATTGATATATAATATTATGGTTTTAGTACAAGAAAAAGTGGTGTTATGAGCCATCAAACCTCAGAAATAACACTTTTTCCAAAAGTTTTCCACAATTTTGTCCTCTACTGTAGTATCTTTATCTATATAAAGTGGGGAAGTGGTAAAAGTATTAGTAACAATTCGCAACATAAGTTGATTTCTTGATGCCCCCCTATTTCCTCCCAATAAACAATTCAATTAATGATAACTATGTCAAATTGTATATATATATATATATATATATATATATATATATATATGTATATATATATATATATATATATATATATATATATGTATATATATATATATATATATATATATATATATATATATATATATATATATATATATATACTTTTTTGCAAAAAAAACGAAATACCATGACAAAAGTGACTGTTTTTATTGAAATTAAATAAACGTCCAGCTCATACACAAGTAATGAAATGATTACAAAATCAAGGCCGCAGAACCCATCAATGGTTATCAATTGCTCATTGAATTTTCAAATCAGTAATTGGTGAAACACCCCTTGGCGGCAATTACTGTTTGTAAACGTCTAGGTAAGGAGTGATAAAGTTTCCTAATGTCATCCTGCGATACATTCTGCCAGGCATTCCTCAATTCTCGCTCCAGATCTGCCATATTTCCGGGTGGCCGAATCTGTCTGACTAGCATGTCCCATACATTCTCGATTGACGAAAGATCTACTGATCTTGTCGGCTAAGGAATAGTATCAACAGCACAGAAGCAGTCCACAGTTATGCGAGCCATATGTGGCGTGGCATTATCTTGTTGGAAATTGGCCCAAGAATGACGTGCTATGAAGTGTAACGCAAACGACCGCAGGATTTCATCAACATATGGTTGAGCTGCTAAAGTTGTACGCAGGATGACTAGGTGCGACCTGCTGTCGTAAGAGATGGGGCGTCATGGGCGTCCTTATGAGTACTTTTATTGGGGGAGGCTAAGATTAGTTAACAAGCACCTTCTCTTAAAATATGAACGGTCTATCAAAAACTAACATTTTTTTCTGCTTCATTCATTAAATTTATTTATAAAGTTACAAAAGAAAACTGAACAGTTAAATGATTTACCCGATTTAAAAAACTGTCACTGAAAATTAATATTACGTGTATAATGATGGTATATGAAAACTACATTTCACATGAATTAAATGTTCGTAGAGTAATTTATTTTTTCCAACTCAGAAATTACAACGGGACTATACTATACAATAAAGTTTTAATTACAGTTTAGAACATTGTGATGAGAAAATTTAGTTCCACCATGATAGATATCTAGTACTTTTCAGAGAAAGCAAACTGCAGATTTCGTTTGGTTTTAGAGAACTGAGCTATAGCCAATTCTTCCTAATTCAGCGCTTTTATTCTGTCTCTATGAACACTTAATAAGCACAAACTTGAAAGACGCTCTTGGCTCATTGTGCTCCTTAACCATGTCTTCACCCACCTGATGGTGCTAAATGATCTTTCCACAGTACATGTTGTTGGCGGAATTGTCATATAATTCAGTAGCGCTCTCTTAACAGAATGAAAAAATGCATTTTCTGAAAGGAGATCACTTAGCTTAACTTTTTCACCACAGTCCTTGTTTTTCCATATATCATACCAGGTTCTAGCCTTAACTTTCAAATTTTCAATGTGATAAAACTGAGACAGTTCCTTCATAGCTTTGAATAAAACATTTTTTCACCTCTAGAGACTTTTTATTTATAGGTTGAAGTACAGAATGCAAGTCAAAATCTATAGACTGTGATTTGTTCACAATTGGCTCCAAATAGAAAGAATACCTGAATATGATTTTGAGATACACAGATGATGTTGCATTGTCTAACTACAGATGATGTTGCAATTTCTAACTGGAAGGCTTGTGAGCGTGTTTGTGGGTTCGCCTCAGCATCAATAGAAAGATAAATAAGACCTTCCTTGATGGCTACAAAATGTGTAGAAAAATATCGTATAGACTTGTATTTTTCAGACCATCTTGTTTCACTCAGACCAGGAATGTTTGGAACTTTTTTCATTCTAAGAGTGATCTCCCTAAAAAATCTGATCACTTGCTTTATTGTTCCAATTGTGTTTCTCATTTCCGGCACATTATTGAGGTCATTGACCACTAGATTCAATCGATGGGATGCGCGATGAAAATATACAGCTCTCTGATCCTTTGTTGAATACCACTATCTTTTCCAACCATCGTGGAGCATCCGTCGAATCCTAAACCAATAAGCTTAGTCATTTCTAGTCTTAACTTTTTCGTGATTTGCAAAATAGAATTTGCTACACTTTCTGCATCTAATTTCTCAAGCTCGGCAAAAACCCATGAATTCTTCATTTATCGTACAACCAACATTAGCAACTTCTTCGATGTACCTTATTCTATGAGACATTTGCTCTTTGCAACTAATGTCAGCAGTTTCATCAGCCAGCAAAGAATATGCTTCACATTCACTGGCCAATTTTACAAACGTTACTCGGATTATAGATCCACAAATGTTGATCAAATCATTCTGGACTCTGTGAGAAGCACATATATTTAGATTTTCCTGGATTTATGGACCGCTGGACCGCTGGACATGGACTTCAGGAATTTTATCTCCTGCGTCGTAGGGGAAAAGTAGTAGGTCTTCAAAATTTTCCACTTTGTGAGAGTTTTCCGCGAAGGGAAATATCATGAGCACCACAAAATATTATTGTTTGCAAAATTGATTTAAGTTTGGGTCTATTGATCAGAATTAGTTCATCTCTAGCTGAATTCAATTGTTCAATAACATTTTCTGTTTTCATTTCTGCAGAATCACAGAAGTTTTTGGCATTAGTCAGTTTTTGGCATTAGTGTGGGGTGCTATCATAACACCTCACCATCACACCAGGGATAATGTCTGTGTAAAACAAAGGCTTATTGGGACCGCTGGCCCTGGCGCCTCCACACACGTACCCGATGGTTTTCTGCTGATAGACTGAAGTGTCATTCATCGATGAACACTATGCGATTCTAGTCTGCTGGCAGCCATGATGCTCAGCAACGACACCACTCCAAACAACTCTGTCGATGTTTTGAGGTTATGGGAAGACGTCTTAAAGGCCACCGTGAGCGTACACCCAATTAAGCCAAGCGCCGCCGCCGTGCGATAGTGGAAGGTACCACGGGTGGTGTGGTGCGCGAAAAAGAAACATATAAGGAACTACTATTATTAATTGTAATATTATTGTTAAATTAAGCTTATTATACATGGTCATAAATTCGTACATAGTGGACTTATTATTGAATTAGTACATTACTTTGTTGTGCCGCGATATAAAACTCTCCAATTATTTAACTTTCGGGTGAGTTCTGTACAGGAATAATTAATTAATATAGTACTAAATGGATCACACCATTTAAACTTTAACAATAAACATTTATTAGAAACATAAATACTTAATTATTCAATTACAACAATTAATCACATTATTTCGGCGATGGGACTATGTGAGACCAGTATGGAAATGCCTAACATATGTTTAGACCTAGATATATTTTTGAGGAACACATCCCTTCAAGTCTGTCTTGGACTTTGTTAGCAGCACGTGGTGGATATCGTCTTTATTACTCGCGTTAACTCGTAGTGTAATGCATCCACTTGTAAATTCGTTGATCATATTGTACTGCTGACTCAAACACTCGCACTTATTTCATTCTCTTAGGCTGTTCCCTCCACATATCTAGTCATCGTGCTATATTTTTAAGTCATCGTTCTTATTGTAATGTCGAACTCGAACTGTTTATCCATAAGTCATCATGTTGCAACAGTATCAGAACTAGTCTGTTCTTAAGTCACAGGTTGTGGCTCTCTTTTTCCCTCGGGGGGGTGTCACTCCCCCTTTGCTTTCATTTCCAGCATCCAGTGTGACGTAACAAGCACTTTCTCCATTGGTTAATCATTTAACCAATGTCGCTACTTGGCATCCTCTTAAGGGCCCGCTCGGGCCCCCCGTTGTCTTGACACTCATGGTTTATGGTTTTTATCTGACCTTTAGCTTCACATGCTGTAAAACCTGGCGTTACCCAGACTGCAATTATTGTCCGATGTTTCAGATCAATAAATAACTGGCATAAAACTGTCTCACCAAAACACATGTGAGATCTATTTCTGGTCTCACAGGTGGTATGGAAAAGACTGCAGCACGTTGGATCGCGGACAATGATGCCTTTGGCCAGTTCGGGTCTGTTGCGCAGTCATCCGATCTTGCCTCGCATTCGTGCACCTTGTCCTTTTAGAGCCTTCATTCCGACGATGAGTTTCTTGCAGCAACCATTGCTGCTAATACCTTAGAACAACAGTGTCCGTTCTGTGCATGTGACGGCATATTACTCGGTACGACCAGCCAGCTTCACGCATCCCGATTATACGACCACGTTCGAGCTCGTCAAATTGCTTATAAGGTCTTCGGCAACGTCGTAAAGTCATCATTGGTTGTGCCTCCCTGGAACTGCAACGTCGATAACGAGCAAAGTCAAACCTTCCATATTTTCAAAATGTTTTATTGGATGCTAGTTTCGTAGTAGAAACGAGCGCTATGACAGAAGTTAGCACTCATTGGCTTTGCAAATTTAATATCATTTACATACATGGTATAAAGAAATTTGCATGCAAAATTTCGGCATCATCGGATTATTTTTTATGTTTTTTTTTTGCAAAAGAGTACGCACACACACACACACACACATATATATATATATATATATATATATATATATATATATATATATATATATATATATATATATATATATATATATATATATATGCATTAAACAGCAAATATTTTCATACACAACTACTACGACCATAATCAAATACATATAACAAATAACTGTAAAGTAAAATGCTAAAAATTCATTAACTAACGCCATCCCTATATATTTTCATTTTTCGAGTATAAGCAGTTAGTTCTTCCCTACTATCGAAAATAAACTCTCAGGCCCGAAAGAAATTCGAAAGTCCTAAAATCCCGGGGCTGAAGCTGTCGTGACTGGAGTACATTGTTATCCTTTGCGGCTCTGAACAATGTTTGTGTTTCGGTCAAGTACCGCCTTTAGCGATAAAATAGGATTATTACCTGATCACTGATCACATTCCTGACTTCCAAAGATAAACATCCTTTGCAGTAAAGGAGAGAAGGGTAAATTTAGGAAGAGGAATATGTTGTTTCAAGAATAGCATGCCTCTCGAGAAATAAAAGGAAAAAACAACCTGTGTAGTAAAACAGGGAAAACTTGTTGGTAATATTCGAAAGTTTTATTTTTAGTAATATTGAAAAGTTTTATTTTTAATATTATTGAGGAGATTTATATTTCAGTAATACTGGTAAACTGGCAAAAATGTGAATCTACAAGTACTTTGTTAGTAATCTTCACTTTACACGTTAAAAATAAATGTGCCTTAAATTTCATTTCTGTAATTGTCTGTTCATGTCTTTCATGTAAATATATAAAAAATAGTTCTCATTTATATCTGGTGATAAATTTAGTAATACGCTTGGTGACGCCTGTTCACACATTTAGTAATAATATGGTGACCTGGACGACAAATTTGATAATGCATTCAGGGCAATATCACCCACTTGGCGACTGTTGGGGAATTAACGTCAAGTTAATGATAGTTCAATATCTCTGAGAATTAAATTTTATTTCTTTAAAAATCCCTCTTACTGTTATAGGAATTAATTTATTATTCTTGAATCAAATATAGAAAACGTAACTGTGTGGGATAGATGGATTTTATAATCACAGATCCAGCTTGTAAGTGGACGTTTCCAAAGTTAATATTACTCTCCTATTGAAGATAATAACCACCATGGATCGGTTTCGTGCTTAATATGTGTTTTTTAAAACTAGCGAGCATATAAGCGAAAACCGGTCCATGAATACTGTTGTCTGCAATGACAGTATAATCGTCACGTTTTATTAATCAGTCACGTATTTATTCAATCACTAGCAGCATACCCGTTCTTCGTACGGAATATATAATATAAAGAAACTTATAATTCGCAATCATGTGCAAATTTTGTTAAGATATTAAATTTATTGCTCCTAAAGAGAAGTTTAAGAATATCTGTTCTCACTATGCAAAATTATCTTCATGAGCAGATCTGAAGAATAAAACATCCTGGCCCCTTTTGTAAGCAAATTTACAAAAAAAAGGAATTGTATCAATATATGCAACCCCCGTACTACTTATATTGTCGCAGATTAGAAAATATGCCAGTGTGCTAGTAGAAGATTCCCCGTATTACAATATGAGTCTCAAAAATATTTGCCAAAATAAAAGAGATGACGTAATAAATTGGAAATATCAATAATCCCCGTAATCTTTATACCAGAAAGCGTAATTGATTCCAATATATGCCAATATATAACAAAATATACGCCAATATACCTGTACTACTTATATTCTCATAGATTAGAAGATATAATGCATTTGTAGAAGATTACTCGTACAAAGTACTATATATGAGTTTCAACAATTTTCGGCATAATAAAACAATGGCATAATAACTTGAAAATATCAATAATCCCTGAATCAACAGTCCCCGAAAATATCAATAATAATAATGTTTAAACCTGGGGACCGTAATTGATATTATCCAGTCAAAAATGCAATGCCAATGAAATTTATTTTATATACATATATTTATTTTATTCAAATCGGAAAAGATTTAATATAAAATCGTATGCGGCATAACACATTGGATCCGTCGCTAAGCGACATGATATCATTTGCTTCAAATAAATTGATGGAAATCATATCGTGGGACTGTAGAACAGATAGACCCATTTTGCGACAAATTGACGAAACATCATCACAATACTATCCCCTAACAAAATACAATTATTTTCATTTATTAAGCGCGATTTTATCAATTCCAGGATATTTTTATAGACTCACAAATACTTTTATCAATTTCGTGATATTAAAAAAATTCTTTAAATGTGTTACTAAGTAGGATGGATGGATTGATCGACAAATACTACCGAAACATCATTTCAGTACTCTATTCTAAAAAGCAAATCATTGATTAACGCCAATTTTATAAATTGGGAAACATTTCCTCTAATTTGGAAAAGTTTAAGAGAAGTTACCAAGTTATTTAGAGATATTCCACTAAATTCGTAGCTCTGAATTTGCTGATCTGAAGAATAAAATATCTTGATCCCGTTTGTATATACTAAATGAAAACACTTAAATCTATATAAATAAAAATGAAAATCTGTCTGTCTGTCTGTCTGTCTGTCTGTCTGTCTGTCTGTCTGTCTGTCTGTTTGTCACACCATCACGGGAGAACGGCTGAACCGAATTTGATGAAATTTTGTGGGTAGCCCAGAAATAGCCCCACTTAAAATTATATCCGTGTTTTGAGTTTCTACGACCAGTGGTTCTCGAGATATTAGTAAAAAACGAAATTTTCGTTTGTCTCATCGTCACGGAAAAACGGCTGATCCGAATTTAATGAAATTTGATGAATAGCCTTGAAATATCCCCCCATAAATTTTGTCCAAGTTTCGAGTTTCTAAGACCTGGGGTTGTCGAGATATTAATGAAAAACGGAACTTTTTCCTAGGAGTTCTACTCCCTAACTCCGTGGTTTATCCAAACGAAAAGCTTGAAAATCGTTTGAAAGTGAATTAAAATTTAATCTCCGAGTTTGATGGGAGATTGTTTGCGTTAATTAGTCACTTTCTGAAAACATGAATTGTTTGAAACATGATTTAAAGGGGAAATCTATCTCCATGGTTCATGGTTTATTTAAAACAAGCTTTTACGGAACAATGAGAAGTATAGAGAAATCAAAATCGTTATTTAATTTCGCAGTTTATGTTATAAGACATGACATATTTAACATGTTATAAGATTCTATCTTATATCATGTTACTCAGAAACGCAATTAAATTAAATCTGTCTGTTAATTTTAATAATTATTTTTTCGATTTGAATAATAAATAAATGGATATAAAAATATATTTTAGAAAAGAACGATTTGATTTTTCTTATAGCATTTTTGACTGGATAATATCAATTACGGTCTTCAGGTTTAAAAATTATTATTATTTATATATTCGGGGATTATTGATTCAAGGATTATTGATATTTTCAAGTTATTATGCAATTATTTTATTATGACAAAAATTGTTTAAACTCATATATTGTATGTTGTACGAATCTTCTACAAATACACGTGTATATCTTTTAATCTACGAGAATATAAGTAGTACAGGTACATTGACATATGTTTTGATATATATTGGCATATATTGGAATCAATTACGACCTTCTGGTATAAAAAGTACGGATATTATTGATGTTTTCAATTTATTACGTCATCTCTTTTATTTTGGCAAATATTTTTGAGACGTATATTGTAATATGGGTAATCTTCTACTAACACATTGGCATATTTTCTGATCTGCGACAATATAATTAGTACGGGGTTGCATATATTCATTCAATTCCTATTTTTTCTTCTGTAAATTTGCTTACAAAAGGGGGCAGGATGTTTTATTCTTCAGATCTGATCGTGAAGATAATTTTGCATAGTGAGAACATATATTCTTAAACTTCTCTTTAGGAGCAATAAATTTAATATTTTAACAGAATTTGCACATGATTGCGAACTTTAAGTTTCTTTAAATTATACACTCCGTACGAATAACAGGTGTGCTGTTAGTGGTTAATAAATTTTAACATTTTAGGTGGATATATCATGTTGCTCGGCATCGCAATTAAATAAATGTGTTTGTTAATGTTTTTATTATTTTTTTTCGATTTAAATAATTAAATAAATGGATAAATGGATATAAAAGTATATCTTATGAATGGACGGTTTGATTTTTCTTTTAATTATATTAATTGCTGACTGCGTACATCAATTTCATTTATTTTGGCAAAGAGTTTTCAAGCTTATATCGTATTTAGCTACTAAACTCATATATTGTGTTTAGCCAATAAATTCATATAGCCGATTCTTGAAACAGAAAAAGAGTAGAGCGGGTATATCTTCTAATACAATTGTAGTGTTTTCATTTAGTATATTGAAACGGGATAAGAATGTTTCATTCAGATCTGCAAATTCAAAGCTACGAATTTGGAGGGATATCGCTAATTTGACAACTTTTCTTAAACTTTGCCAAATTGACGGAAATGTCGCCAAATTGATATAAACGACACACAAACAGCTGCCACAAACCTTCGGGTTGGTCGTGTGGCTTGGGTCTTCTACATATCAATGAAATTTTTTTTGTTTTGTTAGAAGAGAGTACTGAAATGATGTTTGGTTAGCATTTATCTGTCAGACCAACCATCCTACTTAGTAATACATTTAGCGAATTTTTAAAATGTCACCAAATTGATAAAAATATTTTCAAATCTATAAAAATATCTTGAAATTGATAAAATTGCGTACATAAATGATATTAATTGTTTTTTGTTAGGGGATAGTATTGTGATGATATTTCGTCAATTTGTCGCAAAGTGGAACTGTCAGTTCTACAGTCCCACTTGGCGATAAATTTGGCGATTTTTTAAAATGTCGCTAATTTGACGAAACTGTCGCCAAATGTTCCATAGAAATATAACTATTTAGACGATTTTTTTTTCTACCGATTTATTTGAAGCAAATGATATCATGTCGCTTAGCAACGGATTTAAAGCCAATGTGTTTATGCCGCAGACGATTTTTATTAAATCCTTTCCGATTTGAATAATGAAGATATGTATATAAAATAAATTTCATTGCCATTTCATTTTGGACTGGATAATATCAATTATACTCTTCAGGTTTAAACATTATTATTATTGATATTTTCCGGAATTATTGATTCAGGGATTATTGATATTTTTAAGTTATTACGCCATTGTTTTATTGCGGCAAAAATTGCTGACACACGCATATTGTACGTTGTACGAGTAATCTTCTAGGAATGCACGGGTATATCTTCTAACCTACGAGAATATAAGTAGTACAGGTATATTGGCATATATTTTGACATATATTGGCATCAAGTACAGTCTTCTGGTATGAAGATTAAGGGGATTAATTATATATTCAATTTATTACGTCGTCTGTTGTATTTTACCAAAAAACATTTGAGACTCATATTGCAAAACGGGTAATCTTCTACTAATAATCGGACATTATAAGTAGTACGTGTATATCTTCCCATATAATTTTAGCACTTTAATTTTGACATATATTGGAATAAATGACTGTCTTCAGATTTAAAGATTACGGGTTTATTGGTATTTTCAATTTATACATGTAATCTACTAATACAGCTTATATTTTCTAATATTCGCGTATATAATTAGTACGGGTCCCATACATTTTTAACGCTTTTATTTTGCATATATTGATTCGATTCCATATTTTTTTTTATATTTGCTTACATAAGGGGTCCAAGATGTTTTATTCTTCAGATATGTCCATGAAGATAATTTTATATAGCGAGAACAGAGATTCTTAAACTTCTTTTTAGGAGCATTATATTAAATATTTTAACAGAATATTTTGATTAAACATGTCATTTAGTATACTATAAGAATTTGGGCATTATTATGAATTTCAAGTTTCTTTATATTATATACTCCGTACGAAGAACGGGTATGCTGCTAGTTGTATTATAAGATACACCCGTTCTAATCTTTTTCTGCTTCAACAATCGGCTAAATGAATTTATTGGGTAAACACAATATATGAGTTTATTAGCTAAACACAATATATGAGCTGGAAACCACTTTGCTAAAATAAATGAAAGTCGTGTACGCGGTCGGCAATTTATATAATTAAAAGAACAATCAAACCGTTCATTTAAAAATATATTTTTACATCCATTTATTCATTATTCAAATAGAAAAAAATAATAATAAATATTAACAACACATTTAATTTCATTCCGTTGCCGAGCAACATGATATAAGATAGAATCTTCCTCATAAAATGCAAAATTTAATAGCCATTTTTATTTCTTTATACTTTTCATTTTTCAGTAAAAGCTTGTATAATATAAACCAAGGAGATAGATTTCCCATTTAAATCATGTTTCAAACAATTGATGTTTTCAGAAAGTGACTAATTAGTGCAAAAAATCTCCCCCCAAACTCTGAGATACAGTTTTAATTCACTTTCAAACGATTTTCAAGCTTTTCCTTTGGATAAACCACGGAGTTAGAGAGGAGAACTCCTAAGAAAAAGTTTCGTTTTTCATTAATATCTCGACAACCCCTGGTCTTAGATACTCGAAACTTGGGCTAAATTTGTGGGGGGCTATTTAAAGGCTATCCACAAAATTTCATCAAATTCGATTCAGCCGTTCTCCCGTGATGATGAGACAAACGAAAATATCGTTTTTTACTAATATCTCGAGAACCACTGATTGTAGAAACTCCATATATGGACTAAATTTTAAGTGGGACTATTTCCAGGCTACCCACAAAATTTCATCAAATTCGGTTCAGCCGTTCTCCCGTGATGATGGGACAGACAGACAGACAGACAGACAGACAGACAGACAGACAGACAGATTTTCATTTTTATTTATATAGATGTTTTATTGGGGAATTTCCATTTTGTTTGTAGGCCAGGCATTAATCTTTCCATTGAGGCAAGGGAACAATAATTATTTCTTTCATATTTAAAGTGGATTTATGCTCCCCTCGATTGTATTTCATATCGGGGTTAAACTTCAGATCTGAATGAACTCCTCAGTTTATATGTTTGTTGTTTTAAATGCAGGATTGTATCCCGTTTTAGGAACTTCCGATTTTTGATTTCTGTTTTCATCCAGAATAGCATTTTGTTTGACAACATCCACATTCTTTTGTTTTTTCATATTTAATTATAATATTCGTGAATTGAAAATCGCTGACTCAGAATCATATGTTTGTTAGAAAAGCTGAAATGGCATCGTTTAGTGATCGACTTGATATAATCCGCAAGGTTGAATTGATTGGGTACTGTTGTAAAACACCCACAGATCAACTGGGGAAAACGAGTAATTAGACCATAGATCTTCGTCTTTCCGGGTGACATGTCAACCATTGCATTATTGGGCAGTATTCATTTTCCAACTCTGAATATGGACTCTGCAAAATACTGGTTATTTGCATGAAAATAATTGTTATGTATATTTTTCATAAATTTAAATAACAGGTATATTTTACTAAAATGAATATTGTATATATATATATATATATATATATATATAAATTATATATATATATATATATATATATATATTATAAATATATATATATATATATATATAAATTCCCAAAAAGGACAAGTAGCAATGTACTCGTACATATTCTAGATGTGTGACAGAAGTACCGGCCGGGGGGAGTTGCGACCCCCAGCACTCCGGTTAAAGCTTTTTCCGCCATGGCAAACGCTCCCGGTAACCGATACTCCCTACACGATTTCCTTCATGACCCTTTATAAATCCGTAAAAATACATACATATACAATTTCAATAACATGTAAAATCTAAAAGTTTACTTTTCTACGCTAAAACTATCCATGAAGCATTCTGTAAAAATATAACAAATAATTTAAAATACAAAATGTATTATAAATTATTATACAAGATGTATTATAAATTATTTTTTGCTTTTAGCTTTTTAATCTGTTCACTAAAATTGAAAATAAAAAAATTTTCAAGTTTTATAATGTATATATATATATATATATATATATATATATATATATATATATATATATATATATATATATATATATATATATATATATATATATATATATATATATATATATATATATATATATATATATATATATATATATATATATATATATATTTTAAAGTATCCATTGTGCTGTCCCTTGCCGTTGCATGGGATTTAAAATAAGGCGATTTTCAAGAAATTATTTTTTAACATAAACAAGTAAACACAAATTTTTCTGGTTTTACTTTCAGATTGCTTCCTTTTATAACAAAACAGTGCATACTTTAGAAATTATTGTTACTTGCATGTTACAAGGTTAAACAAAGTTTTCAAAAAAGCATTGCAGTTGCATGAAAGTAGGGTTGCCAGAGAGTGTCGAGTTTTTGGACTAGATTGCCAGATTCGGTGAAATTTCGCCAACTTGTCGACTTTTGGCGGGTTTCCGTATCTAATAAAACTTTCACAATATATCGACTGATTACGCTGATACAAACACTATCTAGAAATTCCAATTGAGAGTATATTAGGTCGTTCAATATATATATATATATATATATATTTCAGTATATGGAATCATTCAGTTAGAGAGAGTTACTATGATACAAGTCAAACTGAATTATGAGATAGTCAGCGTTTTGAGATACACCGTAACAATATAGCAATTAAAACAATTTTCAGATATAAAAGTAAATATACTAAAATTTCTAACACAATGCGGAAGCATCTTGTTCCAGAATTTTAATCTTTACGTCCAAAATATGCCACTGTCACAGTCACACTATTATTTTCCATCGTGACGTGTTACTCGTCGTAAGTTATAGCTCTATCTATATAGAAACACAGAGCTCAATATCAATCCAAAAATACCAAATGGCTCTCAATCTTACAATTTATTTTAAAATAGAATGCAATAATGCAAATATGTTCCACACTCATTTTAAATAAAAACTTAAATATAGTATAGTGATTAAAAGACAATTTTAAAACACAAGTTTGAAACTTAATTTATCAATAAAGTGTATATTTTAGATTTAATCCAACAAAGCTATTGCGCTTTAACTCGACAGATACAACCAACTAATTATTCCACGACATAATCCATTCTTCAAATGCGAAATTAACCCGTCAGTCTGTTAGCGGACTGTCAGACCTTCAAAATCTCTAACACCGTGAAGAAAGAGTCAATCTGCCAACAAAAATAACCTCCGATCCATAAGGGCTCA
Source organism: Amaurobius ferox (assembly GCA_951213105.1). Taxonomy (NCBI): domain Eukaryota; kingdom Metazoa; phylum Arthropoda; class Arachnida; order Araneae; family Amaurobiidae; genus Amaurobius; species Amaurobius ferox. The sequence continues at coordinate 129,478,070 of OX578135.1, read as the reverse complement.
TTAAGTTGTACCTCCCACTTAATTAGCCGGCGGGTCATAAAATGTCACGCGAGCAAATTAAACTGTCAGCAAACATGTAATTGCTCAATAGTTTGTTTTTCCCGGCACAGTTTCACTTTCTTCTTGGAATTTATTTCACTTTCACATTTGAAATTTTTTTAGAGGAGTAGTAATATCCCAAGATCTATTTTTGGTAAAGAGAAAAAGGTCAATTTTTAAATTGGGATTTTGAAATTATTTTTGTTACATATATAGTATATTTTAATCTTTTTCACTTTAAGCAAATTATGGTGAAAAAAGCTTAAATTGATTTAAATTTCATAAATACAAAGTTTGTGTATTAAGTTATTAATCTTAATTAAAGTGGCCGTGAATCGTAACATTTGTACACTGCTATCATGGTCGCAAAACTCACCATTACTTCTTGGCATGAATTCCTTAACACATAATCATTATATCAAAAACACTGCACATTGAAATCCACAGTTTTTACTTTTAAAATAAATTATCAATTATTCACACCTCTATTATTGTTCTAATTAAAATTACATCAATTTTAAATACGCTTAAGGAGGAGAAAGCATCTTGTGAGACCAGGGATTTTGAATCTTATTTCAAAGATCAAAAATTGATCTAACATACATGAAGACTGACACCTACCTCTGTATTTCGGGTCTATAACTCAGCATTACTATTGTCTTTACCGCTTCTTTTGCTAACATTACGAGTGAGATTTCGTCTTTTTCAATAACATTTTCACTACTCAAAATGAATAACCCAGCTTGAAAACAAAATTCTCTCTCTAAAACTCTTGAATAATCGTTCTTTTCAAAATTATATGTATTAACTTTCCTCCTTGGAGCCACATCACTTTGACTGAGATTCAGATACGCCGCTTTGATCTCATTGGATGCTCCTCAGCGCGATGTCGCATCCTTGCATTACTGGCTCTTTCAGATTCCAACGAAGCTTGGTTTAAGTCTGGGCTCTAGGATATATTGATTGGATCTTGGTTCTAGATATTCTTAAGAATAAAGCTGGATAGAAACTTTCACGAAAAGAATTTTACATTTATGGCTGGTATCCTGCACACAAGACATCGAGCATTTACAGTGAGACAGATTGATGGGCATCATTTTAAAATTAGTTAAAACGTGTTCAGGAGATCCTAAAACATATATTGGCATCAAAATCTCGTAATCAAAAAATTTCATGAAAACAATACTTTCTCTGTACTATTTGTCTTCCTCTGTCTTTCCATAGCGAAAGTAAAAATTATTGCCCCAAAAAGAATTTTCTATTTGTTTGGTATAGAGCATAGTTGTATAAATGACTAGGCTGTCATGTGCAATAATTTATTTATTACTTAATATTTTGGATTTTATTTTTCGAGGATTTTACTGCTTTCGTGAAATGAACTTCCTATTTATTAAACATGTAGCTAGATAGCCTGCTTTGCTTTAGTTTCGAATCGCAAGAAAAGGACTAGTTACCGTTGACAAAATACTCTCAAGCTGTGCCAGGTCCTAAATAAGCACCTGTCACATGATAAACCCATGATCCAATATTTTGGGGGTTGTGACCTTGAGTTAACGATTTTACATTTTGGGGGATCTTCCCTAGGTACCAACTGCACCAAAAAACAGGCTGTGCGGATGGTCATTTTACCGAAATATGCAACTTTGTCCGAGCCGGACGAGATCATAGAGATTACTCCCGATCATTAGCGCCCGAAAAAGTGTCAGATTGCTGGGGCTTGCAAAAGGGTTGGTTTGACCGGAGGGGTCTAGAAAACCAATGATGTTGCTTTCGGGTCAAGGGGTTACGCCCCAGAAACCAATGAGAGAGGTTTCAAGGTTTCATAGGCGTGTGTTTAAATCTTTGAGAGAAATAGAGAGATAGGGATAGTTTTTAAAATTTGTGAAATGGAAAGAGAGTGAAGCCTGGAATATAAGACGATATAGCCGAGCCTCTTTTCCTCCCAGCTCCTCTGGGAAATGATGATAATGGTGCGAGACTCGCCACTGCTAAATGATAATAGGTGAATAACCCTTTTGGGGCCTTTTCTTGATATGTTTACTTTTTCTCTCTCTCTCTCTTCGTTAAATAATTTAAATTTAACGTTAGACAGGTAATTTTATACTCGGTAATCATCAATTCCAATTAAGTTTGCAAGGCTTATTTAAATTGTTTCAATTGTTTTTTAATCCAATGAAGGGCATGAAGATTTACTGTTTAAATTAACATCTGTGAATATATATATGTGTGTGTGTGTGTGTTTTTAAATAAATTATGTATTTGTTAAATGTACACATGGCTTTGTCATTTTCTCCTCATACCTGGGCGTGTCCTAAAAAGAGATAGATACCTCAAGACAGCACCCTCTATGTAAATAATATAGATACAAATAATACCACTAAAATTCCAAATTGCTGGCATTGAACCAAAATCATTAAGGATGTTTATTTCAATTCAAATCCTTAGTTTCAACACATGCATTTTTCGCAATTTGCTACGTATACACATCCACTGTTCCCATAGCGAATCCAGAAAACAACGAAATCGGAAATCTCGATTTTTAGTTTGGTTGATTATTAACAGAAAATCAGAAAAATAGTAGTTAAAAAATGTATTAAAGTATGAAGATATACAATCATATTTTTTAACAAACTGTAGATTTGTGCTGATCTTCCCTATTCATGAAGGGGGGGGGGGAGGAAAAGAAAAAATAAATAAATAAAAATAAAACATGCGCTTTTCGAAGCATTTAAAAATAGATAAATAAATAAATAAGATGGAATTGTCCCATGGATTTGTATCAAAAACCGTTAGAAAGAGAGTTCTTCAATCTTTTCGATGATATAAAAGTAGAAACTCAGGGATAATATTTTAGATTTCTGAGAAACCAATTTTTGTGAAAATCAAAGTCGTGCATCAACATTAAATATCTAAATAAACTAATTTGAATTTTAAAAAAATCTCGCGGAGGTCTGACGTACCGAGTATTTGGCTAACCCAGTACCGAATTTTGCAGCTGTCCGAAGCTTTGATTTTCCGCTATAGACCACACACATACACCCTCTCCCATCCACACACACATATACGCATAGACAAGCATCTTTATTATGTAAGATGATCCTTTTTAAACCATCGTTATCAAAGAGATCATTACCAATCGTTATCATCACTGGATGATAATGATTGTAAATGATTGATTCAGTTCGTCATATGACAAGTATTCTTTACATAATTTTATGTAAAGAATTCCTTTCCATTTATTTATCTGCCTGTTGTAGTTGTGCTCTATAAATTATCAAGTTCACGCTGACTAAGTATCTACAATCGTAAAAATTATCGTACGACCTCCTAACAAAACATAAATAATATACAATCCCCAATCGAAAAGCCCATATGGAAAACCTTCCTAACAGAACGTAAATACTATATTACTTCGCAATGAAAAGTATCTGCCCCACAAACAGTAAAAGAAAATTTTGAAAAGTATTAAATTTTTAATTCCAACAAAGCTATAGGAATTACTAAATGAATTAAAGTACAATTTATATAAAGTACATATTTTAAAGTACGCAGTATTGTTGCGAACTTGCGAAACTCTTCGGAGTCTCATTTCCCCCTCCTCACGTTCGTCTCTTTCGAAGACCAGACGGAGAAAACACCCTATATACTTTCGATGATATGAAAATAGGATTGCCAGACTTTCGAAGTTTAAAGAAGGGTTTGGAGATTTATCACCTATTTGGCGACTTCTCGAATTTTCAAGACGCACCTCGAAATAACAATTATTTTACATGATATGAGAGATTCCCTGAGGTTTCTATGATGAGGCTATAAAGGAAACACCACCCAGTCGAAGTGATACGAGCTACATTGAACTGTGATTTTTGTCAATATTTTCAGAATAGAAGCCGCTGTTCTGGGAAATGACTTTCGTTAATATTTTGGTAATTATATCGGGTATTTGGTGAAATAAGGGGAGCATTTATGCACTGTTTTACTGTATATTATTCCTGTTTACGCTGTGATTATGAATAAACTTATTATTTTTCTAAAAATTTGGACTCATTCTTGTATCCTTCGTGCAAACCCACGATTTCAGAGGATGCTTGGTAACAGTACATTATCGCCAACTAGTCAACATTTTCCCCTGAGTCGCTAGCTGGAGAGACTGCGTCAAAACCATTTCATTTGTCCCCCAAGAACTACTAATTTTACAACGTCATTATTTAGATCAGAGTTCCGTAACATGTTGCACTCGAGCCGGAATTTAGTACTCTTCAGAGGGCAGTAAAATGGCACTCGAGGACATTCAAAACAACATCTTAAAAAAATCTGAAAAATAATTTTTCCTATTAAAATTTACTATTTACTGTCATAAAATTCCCTGAACAAGCTCTAGAAATGTTATCCTTAATAAAAATTTCTCTTTACTCCTTATTACTGTCCTTTTATACAATAATGTATAAGGAAAGTATTGTGACGGAATCGAAAATTCGAATTCGAGTTTTCGACAGGAGAGCACGTTTCAAGCATCAATGATCGAGCATTTTTGAGGTGATGTCTGGTGTGTGTATATGTGTATGTGTGTGTGAAAGTATGTGTACGTGTGTGTGTGTGTCTGTGAGCCTGTGGAGACGATAACTATCGAACAAATGGAGCGATTCGAACGAAATTTGGTACAAAAATTACAATCCATGAATAATGGAAGCCTATTGTTTTTATACCCAATCGAATGTTTAGAACTCCTCTAAATTTTCGAGTGAAATTTTGAACAAATCATTAAAAAATCAAAACCTCTAATAAAGTTACGCAAATAGACATTTATGTAATTTTTCATTAGAAAACGATTTAAATAAATTTTAGAACGCTAGCATGAACCGTTCTCGAGACATTCCACATTTTTAAAAAAAATATCAAAAATTATATAAAATAAAAAAAAATATGCCCTATTGAGAAACATGTTCACTTTCATATGTAATATGCGATAAATTTGGTAACATCATTCTCGTGGATCTAGCTCGTTCCATTCATGAAAAAAGATACTTTGAGTAATACTTTTGTATTTGAACGCCAATAGTCATTTATCTGCCGTAAGAACAACTTATTTCATCGTCCATAACGCTTGGCGAGATTTTGGTGACGAATTTGGCGGAATGCCGCCAACTTGGCGACTTTTTTGAAATGTTGCCAAATTGACGAAAATCTCGCCAAATGAATAAAAATGACGCTAAATCAATGAAAATGACGACTCATTGTCGAAAATTCAATATCTTGGAAAGAATATTATTATCTACTGTAAGAAAAACCTATTTGTTTTTACTGTAAAAGCAGCAAATTCTTTACATTATATAAGGAAAGTCATGTGTTGCCCACATCAGATTTTTTTCTTAACATGGCAGCATAGAATAAAATTTCGCATAATCATGTATACAATGGTTTATTTATGACTCAATGATCACCACACTTAATGGTTCCAGTTATTTTTGTGAAAAATGGATCCAGATATTTTGTTCGTGGCGTTATTAGCCCTCTCGGGATAGCAAGTTATCCTTCTGGGGGGGGGGGGGGGTACATTATCAAGTGTAGTAGTACTCGAAATATTTTTTCAAGCGCTTAAAAAGTGAAGAGTAACACACTATAATTATAACCTTACACCTTTCTGGTAGGTCGGACGGTCTGGGTTTCAACAACAACACTATAATTATAATTATTTAAATCCATAATACCGATTTTCTAAAAATTTCCTTGTGAATTTTAAAAATATAAAAAAATCTACTAGAAATGGATACTGTTATAAGAAAGTCGAGTCAACGCTGCAGTTCACTTTTTACTTTCCTTATATCCATAGTAAAATGTATAAGGAAAGTATTGTGAACGGGGTCGAAGATTGGAATTATAGTTTTCGACGGGAGAGCACGTTTCAAGCATCCCTGATCACGAATCAAACGTTTTTGAGGTGATGTCTGTGTGTGTGTGTGAAAGTATGCGAGTGTGTGTATGCCAGTGAGTCTGTGGAGACGATTACTGACGAATAAATGGAGCGATTCGAACGAAATTTGGTTCAAAAATTGCAATCTGTGAATACTGGAAATCTATTGTTTTTTGTCACAATCGAATGTTCAGAATCCACCAAAATTTTGAAATGAAATCTTGATAAAATCATTAAAAAATTAAAACATTCAATAAAGCTACGTAAATAACCATTCTTATGCAATTTTTTATTAGAAAACGATTGACCCAAACTGTAGAAAGCTAACATGAACCGTTCTTGAGATATGGCATATTTTTAAAATAAATTTGTCAGAAAATCACATAAAATTCATGAAAAATAATAACTATTGTGAAATCTGTTCACTTTTCGTATGTAATATTATGCGATAAATTTATTAACCTCATTCTCGTAGAGCTAGCTCGTTCCATTCATGAAAGAAGACACGTTTGGTAATAGCATTCTAATTTAACGCCATTAGTCGTTTATATACAATAAGAATAACTTATTTCTGCATCCATAATGCTTCGCGAAACTTTGGCACTGAATTTGGCGGAATATCGCCAACTCAGCAATTTTTTAAATGTTGCCAAATTGGCGAAAATATCGCCAAATTCATAAAAATGTCGCCAAATTCATAAAAATGTTTGCCAAATTGATAAGAATGACGCTAAATCAATGAAAATGGCAACTAATTGATGAAAATTCTATTTTTTGGAAAGAACATATGAATAACCTATTTCTCCGTCTGTAACGCTTGAAGGATTTCTGGCGACGAATTTTGCTGGCTTATCGTTAACTTGGCGACTTTTTTAATGTTGTAAAACTGTTGGGAAATTGATAAAAATGTTGCCAAATTGTTAAAAATGCTATCAGATGGATAAAATGTCGTCATATTGATAAAAATGACGCCAAATAGGATGCAACGTTTTGCAAATTTTTAATTCCGTCATATGATGGGCATACATTTTATTATATAATAAATGCTCCTCTAAATATCGCCAACTTGCCGATATTTAGCCTTACAGCGACGAAAATATCGACAAAATTGCAAAAATGACGCCAAATTAATCAAAATGACGCCTAATTGATAAATGTATTTTTAAATATTAAAATATATGGACTATATTGCTTATTGAGGATGATGTATCAATATTGATAATTGTTAATTTAGAGTTGCATGAAATATAAGTTAATTGGGTACGAAATAAGTTTACATGCGTTGTCATCCGGAAAAGCGCCAAATATACAATTTAACGTTACACACACACTGTACCGTGTATTTTTTCATCACTTTTCACCGTTAAAAAAGTACATTCATTGCGTTATATAAGGAAAGTCATGTGCTGTCCGCGTCATATTTTTATTATTGTTATTTATTATAGAAAAGATAATCAACTGCCTGGGATTTTTCCTGTTGAGTTAATGATTTCTTTGCAAGTGGTATAGTGCGAAATGCATGTTTGCTGATATAAAACATTTTTGGGGCAATTTTGGAGGCGTTTCAAATCTTGTGGCAATGTTTCATTTTGAAGCAATTTCGGAGGCTCAGGGCATTTGTCATTTCTGCCAAATGCTGAGGAGTTTCAGTTGACATATGATAGCGGTCATTCAAGTTCAGAAAGGTCCTCGCGCTTCCAGTAGCTGACCATATAATGATTGTGTCCATAAATTTAGTTCATTTGAAATATTTTTAATAGGATATATATATATCTGATAAATTATCTGAGAGTTTCACTTTTATCCTTACATCTTTATTCACTTTTATCCTTTCATCTTTTATCCTTTTAACAATATCAAGTAGAAACTAATGCAGATCGAAATTAAATATGTGTTCTTTGTTAAATTGTATTTAAAATTCATATATCCATGATGAAATAGGGAAACGATATTTTAATGCAAGCGGTCACTATTGCAATTCTTAGAGAATATACTAATAATATACGGGTGATGGGTAGAATATTTCCAAAGACATACAGGCCACTCGATGTCCTTTGGAATGAAATGGAGAGCAGATGGGAATAATTTATTCATCTGGGTATGCATCATATGAAATATGTTGAAAATCACCCCAGGTTTATATGAAAAGTAATATCAGGGCATCATATCCATCCTATTGATTTCTTTCAGTCCATTTTTATATGTATGTCAATCTCTTAGTGAAAAGCTCCTACTTTGCCTAGAATATCTCTATTTTTTAATGTAGTTAATTATTTAAGAACGCGCAGAAAACTTCCGAAAATTCGAAAACATTAATCAATTGTTTAGTATTTGTAAGGAACCTCTAAATCGGGGATAAAAATTGATCCACTTTTAGAAATTATCTTATTCATTTTTAGAAGTACGATCTCGACTATTTTAAGCTAAAGCTAAAGGTTCATCGAATTGAGCTGAAGAGCCGGATTTTCCAAAAAATCAATATTTATTTTATAAAGATCTTTAAGAGTAGCAAAAAATAAAATAAAAGCGTTTCCCAAAATATCCAAGTATTTCATTTTTGACCTCACACTTTGCCTAAACTTTACGCGATGTGAGCGATTTATGACCACCCCTTGCCTGTGGAGTATATTTCAGGAAAGTGGGTCTAAAATGGAAAAAAAATTTATGCTTCAATTTTGTCTATTATAACATTTAAAAAGGTTAGAAAAATTTTATTTTGTAAAAATATAAATTTTTATATGAAATAACTTCTATATTTAATATTTTGACATACATGTGGAAAATTAATGGATTATATTCATATTTTACTCAAAATTGTTTAATTATAGCAAAATAAATCAAATAATCTTTTGAATTTCACAGAATCATTTTTCAGAATTTCACAAATCTTTTATAGTATGATATATACGAAAAATATGACCCGGCACACAAGCCGACATCACACTCTTTACAATAAACTCGGTTTATATCCCGCCTAATCAAGCTAGCTGATCCCGCCTACTTTAAAAAAAAAATGTGGACAAGTATCGTTGAAAATGTTGGAAAAACAATGAATTATATTGTAAAGCATTTTGGTAAGGCAAAACGAACTCAAATCGGGATCAGCGGGATAGAAACACTGATTTTTCGCTTGCCCGAAGTCTGTTCGGGCATTCCAAATTTAGCGCAGAAGGGTTGCCTGAACTGGATTCGGGTGGGACAGGCAAGGGGTTAAACTGGATTCTTTATCTTTCAAATAAATACAAATACGTTTTAGACTGTATTTGGTTATTTCTGATCAGTAAATTAAGAAGTCAATGTCCTGCAATTTTTCACAAATTCAAGACTGAGAACTTCATTTTAGTTATTTAATTTTAGTTACTTCATTTTAGTTGTTTTCGCTTCCCATGATTTCTGCTACGCCACCCCGAGTCGAATGTGGGTGTGAGTTTGGAGTTTCCGTATTTTGAAATGATTTTTCCAAATAGATGGTCTTAATTATGGAAGCGTCATATAAATTTCCCTATATTCAATATATGCTTCTTTCTCTTTTGTTATTCATAACAATTGTATTAGGTTCCCTTTTTCTATGTAAAATGTCAGATTACACAAAATTACATCAAATTTTTAGTTTTTCAATTATTTATTAATTGGTATTGGTTTTCATTGATTTGAAATCGCTGAAATTCCCACAACCGGAAACTTTAACAAAACTAATTATCTTACCAAATCAGAATTGATTGAGTGGGGTTTTCACACAAAACAATGATGTACTAAATACAAATGTGCTTATTTTATCTCTTATTTCAATAATTCCGGGTCCTGTATAATAAAAAAACTATTTTTATTTATGCATGTATGTTATTATGAATGTAATGGGCATTAGAGTAAATTACCAACTAAAAATGTCTTAGTAATTTGATAGTTTCTGAGTTATAGCTGACACATATACGCACATCACATTTCAATCCCATTCATTCATTTCAATTACTTTTAAATGCAAATACACAATGCGTGTTACATTTAATGCACATTGCGTGTTGCATTTCACATATTACATTTCAATTGCTCGGATACCAACACACATATACGAAAATAACAGTACCTGTATATAGTTTAATCGTGTTTCAACATCCACAAAATATGTAAATCTAACAAAAATTCGATATGATATACTCGACACTGTTATAATATATTCCTATACAGTATGCATATCATGCATTGATCGGAATGTAAATTTGGATAAAATATTACCAAGTAAATAGCTTCAGACTGCATATATTCCTTATTTTCAAATATGCAGTTAAGAGAGAATAAAACCTTTTCCATACATACCAAAATCCATTTTAGAAGCTCTTCTTTTTACAAATTTTACATGAAAATGTTTGAAAAATCGATATCGTTGATCCAAATGATTACAGTTATAGAGTGTTACCCTTCACATTAAAGGACTTGCAAAAATATTTCGATTGATTCTACACTTGACAATGTACACCCCTAGTGGGTGACTTTCCCCCTAAGGGGGGGGGGGGCTAATGACGTCACAAACAAAAACTCTATCTTGGCTATCTTTGAAAACAATGATTGAAGCTATTAAGCCCCGTGGTCATTGAACCATAAATAATCCTTCTTATGCATGATTATGTCAAATTTAGTCCTATGCTGCCATGTTAAAAATAAGTATAAAAATTCGAATAACTTTCAAAGTTTTCGTTCGAATTAAATTTTTTTTTATCTAATTCTTGATTTTTTTATAATAAACTCGGATATAAGATTTAGTGCAAATCCATTTATATTTGTGGTCGCCATCGTGCATACAAAAAATCGAAGGTAGACAGACAGTCAAAAGGACGGGCATCACTCCAAAAATAGTCAAAACGTGTTCAGGAGTTCTTAAAACATATATTGGTATCAAAATCTCAAATTCGAAAACTTTCGTGAAAACAATACTCGCTCTGTGCTAGAATGCATAGTGTTGTTGTTGTTGAAACCCAGACCGTCCGACCTACCAGAAAGGTGTAAGGTAACTGTTTGGACGGTCGGGAAGTGCCACCCAATTTAGACCGGAACCCAGTGGGGGAGGCATCCACAGGGATCGTACCCTCCTTCCCCTACCACCAACCTCTCGGAAGGACTTTCGGACCCACATGTTTAACGTGATCGTACTCCGCATGAACACGGCGGCAGTTTTGGCAGTGGCTGGAATCGAACCCGGGCCTACCGAGTGCAACTCCAGCGCGCTAACCAATGGGCTACCGCGCCCCCAGAATACATTGTGTGTGGAAGTAAAAATTATACAAAATGGGAATGAAGTAAGGAAATTGTGCAGCTAATTAATTGCAGAATTCAGCATTTGTACTTGACTACTTTACCTATAGGGAAATACGGCCCTATTGAGAATACGAATTTTCTTTTTGTGAATTAGTTGAGCGTTTATCTTTCACTGATTTCTTGCGCCCACGCAAAAGACTAGTCCAGTCGAACTATGAAAAATTATCATCAAACCTGGGCATAATTGCAACTGAAGTGTTTTAAGTGGTTTTCTAATGGAAAGTAGACACTATTTAACATATTCAAAATCCGACAAAATCTGGTGGTCACAGGCAGACCACAAATATTGCTTTTCAAAATGGCGGCCATTCCATAATGAATTGTTTTTCTTTTTGTCCAGGAAAATGAATGTTTCAATGTAAAAAATATACGTCTTTAAACATAATATTTAAAAAAATGATTTTATATTCAATGTACTTTATTTAAAATAGCAATAATACATGCAATAAGATCTGAGAATATATAAATAATGATATATGAAGAATCAATTACATCAGATAACCCCAAAACATGATAACCCAAAATTCAAAAACATGATACCCCAAAACAAAATCAAACACCTGCATCAGTGTGCTGTCTTCATGTTCGTTAGTAATACAATTATCGCATCCACTGACTTTGCACTCTCCACAAGCAGCAGAATAGGACACAACATTATTTTTTCCGGCACTTCTCATGGTTGTACAATGCGTTGGGCAGAAACAGCGTATCATATTCAATAAGTCCAGAGATGCTGGCAAGTCACATATTGTGGGATGAATTGCAAAATGAATCCTTTCTCTTACCAACCTTATTATTTTATATTGTGTTTCTCCTTGGTTGTTTGCCACGCTCTGATTTCATACTGGGTGCAAAAGCTGTTGTACTTTGCAGCAAATTGGGTAGGCAGAAGTCGCTCTGGTGTAACAATGGATTTGGCAAATACTATAAATTTTTAACAACATTAAATGACTAAGTGTGTTGATGGAATCTATTTTCCTGGGCCCATACAATACCAAGTGGGCCTTCTTTCCAGATTTTTTAATGTCAACGTATTGGGAATCTTCCTAGCATAAAACGTGGAACTACGTGGAGCTTTTTTTCTTTAGATGATCAAATGCTTTGGCCTTTCCAATAGAAAACATTCTAGAAGTTGCATCGCAACCTGTATAAGTGTGTAGAAATAGCAGGTACTTGTAAATGTCAACGCCGAGCAGGAGCTGAATACAGAGAATATCATATACATGATTAATAGATGATTCTCGTTTTATGTCCTTACGATAGTACTATTTGAAACCACAATCCTTGACATGAGACAATAGAAGAATTATCAAATATGTATATTTCCCTATAAAGGTATTGAATATGTTCGAAGAACAAAATCACAGCACAAACAATACCTAGATCTCTAACAGCATCTCATACACCCATGTTTCCTTAACTTCTCGGTTATGAGCAAATTGATTAGCTGTTTTTGTCACTAGATAAGAAGTTATCTTTCTGGCTAACAAACTTTATATCCAGATCTCTAACAGCATCTCATAAACCCATGTTTCCTTAACTTCTCGGTTATGAGCAAATTGATTAGCTGTTTTTGTCATTAGATAAGAAGTTATCTTTCTGGCTAACAAACTTTATATCCAGATCTCTAACAGCATCTCATAAACCCGTGTTTCTTTAACTTCTCGGTTATGAGCAAATTGATTAGCTGTTTTTGTCATTAGATAAGAAGTTATCTTTCTGGCTAACAAACTTTATATCCAGATCTCTAACAGCATCTCATAAACCCATGTTTCCTTAACTTCTCGGTTATGAGCAAATTGATTAGCTGTTTTTGTCATTAGATAAGAAGTTATCTTTCTGGATAACAAACTTTATATCCAGATCTCTAACAGCATCTCATAAACCCATGTTTCCTTAACTTCTCGGTTATGAGCAAATTGATTAGCTGTTTTTGTCATTAGATAAGAAGTTATCTTTCTGGCTAACAAACTTTATATTTTATAACTGTGACAACTATGTTCATCTGAGAATTACGCCGCTTTCTGTGGGTTATGTTCTTGATGGGTGGAAATTTATTGTAATCATCGATCATAATGATAGCTTGCTTCCAAAGAAAAGCCTTGCAACTGTATATGAAAAGCATAATTTATATGTATCGACGTCGATATTGGATCTAATTAATCTTTCTCAGTTAATATGTGTAAAAAGTAAGAAGTATAATGCATCTTCACATTTCCTATAACACAAATAACATTTCTTTTAGATTTGGATGCAGTCTAGAATTACATGTAGGCTGATCATTTATACTTCTTAGGAGAGAATTTAAATTCGGTAGAACTCTCCACTCCTGGCTACGTCCCGGGGCTCACAGCCCAGATTAAAATATCTGATGTAGGCAGCACATGACTTACCCAAAATTTAATGAATTTACTTCTTTTACAACAAAATAATGATGTACAAATTTACAGAAAAATTAATTTTGCATTAAACTAACAAGACGTAAATCAAAATCAGCCGTTTTTGACAACTTCTAGTCCAAACAAATGTCCTACTCATATTCATGCGACTTTTGCACCCGCTCAAGAAGTTGTGCGGTAGGGGAGGGGGCAGGAGGATGCCTTTATTAAAATATTCGTATTCATCTATATCGAGACTTGATTCGGTTTTGCTGCAATTTACATGTTATATTTTCTTCTCTGGAAAAGACACACTCGACCTACTAACTCCAAATTTCTACCCCTATTTGTTGCTTTGTGACTATCTCGCATGCGTAATAGGCGCATAATTTGCTAAAAATTTAATTGCTATAAAAACTGATTGCTATATTTAATGATCGTTGGTTGACGAAGCCCGTTAATTATTTGTAAAATGTATTAGGCATATTTATAAGTATTAACAAGTGATATAGCCAAGTGATTAATATTTTTTTATTCCATAGCGTGTCACCAAACGAAAACAAATGGATATGGATATCCGGCATGTAAAGTATAACATATATGAAATTTTACTTAATAATGGAAGATGTCTGTCCGTATGTGGCTATCTGTCTGTGTGTGTGTGTCTGACTCTGCAATCTGTAGCGGGAAATCTAAGCATTGTACAACCATGACATTTGGTACTCAGGGACTTCAGGGAATGAATAGGTGCGCATCGGTATTATGCCTTTAACTTGAAATTAGATTTAATTATTTTATGATTTAGAACGATTTTCATACGAATGAGATTCTAAGGAACCGAAAATATTATTTCATATTTTTCACCATGCCACCATCAGAAAGATTGAAAAGCTTTCTTTCAAACAAACTTGAACAGAATCCATACAAGGAATAATTTTCGCGCTTTGAAGATGGAATCTATCTTTTTCTTCTACTGATATAATAACGAAATATATCTGTGGGTCTGTCTGTACAGTCTACAGCAGGATATCTAGTCGTCGAACGGCCTTGAAATTTGGTACATACGCACTTTAGGACCCAAATAGCTGCACCTCGACATTATATAATTAAAATTTCGAATAAGTTTTTAATTATTCATGTTTTAGTCTAAATTACAGCGATTTTGGACGATATTCACAAAATTCGTTTTTTTTTTATAGTGACTGAAAATATTATCACAGAGTTTTCATCCATATACTATCTGAAAGAACGAAAATAAAATTTGAGCGGAACTCTTTTACATAAACTATGGAATCCGAATGTTTAACAGACGGATCTTCGCAAAAATTTAAAATTATATATATACTTTTCATGCGTTTAAAACGCCCGCGCAATCAAAAGTTTATTATTTAACTTGAGATCCTTTCAATTTCTGAAACAGAAAATAATTTCATGACACCATCGCATAAATTGAAAAATTTTTAAGCCAGCGAAGACGTCAAATTTTTGTCGCCAAGATAACGAAAATGTAGCATATTTGAACGTATTAGTTCATCAATCGTAGTGGCTAGCGAGTGGCGGCGTGCCAGTCTCTCGGCAACCCATGACCAGATGTTCTCAATGGGTGGCAGATCTGGAGAACGTGCTGGCGAGGTCAACAGTCGAACACCTTCTGTATCCAGGACGGTCAGGACAGCACGGGTAACATGCGGTCATGGATTATATAGTTGAAAGATGGCGTCACGCAGGCCTCAAAATGGGGCACAGCCACGGTTCTTAACACGTCAGAAACGTAACGGCGGTTATCCACATTCCCGGCTATGTAGACAAGAGGTGACCGGTATGTGTACTCAATGGCAACCCATACCATCACGCCAGATGCTGGGCCCGGATGACAATGCGGAATGCAAGCTGGCAACGTTCGTTCTCCTTGGTGCCTCTACACACGGATACATCCATCATGATGCTGTACGCAGAACCGGGATTCGTTTGAAAAGGCGATGTGGTGTCACTCCTGTGTCCAGTATTGTCGTTCGTCGCACCACTGTAGGCGCGCCTCTCTCTGCTGCAGCTTCAAGGAAAATCGCAATAATGGTAGCCGTGCTGGCAGTCCATGGTTCTGCAGACGTCATCGCACTGATCGTGCGAACACTTGTCCTGCAAACGAGTCAAGTTCCTGACTCAGGGTAAGTGACGTGAATGTACGATCCCGCAAGGCCGAGAGGACAGCATGTCTGCTCTCTTGGGCGTTAGTGGCCCAGGGCCACTGAGATCCCGCATGGAGTTCAGTATGGTCCTCCTGGATCCATCGATTCCATATTCGCCTGAAAGTTATGGGATACCGACCAACGCGAGCAGCAACGTCGCGAAAAGATAAATCGTCTTCCCTATAGGCCACGATCCTGACGCTGTCGAATTTCGACATGTGCTGGTAGGAGTTTCTCCTTCTTACATGAGATATAAAATGACCTTCACACAAGTAACCAACGTTCAAATGTGATTTCTAAATGAGAAATACGCTGTGCAATCGTCTCTTTTATACGAAATATAGATGACGTTACTCATACCTGCTTTGTGCGCATGCATTGCAATGCTAATCATTTGCATATCCCAGCATGTACTACCTTTCATGCAAATTTGACGTTTGTTGCATGCCGCCTTCATGAAGTAGCAATTGTAATCGCTAGCAGTGTATGTGTCCTTACCTAATAGGTCAACATGTATAACATATTACATACCTACACTATCGCATCTCGGACATAGCATATTTTAGAACAATAGGATTGTGATATAAATCTAAACGTTGACTTATGGAAAATCTCTTAAAAACAAAATTTTTTTGTCCTGTCATCAATTAAACAAAGTTTCCAGGAAAGTTATGGAACACTTTTTTTTCCCCTAAAAGTTTAATCGCAGATATATTATTCCAATTACAAAAATATTCCAAATAAGTTTACAAATTACATTATAATCAGTTTTAAATCGAGAAAAAAAAATACAAAACTTTTGTCTTAAAAATACGGAATTTTACTTTTTGTGTGCTCCAATGTACAATTTTCTAATTGATAACAATTTTCTCGCACATTAACATGCAATACCCAAATAAGTTGGTTTATTTTACTACTAAGTATGTAGAGATACTGACGCTCAAATTTGCCGCAGTTTTTGCTAAGAAATTGGAGATTGTATACAAGTAGACTTGCGAGTCATGTCAATTTGCCAGCAAATATATGTATTTTATGCATAAGTATATAGTGCCCTTCTAAACAAATGATTACTTGTTAAAAGACTTTACTTCGGTCTAGACCGTCGGATCTATCAAAAAGTCCAAAGTATCTGCTTATACTGCCGGGTTAATGTCATCCAATTTAAACAGGAATACAATGGGGGCAACTTGACCGTAACCTTCTTCGCCTGCCACCAACCTCTCAGAAGGATTTTCGGACCCACATATTTAATGCGTTCGTACCTTAGAGAAGAAATACTGACTACCTATTCCTGTTCTAAGCTTCTTACTCCGCGTAAACACGAGGAAAATTTGGGTAGGGCCGGAATTCGAACTCGGGTTCTCCTAGTTCAAACCCCGTGTCTTATTCACGTCTCATCACACCTCTAAAGGACTTTCTAGAACCCGCTGATATATCCTAAGGATATGCCATTAAATGAACTGTAAAACAAATATCTTGAAATGTTTAAATTTTATTTTATATGACCCTTCAAGTCTAGTCTGAAATGTTAGATCCGCAGACGTGGGAAAGTGGTGTTTTAAGATATATAATTCAATGTTTAATGTTTCGGTTAATTTTTCTCTTAAAGAATTGTACTTTTTTCAGATTTGTATGTTAATGCGTGAAGAAATATTTAGTGATTGGATAATTTTTGATTGAAGTACAATATAAAAAGTTAGATTTCGAATTTTTCCAGACAAATACGTTCCTGGATTTAAAATATTTATAAGATAAATATTTATTAGATACATAAACTTATTAAAAACATTTTTGTAATTGAGGAAGATATCTACGACTAACTGTTCAGGAAATAAAGAACATTTCATGACTTTCCGGATTTCAGATTTTGCTATTGTGGAAAAGGACCATATCTTAAACTATATATGAATGTAAATTATTTATCAAATATAATTTATCAAATATAATTCATCAAAATTGAAAATTTAAGCACTTTTGAAGGAATACTATTATGTAGGTACTTTTCCTGATTCACAGGTGGCCACAGAGAATTCAGTTTCTAAAATTTATTCCTTTATCTTCCAAAAATATTTTCAAATAAATGTAGAAATAAAGTGGGCTTTCGTTTAATAAAGAGCGGAGTAGTCTAATACCTACGGGCTCTCATGAACGCTGCTCCGAGTTAGGGAGTAGCAAGTTATATAAAATTATATTCTCTCGCGAAGTGAACCGCTGGCCAATGTAACTGCATCGGTATTGCAAATAGTCATTATTGTTCTAATTTTAGTCATTTCGGTTGGTGGCATTTAGAAATAGAAATTTCCATCTAGATATTTAACTCGTGGTCCAACGTGCTCTACCACTCGTAGTCCATCACTTCTCGAGGTCCACCGTTAAACCGCCAAGAAATTTAATGGTAATCACTGGAATTTAGAGAGTAGTATCAAAACTTAAAAAATTATCAAGTTACATTAATTATCTAATTCATTTTATCAAAATCGGCAATTTAAGTCTTCCTGGAGGAAAAGTTATTAACTTCACTTTTTGTGAACAACAGATAACCATCTAGATGACCATTTAATTTTGCAGTTAGTAATTATATACAGATCTATTCAAAATTAGTGAACAAAATGCAGTGAAAGCTTTCATCGATAACTTGATCTACGTACATGATTACACTTTAAAATTATATTAGATACAGCATGTTTTATGTTTCTGAATATTTTTTTGTTTATAAATGCATTTTCTGATCTTATGGTGTAATTCCTATTATTTTTATCACACTGTTATAAATACTCGTTTATTGAATTGCAACAATTCGAGAAAATTTGAAGTAGCTCTTAGCCTGTAGCAGTCTGCCAAGGCTTGTTCTTTTGTACAGAAAAAGTATTACTTTTCTACGTAATTTTGCGTATTATTGTTTTCCTTCCCGAAAATTTTCTATCGTTTTAAATCGAATAGCCTCTGGTGATTTTCGCCTATTTGAAACACACACACACACACACACACACACCAACCATACACACACAAAAGTTATTTCTGGTGTCTAGGAACTCCAATGATGTATCTACGGTTGAAACATGTGATTAAATCACGATTACCATACTTCTTTTGGGCTTGCATTGGATAAATTCGAAAGTTTTCTTAATCTACTGCTATAAGCATACCTATTAAGTAACAGTACAAGTCATATTCACTATCTCGGTATATTTCTGTTACTCAGGGTCAGCGAATTAAAAGTATAATAGCAACAAATGGTTATGACAAGTTCAAAGTTTTAGGATCGATTTTGAAAACTCTCTAGGGACTGATATATTAATAATATTTACAATTCCAATTTGAATATGTTAATGATTTTAGCCAAAACTTTTATGCTAATCTGTAATGTACCACAAAATGAATCATAAACATTTAACAAAATACAGCAGTTGAAGATATCAAGAAAATCAGCCGAGTAGATTTAACACCTCAAGCAGAAGATTGAACAATTCAACAAGAAGGGCACGTCTGTTACGTCTGGAAGATCGCGAATGTTATGTCGAGAAGATCGCGTGGTATACGTCGAGAAGATCGCGTCTGTTACGTCGAGAAGGCAGCATCCGTCACGATAAGAAGACGTGTTTTGGAATTCAAAGCAAAGAAGCTGTCTGTGGCGTATGTTAAAATTCAATTTGGAGAAGGGTTGTTACATCTCATGTTACATCTCATTATCAATCTCAAAGGGTTGAAGTTAGAAGTACACATATGCTCGCGCCTGGTCCATGGACTTCGGCCCGACCTGGTCCATGGGTAGGGCAGAGTAAGTCCACGTTTTATTAAAATCGTGGTCGGGTCGGATTAAAATAAATGAAAGGCCAAGTAAAGAAACAGAATGATTTGAAATTACATGTGAAACAACAATTCTCAGTTAGCGTATGAAAGTCTAACTGTCCCATATGAAATAATAAAAGTTTTTGCTGTATACGGAGAACGCAGATGGATAAATTAGAACCGGATACAGAAAAATTGCAATTTCAGACAGGAAATTATATTCGGGACTTATTTATTCGGCGACATTCCGAAGTCGAAATGAAATATTGCGATTCGCAATTTTCACCTACTGATTTAAATTGTTTTTTTTTCCGAACCAGTACCGGAAGGAATTTGTTTGAAACTACAGTAGCACAATACAGTACACAATAACACATATGTCTTGGCATGGATGCAGCGAAATAAGAATGCGGCGCCGAAGTACCCGATGTCGTGTTTCATAACATCATGTGATCTTTGAATTGATTAAAGAAGAAATACATTTCAAATTTAATTTTTGAGGAATTGATCATTATCAATATATGTTAATATTATTGATCAAGTCCGATTTGCAATTTGTTTAATTTTTCAATTATCGCAAAAATTTGATTCGCTTCCGTACTGTTTATTGTTTGATTAGTGATGAAAATATGAAATCATAATTCGTAACTCATTTCGTTTCTAATTATTCAACCAGAATGATAAATGACACGAAAAATCAATCATGCGTAAAGCATTGATTATGAAACAATTTCCAACTTCAATGCAATTTTGTATAAACATCTCTAAAATGCGATACATTCCTCGGTAATATTTTTTAAATTATCACAATACTACACTAATTTATTATATTTGAAAACTTTTAACTTCATCGAAACAAATGAACTTCATTCAAATGACGGCATTAAAATATAAATTGCCTGATTTAAACATCTCTAAAATGCGATACATTCCACGGTAGTATTTTTACAATTATTATAATACTACAATAATTTATTATATTTGAAAACTTTATGAAAACAAATGAACTTTATTGAAATGAAGTCATTGAAATATAAATCGCTCTATATAAACGCAGCATTTCATGCATAAACATTTTTCCATTCCTTTCATTTATCACAATACTATAATAATTTATTTTATTTAAAAACTTAAAACCATGCAGGAACAATTAATTTAACTCTATGCCTAAAACTTCATCAAAATAATTATCTGGTTCTCTGTGTAAAATCAATGAATGTTTCATTAATATCAGCTATATTGCAAACTCCATGATCTAAATAAATGTGCGTTAAAGAAATGAGGCAATTCTTATGCAACTTATTCTACATCTTTTGGTATTTATACTCTCCATAAGAGAAAATTAGGCTTCGTTGTAGAAATAATCAAAGTTTGATGATCATTTAAACACAAATATATTGTGATTGCATTGTTTCAGTATGTAGATGCACAGAATTTAGGTAAAAATAAAGCAGTTCAAGGTATTCATCATTTCCAAGGTATCAACCAATTTCAAGGTATTCATACACCAGATATGCTGTAAGTGGACGGATGGATAAAGTGCACAAAAAAATCTGTACCCACTGCTGCAGCGTAGAGTTTCACGACGTTTTCAAGGACTTGATCCCGATACACTTTTTCCGTCATAGAACCCTCGGTGAATAGGTGCAGGCATGGACGCCCATAGGCAAGGTAATAGGGGAAGTCTCCCCCCCCCGGACGTTCAAGGTAAAAGAGGTGGGCATTAAGCTAATCGATTTTGTACACCTTATTCTTGAGTTTGCCCCACAGATGCTTCCTTCTCCCTCTTGAAAAATCACTATTGCCGGACATACGTACTGACATCCCAAAGCAAAACCAGCCTATACAATAATACGGTCACGGCAAATACGGTCACGGCAAAAGTTGTCATTGAGCTAACAGCGTATTTTTTGTTCTCTTCGACACTTACACGTCTATTGCCGTAATCGACAATCGTTGTCCACCTGTGGACAGTCAATTTTCGGTTGATTAACTAAATTGAAGGAGAGTACCATATTTTTTAAAAATATTTTAATACAGTACATTTTTTATCAAATTCAAGTTATTAAAATATACAATATAAGCTGTTTTGAAAGGAAAATAATTAGCAACTTTCAGTGATTCACAGACCACTAAGAATACTGCGTTTCTTATTTAAAATTTAATTTATCTACCATAAAT
The DNA here is from genome assembly GCA_951213105.1 of Amaurobius ferox. NCBI lineage: Eukaryota > Metazoa > Arthropoda > Arachnida > Araneae > Amaurobiidae > Amaurobius > Amaurobius ferox. Next base: position 129,456,279 of record OX578135.1, on the reverse strand, counting down.
ATAATAAAATAAAATTCCATATAAAATGAGCTTTCGTTTTGTAGAAGTATGCTCGTATGTCTCCAATGCTTTCCAGAACGTTGCTTCCAATTAAGAAGCAGCAAGTTAAAAAAAATTATCATAATCTTAGGGAAGTCGGAAATATTGGTTTCTCCAAACAGGATTATCGTGTGAAATACTGTCCAATTTCACTATGTCTGGGTTTCCAATTTAAATATTTTTGCCCCACCATAAATCATTTTATGATACATTTAGCCATGGAAATTCATGTCTAGCTATTTAGCCAAATATATGGCCCAGGCTTGGACAGGACGTCTCTCACGGTTCTCCAGGACTGCCAAGAAATATTGGGTGTAATATCTAAATTAAAGGAAGGAACCATAATTTAAAAAATTATGTTTTATTAAAGTAATTCTTTTATCAAATTCAAGTTATTAAATGAGACAGATCAATCATGCTTAAAGCATTGATTATGAATCACATCCCACCTGAAATGAAATTTTATTTAAGCATATCTGAAATACATTACATTCAATTCTAATATTTTTAAGCTATCAGAGTACAACAGTAATATATTATACTTAAAAACCTAAAACTTCATTAAAAAAGACTATGCTATAGTTACACATAATGAAATTTATCCGAATGTCATCATCGAATTATACGTCGTGTAGCTCCATATGTAAAATCAATGAATATTTCATTCATATCATTTATATTTCAGACTCAAGAGTTAACTGATTTGAAAAATATTCAACAATTCTTATACAGCTCATCTTACAATCGCTTGATTTGTTTATATTTTGCATGCATTATAGCAATAAATGTGGGCTTCTTTGTAGGAATATTCAGAGTTTAGTGATTATTTAAAATAAAAAATATTGTAATTACACTGGAATAAAATTTAGAAACATAGATAATACACAGAAGTAAAGAAGTTTTATGACGGGTGCAAGATTAAATATAAATTTAAACAATCTTTAAACATCACGGCTTTTATACAGTGGGAGGAAATAAATGTCATATTTTATTTTTAATTGAGTCACGTGATTTCTTCATATAATATGGGTGTAATTATTATTATTATTTTTATTTGAAAAACTAAACATATTTTGTTGATTTTTTTACACATTGAATGCGTAGGGCGCTGTAACCCAGTTTTTACCGCGTAGGGGATTGCACTCGGTAGGCCCGGATTCGATTCCCTCCGCTGCCAAAACTGCCGTCGTGTTCACGCGGAGTCCGATAACATTAAACATGTGGGTCCGTCAGTCTTTCCGAGAGGTTAGTGGTAGGGGAAGGAGGATATGGTCCATGTGGATGCCTCCCCACTGGGTTCCGGTCTAAATTGGGTGGCTCTTACCGGCCGTCCGAACAGTTACTTTACACATTTCTGGTACCTCTGGTAGGTCAGACGGTCTGGGTCTCAACAACAACACATTTCTGGTACCGGCCACACATTAAGCTGCCATAAGCCCTAGGGTTGGTCGTGTGGTCTGGGTATTCAACACATTTCTGGTATGTCGGACGGTCTGAGTCTCAACAGCAATAAAAACAACAACACATTGAATACGATAATTTGAATATGTTTTAGCATTTTCGAAACAATTTGTGGATTTTAACGCCGCTTAAAAAATGGCTGATTAATTATGTCACATAGCGTCAATGTACTATTTCATTTTATTGTCCCGGGTAAAATCCAAAACTGATTGGGTGATTCTATTTATTTTCATTCCCAGATATCCCACAGACGCATATATTGAAACTGAGTTCTAGCAACAAGTACGGGAGCAGGGGACTGCGACTGGCAAATTTAAAACGCAACACCCATACGTAAATTCCCTTTCTCTACATCCTATTTTTCTGTCTCTACGCTACAATATTATTATGGTTATTATGTTGGATACAATTTTTTAACAAAGTATCAATCAAATGCCATATTTTTATTATGTATAATAACTCGTATTTCCTTTCAACAGTAATCTAACATCATTTTAAGATTGTTTTATATCAAATTCAAGTATAATTTACAAAAAAAAAATTCTTCTCAATCATGTATAAGCGTACACGCTAAAAGAGTGTATAATTTCTTAAATATCAGAAAGGATAGATGGACACTAATGAGTATTTGCCGTTTATAAAATTTCAGCAAACTTTCTACTTAATTTTTGGTTAAAATTTGTTAAAGATATCTATATATGTAAAAATTATATTGCATGTGTAACTGATCAATTATTTGCCAATCTTGCTAACAATACATACCAGCATCTTTTTACACAAACCAACCCATGTGTGCCTGGCAATAAATAGTTATAGAATGTAGGCATACCCACATGTAGATACACAATAAATGTTAACTAATTTTGTATGTACTTTTGGACAAACTTTCATTCAACATGTTTTTATTTAATTCCATTATTGTTATCGTACTCACTAAAGAGTTTGCAGTAAAATGTTATTTCAACATACTGGAAATGTCCAAATATCTTAATAGTAAAATCTGATGAAGCTATTTATAAGTCTTAAAAAACATTATCTACTCCTCAATTGTAGAAGTAAATATATTTTTTTAGATTTTCATTTTCTGTTATTAATTATTTTAAACAAGATTTTGTCGTCCTTTGAAACATTCAATGAGTTGCTCATTTGTTTTATTGTATGACTTTGGACACGTCAAAGGTGAGTTTGAAAATTTAAATTAATGTTCATCTCATATAACAATTGTTAATCGGTTATCTAGTCATTCACCAAAGACAGAAAACAGCATGGTTATTTTGCATGGTTCTAGACAGCATTTCTAGCAAAACAAGTATTCTGTGAAAGACTCAGACTTCCCGACTCACCCTAGGATATGAGCTGCTAGTTGACTGGCCGGACAAATATCCTGTTGAAGACCCAGACCACACGACCAACCCTAGGGTAGCAAGATGTGTGGCCGGGGACAAATATCCTGTTGTTGTTGAGACCCAGACCGTGCGACCTACCAGAAAGGTGTAAGGTAACTGTATGTACGGCCGCGAAGTTCCACCCAATTTAGACCGGAACCCAGTGGGGGAGGCATCCACAGGGACCGTACCCTCCTTCCCCTACCACCAACCACTCGGAAGGACTTACGGACCCACATGTTTAACGTGATCGTACTCCGCATGAACACGGCGGCATTTGTGGCAGCGTGCAAATCTAGCGCGCAAACCACGGGGATACCGCACCCGAGATGGCCAACAGCACGCGGCGTTCCGAGGTGGTCACCCACCAAGTACTATCCGCGCCCGATGCTGCTTGACTTCGGTGATCTAACGAGAACCGGTGTTTTCAGCACGGTACGGCCGTTGGCTCCGGGGAAAAATATCCTGTTGAAGACCCAGACCGTCCGACTCGTCCAGAGGACTTAGAGCAACTATTTGGACGGCCGGTGAACAAATATCCTGTGTAACATGTGACCAAATAACATCGATGACCAGAGAATATCCTTCTTGGAGAATATCCATTTTGGATATAACTGAACTATGATCGAAACAAGTTTTCAAACGGCAGTGGTTATGTTAAAGTTTCCAAACGCTATGGTCATGGCTGGTGGTCACCTGTCATAATCGTATAAACTTTTCAACTGTATCCCAGGCACTATCAGTTTTAGTCAGATTTTGTCCAGTGGAGATTTTACTATAAAATCTCAGTAAAATTTGTATTTGTGAAACGATTATTTATGATAGATCATTTGTCACCATGCTCAATTTAACATTCACGATCTTAACGTTGCTGGGCGGACTTACGATATCAATGTCAGCCGAAAAGTCAAATTATCACAAAATAATTCTGATTATAGTAGTAATCTGTTAATTTCTTATTGAAATGTGGTGATGTGTCATACGGTAGCAAAGATGCAAATTTTGAGGTATCCTAAAATGTTTCTGAAATATGAGAAAACAGAACTTTTAATTTCCACGAAAATGCCATTAATTCGTTTGCAAAAAAAGTAGAATTTATGTAAAAATATGTTCAACAGTAGTATTAAATGCTTTATAATAATATATTTTCCCTATTGTTTTATATAACAGAAATAAATATTGTGCTTGCCTAAAGTAAAATATCGCTGCAGACCATTGATTTTACCATTTCATTAAAAATTCAATTTGATAACTTAGTAGGTTTATATATGTAGTATGTTAGAATTTTGTTTTAAGTTTTTATAAAGAGTTACTTCTGTAGAAATTTCTTATTTATTTTGGTTTTATGCCTGACAAGGAAGATAGTGTCTATCTAAATAATTTGATATCAAAGTTATTTTTCATTTAATTATATATTATCTGAAGTTAATGTATAAAACATTCTCTGTGTAAATAAACCAAGTACTTTAATTTTGTCTGGCGAAGCCAAGAGTCAAGCGGGATGTTCAGGAGAAACGAAGCACTCTCTGTCTACCCAAGTCAAAAGACATTCCAATGCAAATGGAACTAAAAGAAAATATGCACACAATTTATACTCGAGCTACGGCAGGTCTTTAATAAACATGTCTAAGTTATAAGAAGCGGATGATTTTCTTGATAGTGAATAGGAAATTTGACATGGAAAATTGCTAAATTATAGACCTTTTGATATTATAGGGAGTTTTCGACATTTTTTCGAGTTAAAAACACGACATATGGAATTGACATTTTAAAAAAGCATGAGGCATTCATCTCAAATATCCTGATGATTTAATTCATCCAATTTCACCTAACACTCATGATTTTTATTTATTATTTGCTTCAATTTTTTTCATATAAATTAGAAGTGACATAGTTGTACACAACAAAGGAATTTACAAGTTTGTGTATTAAGGACAAGGAAAAAAATTCTTATGGAAACAGAATAAATCTTGAATGTAATATTCGAATACACATTTTTAACACATTTGGAATTTTTCTTAATTAAAGTTTTATCAAGTGAAAAAGTAAATCTTGGTAAGTGGTCTATTTATTTTTTATATATTTTCCTTCATTTTTATATTCTTATTAAAATCTGTATTATATTTTCTTGCATATAATGTTTTTTAATGGTCCCGCATATAATATTTCTAAATACAAAACCGGTGTTTCACTGCAATGAATACGTAAATGTGATGAATTTATTTTAATTGTAATTCAGTTATTACAGAAAAATTACCTTAAACAGTCTCGCATGTCTTTCAAACAGCAGTCGAGTACAGAGGCGCTGATAGGTAAGGCAAAATAATACTTTGCATAGCGGCCTGGGCACATTATTTTTCTTTGATCCAGACCATCCGACCTATCCGAAAGTGTAAAGTATCTGTTTAAACGGCCGGGAAGTGCCACCCACTTTAGAACCCAGTGGAGGCTTTATCCACAGGGAATGTACCTTTCTTCCTCTACCACCAATCTCTCGAAAGTACTTACGGACCCACATATTTAATGTTCGCTTGTTCTATGTACATTTATTGTAATAGACTAAATGCTTTTGTATGCAGATTTCTGTTTAATGAAGTTTACCTTATAATATGTAAAATAATTTAAATGTTTTTCACGTACTGTATAGTACCGGCCGCCCATATTGCTGCTCCCTGTCTTCGGATGAGTCCGTCGGCCTGGGCTTTTGACCTACTGTACAGTGTAATTCAGTCTTTGTAATACTTTTGAAAATAAACATATATAGTGCACAATGTTTTGTTTTAAATTGCTTTTCGTCATGCACTACCCCATTTTAGTTCTACAACTGATAATCCGGCATTACATCACGTCTTAAATACAATCTAGGTAAAATATATGTCACGAAACTTTATATTTGCAAATTTTGGACCCCAGTTTTCTGTCTCACCAAATTATTTTATTATGCTTCGCCACAGATCCAGTCCATCACAAAATTATCTAAATGATCAAAGACTTGTAAAGTTGCTTACTTTTCAAAAAGCAGTGTGAAAAAAAATTCATTTTGAAATCTAATAAAATGAAACGCAAATGGAAAATTTACCGACACACATTTCTAACTATGTTTGAAAAGATTTGATATGAAATTGACATGATTTTTTTAAATTGCAATCTCAAGATGCAGATAATTTTTTTAAATCATCAAGCAATGTTCGGTGTAGCTTTGAAAAAAAAAAATTCACTTTCTGACTTTCGTGGATTCACACGTTTTAGTCATGCCTGTTTACTAATCACAGTTTTAAATAATTTCTGAACAAATATTTGTGTACAATATCTTTAAAATACTCATTAGTATAAATATGAAGGATTAAATATTTTTATTTTATTCGAAAAACATCTCAACATGGAGTAGTTAATGGAGTATTCATGGAGTAGTAGTCAACATGGAGTAGTTAATACCTGTATTGGCAGAAATAAAACTTGCTATATGCCACAATAATGTAAACTTCTATGGGCACTGATGTACTAAGTGCCACCATGCAGCCGGCTAATTTATTAAACACTAAACTCTTGAAAGGACGTCGCCTATAGAAGATGTTCCCAAAGTTTGAGTCAGGCTCTTATTGCAGATAAGATAACTGCATCCATGAACATATAAAGCTGACATAAAAGTTTAAATCACATCTTAGATTCACAACAGTATTCCTGTAAAATAACTTAGATCATCAATGCTTTAATGGCATATTATATTAATTATTTTGGAATGTACTATAAGCAACAGATTAAAGGATTACAGTGGGGTCCATTGTTTGTAAAATACAGCGGTTGATGCATTAGGTAAAGTTGTGAGTCATTGTAACTACATACATGAAACATGTAATAGTATTTGCTAAATTGTCATTTGTAATTGTAAGAAGAAAATATTAAAAACAGAATCAAATTAGCTGAAATTCATGTTTGCCTGCTTTAAATATGCTGTATAAAACTTGAAAATAAGAGGAATTTGAATTCAACACTAAATAATACTCATGATTGAATGATTTTAAACAAGCGAGCAAGATCAATGTACCATGATTCAGATGAATCAATGAATCAAAAATCCACCAAATCAACAGAAAAATATCTAGCTGGCTGAAATATTTCAATAATTACATTACGTGCCGAAATATGAATCATAGATTAAATGAGTTTCGATAATGATACATATGTAAATAGAAAAATATGCATTACTTTCATAGAAATGTTTCCATCCGAAATAAGTTGAAGTAAAAAAAATCGAATCTCCGTGTTTTAGAATATATAAACAAATTATTAACACGTCTTGGTGCCACTCCTGTGTCCAGTGTCGTCGCTCGTCGCACCACGGTAGGCACGTCAGTCTCTTTTGCAGCGTCAAGGGAAGCCGCAACAATGGTCGCCGTGCCGACAATCTCTGATGCTGCAGACGTCGTCGCAATGTTCGTGCGGATACTTGTCGTCCTGTCCTTTCGGGCGTTAGTGGCCCGGGACCACTGAGATCCTGCATGCCGTTCAGTATGGTCGTCCTGAACCCATCGATTTCATATTCTCCTGAGAGTCATAGGATCCGACCAACGCGAGCAGCAATGTCGCGGAACGATAAACCACAGTGCTGATAGACCACGTTCCTGCAGAGGTTTAATTTCGACACATGCTGGTAGGAGTTTCTCCTTACATGAGGCATAACACGACCTTCACACAAACAACCAACGTTCAAATGCGATTTTCGAAAGAGAGACCCGCTGTCCAATCGACCCTTTTATACAAAATGTAGATGGCGTTACTCATACCTGCTTTGTGCGCATGCAAATTTGGTGTTTGTTGCATGCCGCCTTTCTGGTGTAGCAGTTTTAATGGCTAGCAGTGTATGTTTCTTTACCAAATATATCAACATGTATAACCTATTACATACCTACACTATCGCATATAGGACATAGCGTATTTTAGGACAATAGGATTGTGATATAAATCTAACCGATTCCCTTATGTGAAATCTCTTAAAAATACAATATTTTTGTCCTGTCATCAGTTAAACAAGGTTTCCAGGAAAGTCTTGGAACAATTTTAATTTTCTAAAAAATCACCGATGTAATGTTCCAATAACAAAAATATTTCAAATAAGTTTACAAATTACATTATAATCAGTTTTAAATTGAGAAAAGGAAAATACGAAACTTCTGTCTGAAAAATACGGAATTTTACTTTTTGTGTGCTTCAATTTACAATTTTTTAATTGTTAACAATTTTTTCGTACATTAACATGCAAAACCCAAATAAGTTGGATTATTTTGCAACTAAATATACAGAGATACTGAGCTCAAATTTGCCGCAGTTTTTGCTAAGAAATTGGAAATTGTATACAAATTGATTTACGAGTCATGTCAATTTGTCAGCAAATATATTTAGTTTATACATACATATATTGTCGCCCCTCTAAACAAACGATTAGTTGTAAACGATTAGTTGTAATGACTTTATTTCGATCTAAACTGTCTGACCTATTAAAAAATGTAAAGTATATGATTATACTGCCTAGTTAATGCCATCCAATTTAAACAGGAATACAGTGGGGGCGACTTGATTGTAACCTTCTTCGCCTGCCACCAACCTTTCAGAAGGATATTCGAACCCGCATATTTAATGCGTTCGTACCTTAATGCAGAGATACTGACTACTTTTTCCTGCTCTAAGTTTCTTACTCCACGTAAACACGAGGGCAATTTGGGCAGAGCCGAAATTCGAACTCGGGTTCTCCTAGTGCAAACCACTTGTCTTAACCACGTCTTATCACGCCTCTAAAGGGTTTTTTAGAACCCGCTGATATATCCTAAGGATATGCCATTAAATAAACTGTAAAACAAATATCTTGAAATGTTTAAATTTTATTTTATATGGCCCTTCAAGTCTAGTCTGAAATGTTAGATCAGCAGACGTGGGAAAGTGATTTCTTAAGCTATATAATTCAATGTTTAATATCTCGGCGAATTTTGCTCTTAAAGTATCGAACTTTTTTCAGATTTGTATATTAATGCGTGGAAAAACATTTAGTGATTGGATTATTTTTGTTTGAAGTACAATACAAAAGTTAGATTTCTAATTTTTCAGACAAATGCGTTCCTCGATTTAAAATATATATAAGATAAATATTTATCAGAAATAACCTTATTAAACACATTTTTGTAATCGAGAAAGATATCTACGACTGTTCAGGAAATAGAAAACGTTTCATGGCTTTCCGGGCTAACATGTATATATGCTCTATATTTCTGTATAGCACATATTTTTAAACAAAGGCTATTGTGGGAAAGTACCGTATTTTTAAAAATTATATATCTATGTAAATTAGTTATCAAATATAATTTATCAAGATTGAAAATTTAAGCCCTTTCGAGGAAGTACTATTATGTAGCTACTTTCCCTGATTCAAAGATGGCAACTGAGAATTCAGTTTCTAAAAATTATTCCTTTATCTTCCATAAATATTTTAAAATAAAATTAAAAATGTAATGGGATATACAATTTTATACTCATGGGTTGGTTCTCTTGGACGCTGTTTCCAGTTAGGGAGTAGTGAGTCATATAAAATAAGTTGAACTTTGTTAACAATAACTTATATTCTGTCGCGAAATGAAACCCTGTCCATTCTAACTGCATCGATCTTGCAAATAGCCAATATTGTTCTAAATTTAGTCATTTCAGGGCGGGTTGCTTTTGGCCGTAGAAATTTTCATCGTATTTAACTGGTGGTCCACCGTGCTCCACCAATCGTGGTCCATCACTTCTCGTGGTGAAACCGTTAAACCGACAAGAAATTTAGGTGTAATCACTGGAATTTAGGGAATAATATCGAAACAAAAAAATTATCAAGTTGCATATTTTATCAAATTCATTTTATCAAAATCTGCAATTTAAGACTTCCTGAAGGGAAAATTATTAACTTCACTTTTTGTGATTCACAGATGACCATTTAAATTTGTAATTAGTAATTATATACAGAGCTATTCAAAATTAGAGGAACAAATGCAGTAAAAGTCTTTATCGATAAATTAATCTACGTACATGATTAAACTTTAAAATTATATTAGATTCTGCATTTTTTATGTTTTTGAATTTCTTGTTTATATATGCATTTTCTGATCATATGGTGTAAATCCTATTATATTTATCACACTGTTATAAATACTCGTATATATTGAATTGCGATAATTCAAGAAATTTTGAAGGAGCTCTCAGCCTGCAAAAGTCTGCCAAGGCTTGTTCTTTTGTACAGAAAAAGTATTACTTTTATACGTAATTTTGCTTATTATTGCTTTCCTTCCCGAAAATTTTCAATCTCTTTAAATCAAATAGCTTACGGTAGTTTTCGCCTATTTTAAACGCACACACACACACACACATACCCACACCAACCCATACACCGACAAAAGTTCTTTCTGGTGTCTAGGATCTTCAGTGATATATCTACGGTTGAAAAACGACATGTGATTAAATCACGATTACCATTTATCTTAAAGGTTGCATTCTATAAATTCGAAAGTTTTCTTAATCTACTGCTATAAATATACCTATTAAATAATAGTACAAACTACATTCACTATCTCGGTACATTTCTGTTACTCAGGGTCAGCGAATTAAAAGTATGACAACAGCAAATGGTTATGACAATTTCAAAGTTTTAGGACAGATTTTGAAAACTCTCTAGGGACTGATATATTAATAATATTAACAATTCCAATATGAATATGTTAATGGATTTGGACAAAACTTTTATGCTAATCTGTAATTTACCACAAAATGAATTATAAACATTTAACGAAATACAGCAGGTGAAGATATCATGAAAATCAGCCGAGTAGATTTAACACCTCAAGCAGAAGTTTGAACAATTCAACAAGAAATGTGCCTCTGTGACGTCGAGAAGTTCGCGTCTCTTGCGTCTCGAAGATCGCGTATATTATCTCGAGAAGATCACTTCGGTTACGTCGAGAAGATCGCGTCTGCTACGTCGAAAACGCAGCATCCGTCACGATGAGAAAGCGTGTTTCGGAAATCAAAGCATAGAAGCTGTCTGTGGCGTATGTTAAAATTCAATTTGGAGAAGTGTTGTTACATCTCATGGGGTTTATATCAATCTCAATGGGTCGAAGTTAGAAGTGTTAGATGTCATATTTCGTAACATAATCTGGTCTTTGAATTTAATAGAGAAGAAATACATTTCAAATTTTATTTTTGAGGAAATGATCATTATCAATATATGTTAATATTATTGATCAAGTCCGATTTGCAATTTGCTAAATTTTTCAATTATCAAAAAATTTGATTCTCTTCTGTACTGTTATTGTTTGACTAGTGATGAAAATATGAAATTCACCAGATACTTTAAAATTTAAAACTGATGTTTTATTTTCAATTACTTCTGTGCTTTCAATATAACAATTGTCGAATATGGCATGCTTTTGTTTCTACCACTGCAATCAAGATTATATTTGGTGCTGATGAACTGTAACCAGAAAAGCAATACACTGTTCATTGATAATTCAAATGAGTAATGGGAGCGTTTTTATAAACATAATCTCTGAAGACCTCTCATAATCTGAAAACCTCTCAATCTCTGAAGACCATAATCTCATTTTGTTTCTAATCATTCGACCAGAATGATAAATGACAAGAAATATCAATCATGCATAAAGCATTGATTATGAAGCACTTTCCAGATTCAATGCAATTTTGTATAAACATCTCTAAAATGCTATACATTCCTCGGAAATATTTCTAAAATTATCACAATACTACATTAATTTATTATATTAGAAAACTTAAAATTTCATCGAAAAAATTAACTTCATTCAAATGACTGCATTGAAATATAAATTGCCGGGTTTAAACATCTCTAAAATGCGATACATTCCTCGGTAATGTTTTTAAAATTATCGTAATACTACAATAATTTATTATATTTGAAAACTTCATTGAAAACAAATGAACTTTATTCAAACGACGTCATCGAAATATAAATCACCTCTATATAAAAGCAGCATTTCATTCATGAACATTTTTCCATTCCTTACATTTATCACAATACTATAATAAATTATTTTATTTAAAAGGTTAAAACCATGGAGGAACAATTAATTTAACTCTATGCTTAAAACATTATCTAAAAAAACAATGAATGTTTCATTAACATCAGCAATATTGCAGACTGCATGATCTAAATAATTTTGCATTAAGGAAATGAGGCAATACTTATGCAACTCTTTCTACTTCTATTGGTCTAGTCCTGCAGTCCTGCAGGACATCTCATCGTGGCGAGGGGGTGTCTTTGGAAGGAATGGGTGAACTACGTCGGGAGTTTACTCCTGGTAGGGCCACCCTAAGCGTGAAGGCCATTCCATTATGCCCTGCTAAGGTTTGCAGGCATTGGAGCTGAGTCAGTCTTCTACCTTTGGTGCTCCAGTCTCTGATCACAGAAGCTGCTTTTTTTCCCCTTCCATGAATAAGTCTCCTTATGATTTTCATGCTGCCTCGGTCGTCGCGCTGTCAAAAAAGGATCGCGTTCCTGGCTTAGGTAGAGGGCCTGGTTCGATAAGTGTACTACAGTCTCCAAATTCACTAAAGATCCTGCAGTTTAACATTAATAGAATTTCAACAGGTGCAACGAGAATCAAACTGGATCAGATTATGGAACTGGCACAAACCCATAATGTTCAGATAATAGCGCTACAGGAAACTATAATTAAGATTAGTACCTCGCTGAAGATCTAGGGATCCAATATCTTTTGGACTGATAGACAGCATAGGAGTGGACGAGGTCTAGTCTTCCTCATTAGAGATCTTTGCTACCAGAGTATCAATATCAGTAGATGCATTTCAGACGGCACTAAACTTAAGGTACAGGGTATTGGGGTTAATTGGAGAGTTAGGCCCATCAACATTTTTAATATGTATCGTCTTCCTGATCTCAAGAGTTTACCCATGGATTTACAAGATCTATTCACTGAACGCACCATCTGCATCGGTGATCTTAATGCTAAACACTCGGTATGGGGTTGTTCTCGTTTGAATTTAAGAAGAAATGAACTACTCACCACCAGTGCACCACTGGTATCAGGGGAACCGACCGGGTGGTTCTCTGACACTTGGTTGTAATAGGCAGGATCAAACTTCTTTAGGGTGTATAATGTCATGGACCTGATCTAGCTCTGCTTGTCTTGTCAGCTCTGAAGTCATCCGTTCAATAGTTATACATTTTTTTAGGCCTGCAAAAATTTCAATATTTTGAATCAGTGTATCGTTCACCATTGATGTTCGAAACCGACATGTTGTTGCGAACGCACAATATTGCTTTTGGCAAACCCGTGGTCCATCTTTGGCACATCCGTTTGTCCGTGTCGAAGGCCAGGCAAAGAAAACACAGCCCGTGACGTAAGTATGTCGTGTGGATGAAATGCGACACGGGTTGCCAGGATTTCTTATATGTAGAAGAAAGTTTGCCAGATTTGGCGATTTATCCATAAGTTCGTGTCTTCCGGAATGTTCCAGAAACTTCATTAAATAACTATTAGTCTAGGATATATGAAGAGATTTCCTGAAATTTCTATATAGGCTATAAAAGAACTCATTCCTCCGTTTCAGGGGAGTGACATGAGCTACATTGGACGGTGACTTTCTCAATGTTTCGAGAACAGTAGCGGTTGTTTTGTGAAATCACTTTCGTCAACATTTTGTGAATAAAATTTCTTATTCTGTGAAATTAGTGGAGCATTTAAGTGCTGTTTGATTACATATTGTTCTTGTTTACATTGCGCTTGTGAATAAGCCTAAGTTATCCAGAAACTTGGCCTCGTTCTTGCATCCTGAGTATTCACCAACGATTTTAGAGGATACGTTCGTAACACTATATAGATCGCTAACTCCATCAGTAAGCAAACATATTTAATAAGCCTTCTATTGGTGGCTAAACTGATTCCTCATTAAGTCGAAATGTATTTATTATTTTTTTTACTCACAGCTTTTCAGCTAATCGGACTCCTTGTAAAGGTAGGAAGAAGATGATAGTTTTTTGGATATAGTATTTTTTGGATATAGTATTTTTTGGATATAGGAGCTCCGGTTGTTATTGATTATTGATATACATTTTCATTATATAATTTTCTGTTGGAATATTTGCACTAGTTGCAAGGATAGTATGCGATTGCATGTTTATATTTTATATGAATATTTTTGTTTGTTATTTTTGTAGATTAATAAATTCAATTCATCTCTTCCGAGCAATGTGTGTACATTAACTAGTACTATATATTGCACATTTATTGCAGAAAAAAATACACCATCGTAGAGCGTTGTATATATCAACACCCTTTTGCATAGGAGAAGAATTTCCTGTTAAAATAAACGCGTTCAAGTGTTGGTTTTGAAGGAGGGAGGGGAAAGACACACTCTTAGATGTCCGGCCGTCCAAACGGCTGCTCATGTCCTAGGACGAGTCGGACGGTCTGGGTTTTCGACACTCTTGGATGTTTTCTTTGCATCTATTGAAATAAGACATCCTAACTTACATCTCCCGAATACAACAAGAAGAAAATGAAAAGCAACGATATATTTTCAATACTGGTGTCTTTTGCATCTTCCCTACATTACACACTATATAAAAAGTATTTATCAATATCTGTCTATCCCAATTTACACACTAGAATTTGGCAATAATTTGGTGAGCTCGGCAAAATACATGTTAATATATACGTGTTCCGGGTTATCCTGTATATATGCTGCATGTTTATGAATAGCATGTATTTTAAAACAAAGACATGTGTAATTCACATCTGATTTTGTTATTAGACACATGGGTGAGAATTCGATAGTCGTCCATAGGTGGACTGCCAAGGCATTTTTAGGTGATCGCCTGAATGAAGGATATTTTTAAAAACTACACTATATAATCAAAATTATTTCGACACTTTGGATGTTAGAATGTTTTTAAAATTTCTAAAAAAACAAATACTTGGCGAAGTGTTCTGTAACTTTGGCGATGTGTAGAACATGCTTGAACGCAAACTTTCCACTAAAGTTTCAGTGATTGGAGCTCATCAGAAATCTACTCCACTTATATTTCTGTAGAACAAGGGAGTGGTTTCAGAGTAGTTGAATGGGGCAGATGGACGAACGGAAATGGCTATTTGAAAGACATCTCAAAGGTGTTTGGTGGAATTGAGGTCCGGAGAATAGGCTGTCAAGTGCATATGAACAATACCTTCAATTTCAAGGTATTCATCCACCTGATATGCTGCATGTAGACGGATGGATATAGTGCACAAAACAATTTGTACCCACTGCTGCAGCGTAGAGTGTCACGACGTTTTCAAGGACTTGATCCGGATACACTTTCGCCGTCACAGAATCCTCGGTGAATACGTGAAGGCATGGACGCCCATAGGCAAGGGAATAGGGAAAATCCCCCCCCCCCCGGACATTCAAGGTTAGAAAGATGGGCATTAAGCTAATCGATTACATCGAATATGATTTGTACATCTTATTCTTGAGTTTTCAGATGTCAATGGCTTCCTCCTCCTTCTTGAAAAGCACTATTGCCGGACATACGTACCAACATCCCAAAGCAAAACCAGCCTATATATTAACACGCTCACGACCAAAGTCATTGGGTTAACAGCATCCCATTGGGTTAACAGTGTATTTCTTGCTCTCTTCGGATCCTTACACGTCTATTGCCTAAATCGACGATGATTGCCCACCTGTGGATAGACAAGAAATTTTCGTTTGATTAACTAAATTAAAGGAGAGTGCCTCATTTTTTAAAAATATTTTAATACAGTATATTTTTTATCAAATTCAAATTATTAAAAAATACAATATAAGCTGTTCTGAAGGGAAAATAATTATCAACTTTCAGTGATTCACAGACCACTAAGTATACTGTGTTTTTTGATTAATATTTATTTTATCTACCATTAATATAACAGAATAAAGTGCTATATAAAATGAACTTTCGTTTTGCAGCAGTACTCTGTTCTGTTTGTGAGTTGTATATATTCCAGAACGCAGCTTCCAATAAAGAAGCAGCAAATTAAAATAAATTATCATATCTCGGAAGTCGGTAATATTCGTTTCTCCAGACAGGATTATCGTGTGAAATACTGTCCGGTTTCACTATGTCTGGGTTTCCAATTTAAGTATTTCTGGCCCACCATAAATCATTTTATGCTACATTAGGAAATTCATGTCTAGCTATTTAGCCAAATATATAGCCCAGGCTTGGGCAGGACGTCTCTCACTGTTCTATAGGAGTGCCAAGAAATTTTGGGTTGAATACCTAAATTAAAGGAAGGTACCATAATTTAAAAAATTATGTTTTATTAAAGTAATTTTGTTATCAAATTCAAGTTATTAAATCAGAAAGATCAATCATGCGTAAAGAATTGATTATGAATCACTTCTCAACTTAAATGTAATTTAATTTAAACATCTTTGAAATGCAACACATTCAACTCTAATTTTTTTAAGTTATTACTGTACAACAGTAAAATATTATACTTAAAACCCTAAAACTTCATCAAAAAAGACTATGCTATAGTTACATAGAATGAACTTTATTCGAATGTTGTCAACGAAATATACATAGTGTACCTCCCATGTAAAATCAATGAATATTCCATTCATATCATTTATATTTCAGACTCCAGAGTTAATTGATTTGTTTGAAAAATATTCAGCAATTCTTATACAGCTCATCTGATAATCGCTAGATTTGTTTATATTTTGCATGCATTATAGCATTAAATGTGGGCTTCTTTGTAAGAATATTTAAAGTATAGATAGTGATTATTTAAAATTAAAAATATTAGAATTACATTGTTACAAAGTTTAGATACATAGATAATACACAGAAGTAGAGAAGTTTTATGACGGATGCAACATTAAATATAAATTTAAACAATCTTTAAACATTACGGCTTTTACACAGCGGAAGAAAATAGGTGTCATATTTTATTTTTAATTGAGTCACGTGATTTCTTCATGTTATGGGTGTAATTATTATTTCAATTTTTATTTTAAAAACTAAACATATTTTGTTGAATTTTGTACACATTGAATGCGTAGTCGTTAGATCACCGAAGTCAAGCAGCATCAGGCGCGGTTAGTACTTGGGTAGGTGACCACCTGGGAACACAGCGTGCTGTTGGCACATTTCGGGCGCGGTTACCCGGTAGTTTGTGTGCTGGATTTGCACGCTGCCACAACTGCCGCCGTGTTAATGCGGAGTACGATCACGTTAAACATGTGGGTCCGTAAGTCTTTCCGAGAGGTTGGTGGTAGGAGAAGGATGGTACGTTCCCTGTGGATGCCTCCCCCACTGGGTTCCGGTCTGAATTGGTTGGCATTTCCCGGCCGCCCAAACGGTTACCTTACACCTTTCTGGTAGGTCGGACGGTCTGGGTCTCAACACCAACATTGAATGCGTAAGACGCGGTAACCAAGTTTTTACCACGTGGGACTGCACTCGGTAAGCCCGGGTTCGATTCCATCCGCTACCAAAACTGCCGCCGTGTTCACGCGGAGTACGATCACATTAAACATGTGTGTCCGTAAGTCCTTTCGAGAGGTTGGTGGTAGGGGAAGGAGGATACGGTCCATGTGGATGCCTCCCCACTGGGTTCCGGACGAAATTGGGTGGCTCTTCCCGGCCGTCCAAACAGTTACCTTACACATTTCTGGTAGGTCGGACGGTCTGGGTCTCAGCAACAACAACACATTGAATGCTATAATTTGAATATTTTTTAGCATTTTCGAAACAATTTGTGTATTTTAACTTTGCTGAAAAATGGTTGATTAATTATATCCCATAGGGTCAATGTACTTTTTCATTTTTTAGTCCCGGGTAAAATCCAAAACCAATTGGGTGATTCTATTCATTTTCATTCCCAGACATCCCACAGACGCATATATTGAAACTGTGTCCTAGCAGTAAGTACGGAAGCGGGGGACAGCGACTGGAAAATTTAAAACGTAATACCCATACGCAACTTCCCTTACGCTACATCATTTTTTCTGTCTTTACGCTACAATATTATTAGGGTTATTATGCTGGATACAATTTTTTAACAAAGTATCAATCAAATACCATATTTTAATTATGTATAATAACTCGTATTTCCTTTTAACAGTAATTTCACATCATCTCAAGATTGTTTTATATCAAATTCAAGTATTATTTACAAAAATATGAAATTCTTCTCAATCATGTTTAAGCGTACCATCTAAAAGAAAGTATAATTTGTTAAATGTCAGAATGGCTAGATGGACACAAATAAGAATTTGCTGTTTATAAAATTTTAGCAAACTTTCTACTGATATTTTGATTAAAATTGTTAAAGATATCTACGTATGTAAAAATTATATTGCATGTGTAACTGATCAATTATTTGCCAGTCTTGCTGACAATACATACCAGCACCTTTTTACACAAACCACCCCATATCGGGTAATAAATAGTTATAGAATGTAGGCATACCCACATGTAGATACACAATAAATGTTAACAATTTTTGCATGTACTTTCGAACAAACTTTCATTCTACAAATTTTCTTTTAATTCCTTTATTGTTATCGTATTCAATCAAAAGTTTGCAGTAAAATTATATTTCAACATACTGTGTCCAAATATCTTAATAGTAAAATCTGATGAAGCTATTTATAAGTCATAAGAAGCATTATCTACTCCTCAATTGTAGAAGTAAATATTTATTTTGAGATTTTCATTTTCTGTTATTAAATATTTTAAACAAAACTTAGTCTTTCTTTGAAACATTCAATTAATTAGTTGCTGATTTATAGTATTGTATGACTTTGGACACGTCAAAGGTGTGTTTGAAAAGTTAACTGAATGGTCATCTCATATAACAATTGTTAATCGGTTATCTAGTCACTCACCAGAGACAGAAAACAGCACGGTTATTTTGCTCGTTTCTAGACATTATTTCAAGCAAAACAAGTATTCTGCGAAAGATCCAGGCCACCCGACTCACCCTAGAGTATGAGCTGCTAATTGAGTGGTCGGACATGTATTCTGTGTAACATGTGACCATATTAACTCGATGACCAAAGAATATCCTTATTGGAGAATATCCATTCTGTGTACTATAACTGAACTGTGACCGAAACAAGTTTTCAAACGGCAGTGATTATATAAAAGTTTTCAAACGCTGTGGTCATGAATCGTAGTCATAATCGTAATCGTAATATGTCATAATCGTAGAAACTTTTCAACACGTGTCCCAGACATTAACAGTTTTAGTTAGATTTTGTCCAGTGGCGTTCGGTTCATAGAAGCAATGCAAGAAGCGTTGCTTACCTAATATCAGTTTCAAACAATGAAGTTTTTTTATAAAGTTTCAGTAAAATTTGTATTTGTGAAACGAAGATTGATGATAGATCATTTGTCACTATGCTCAAATTAACCTTCCGGAGCTCAATATTGCTTGTCGGACTTACGATGTCAATGCCAGCAGAAAAGTATAATTAGCACAAAATAATTCGGATTATAGAAGTAATCTGTCAATTTCCTATTGAAATGTAATGATGTGTCATACGGTAGCAAAGATACAATCTTTTGCTGTATCTTAAAATTTTCTCAAATATGAGAAATCAGAACTCTTAATTTTCACGAAAATGCCATTAATTCGTTTGCAAAAAAAGTAGAATTTGAGTACAAATAGGTTTAACAATAGTATTTAATGTTTTATAATAATATATTTTCCTTATTAGTTTTATATACCAGAAATAAATGTCGTGATTGCCTAAAGTAAAATAATGCTTGCTGCAGAATATTGATTTTATCCTTTCATTTAAAAATTAATTCGATAACCGTGTACGTTTATATACGTAGTATGTTAGAATGTTGTTTTAAGTTTTTATAAAGAGTTACTTTTGTAGTAATTTATTTTGGTTTTATAGCTGATACGGGAGATAGTGTCTGTCCAAATAATTTGAGATCAAGTTATTTTTATTTTAATTATATATTATCCGAAAGATGGATGGATAAAATATAATGGTTAGGGATGGTTAAAAAGGGGATAAATATAATGGTTATGAAGAATAATGGATAAAATATTGTCTGTGTAAATAAATCAAGTATTTGAATTTCGTTTGGCTAAGCCAAGCGTCAAGAGGGATGTTTAAGGGAAGTCAAGCTCTCTCTGTCTCTACCCATGTCAAAATATATTCCATTGGAAATGGAACTAAAAGAAAATATGCACTTAATTTATACTCGATCTACGGCAGGTCTTTAATAAACATGTCTAAGCTATAAGGACGTGGCTGGTTTTCTTATTAGTTAATAAGAAATTTGACATGGAAAATTGCTTATTTATAGATCTTTTAATATTAAAGGGGGGGTTCGATATTTTTCCGAGTTAAAAACACGACATATGGAATTGAACATTTAAAAAAGTCTGAGACATTCATCTCAAATATCCTGAGGTTTTAATTTATCCAATTTCACCTAACACTCTTTGATTTTTATTTATTATTTGCTTCAATTTTCTTTATATAAATTAGAAATGACATAGTTGTGTACAATAAAGAAATTTACAAGTCTGTGTATTAAGAGCAAGGAAAATAATTCTTATGGAAACAGAATAAATCGTGAATGTTATATACGAATTCACATTTTTACCACATTTGAAAAATTTTTCTTAATTAAATTTTTTTCAAGCGATAAAGTAAAGCTTAGTAAGTGGTCTATTTATTTTCTAATATATTTTCCTTAATTTTTATATTCTAATTAAAATGGAAATATCCGTGTATTATATTTTCCTGCATATAATGCTTTTATTGGTGCCACACATAATGTTTCTAAATACAAAACCGGTGTTTCACTGCAATGAATACGTAAATGTGATGAATTTATTTTAATTGTAATTTAATTATCACAGAAAAATTACCTTAAATGTCTCGCATGCCTTTCAATCAGCAGTCGAGTACAGAGGCCCTGATAGGTAAGGCAAAATAATATTTTGCATAGGGGTCCGGGCGGGTTCTTTTTCTTTGATACAGACCATCCGACCTATCCCATGGTGTAAGATATCTGTTTAAACGGCCAGGAAGTGTCAACCAATTTAGACCGGAACCCTGTGGGGGCGGCATCCACAAGGACTGTACCTTTCTTCCCCTACCATCAACTTCTCGAAAGGACTTACGGGTCCACATATTTAATGCTCTGGTACTCCGAATGAACCGTAGACTGTTTGGGCAGAGACGGAGATCAAACTCGAGTCATTCGAGTGCAATCCCGTGTTTTAATAACTGGACTGTTAAATCACCTGTGCCACGCGTCGCCTAAACCGTTTATGAAAATAGATCAATAATTTGTAAAATAGAAAGGGCTGTGCATATGTTGAAAGGGGCCCAACAGGTCTGTCGGCGACTATGTTCGTTTCCATACAGTTGTACTATGTACATTTTTTGTAATAGACTAATTGCTTTTGTATACAGATTTTTATTTATTAAAGTTTACCTTATAATATGTAAAATAATATAAATGTTTTTCCCTTATATATAGTTTAATTAAGTCTTTGTAATATAATTTTGAAAAACAAAACACATTTAGTGCACAATATTTTGTTTTAAATTACTTTTTGTCATGTATTACCTTATGTCAGTTCGACAACTGATAACTCGGCACTACTTTATGTCTTAGGTACAGTCTAGCTAAAATATATATCATCAACCTTTATATTTGCAAATTTTGGACCCCAGTTTTCTGTCTCGCCAAATTATTTTATCATTCTTCCTCACTGATGCAGTCCTTCACAAAATGAACAAACTGAATAATCAAAGACTTGTAAAGTTGATTTATTTTCAAATGGCAGTGTGAAAAAAGTTTATATGCAAATCTAATAAAATAAAATGCAAATGGAAAGTTTATCGATACACATTTCTAACTATGTTTGAAAAGAGTTGGTATGAAATTGGTATGATTTTTTTTAAATTGCAATCTCAAGATGCATATAATTTTTTTAAATCATCAAGCATGTAAATGTTCAGTGTAGTTTTGAAAAAAACATTTCACTTTCTTACCTTCGTGGATTCACACGTTTTAGTCAATCCTGTATACGAATCACAGTTTTTAAATAATTTCTGAACAAATATTTGTGTACAATATCTTCGCAGTACACTTCGCAGAACTCTTCGCAGTGTGTATTCGCAGTATTCATTAGTATAAATATGAAGGATGAAATATTTTTATTTTATAAAAACATCTTGTCAACATGGAGTAGTTAATACCTGTATTGGCAGAAATAAAACTTGCTATATGCCGCAATAATGTAAACTTCTATGGGCACTGATGTACTAAGTGCGACCATGCAGCCGTCTAATTTATTAAACACTAAACTCTTGAGAGGACTTCGCCTATAGAAGATGTTCCCAAAGTTGGAATCACGTTCTCGTTGCAGATAAGGTAACAATATATAAAACGGACATAAAAGTTTGAACCACATCTTAGATTCACAACAGAATTCTTGTAAAATAATTTAGATCATCAATGCTTTAATGGTATATTATATTAATTATTTTGGAATGTACTATAAGCAACAGATTAAGGTATTATAGTGGGGTCTATTGTTTATAAAATACAGCTGTTGATGCATTAGATAAAGTTGTGACACAATGTAACTACATACTGCCGCCGTGTTTATGCGGAGTACGATCACGTTAAACATGTGAGTCCGTAAGAGCTTGGTGGTAGGGAAGGAGGGTACGGTCCCTGTGGATGCCTCCCCCACTGGGTTCCTGTCTAAATTGGGTGGCATTTCCCGGCCGTCCAAACAGTTATATTTCACCTTTCTGGTAGGTCGGACGGTCTGGGTCTCACAAAAGCATAGTAACTACATACATTAAACATGTAATAGTATTTGCTAATTGTCATTTGTAATTGTAAGAAAAAAATATTATAAACAGAATCAAAATAGCTAAAATTCATGTTTGCCCTCTTTAAATATATTGTACAAAACTTGAAAATAAGAGGAATTTGAATTCAACACTAAATAATACTGATGATTGAATGATTTTAAACAAGCGAGCAAGATCAATGTACCATGAATCAGATGAATCAATGAATCAAAAATCCACCTAATCAACAGAAAAATATCTAGCTGGTTGAAATATTTCAATAATTACAATACGTGCCGAAATATGAATCCTAGCTTAAATGAGTTTCGCTAATGATACACATGTAAATAAAAAAATATGCATTACTTTCATAGAAATGTTTCCATCTGAAATAAGTTGAAGTAAAAAAAAATCGAATCTGCGTGTTTCAGAATACATAAACAAACTAATAACACGTCTTGGTGCCACTCCTGTGTCCAGTGCCGTCGTTCGTCGCACCACGGTAGACACGCCTGTCTATGTTGCAGTCTATGTCAAGGGAATGCAGTCTATGGCAAGGGAACGTCTGTCTATGTCAAGGGAAGCCGCAACAATGGTCGCCGTGTTGACAATCGGTGATGATGCAGACGTCGTTGCACTGTTTGTGCGGACACTTGTCCTGTGCAAATGGGCCAAGTTCCTGATTCAAGATTACGTGACGTGACTATACGATCCAGCAAGACCGAGAGGACAACATGTCTGTCCTCTCGGGCGTTAGTTGTCCGGGGCCGCTGAGATCCTGCATGGCGTTCAGTATGGTCCTCCTGATGCATGCTGCCTTTTTATTGTAGCAGTTTCAATGGCTAGCAGTGTATGTTTCTTTACCAAATATACCAACATGTAAAACTTATTACATACCTACACTATCGCATATTGGACATAGCGTATTTTTGGACATAGCGTATTTTTGGACAATAGGATTATGATATAAATCTAACCGATTGTCTCAATGCGAAATCTCTTAAAAATACAATACTTTTGTCCTGTCATCAGTTAAACAAGGTTTACAGGACAGTCTTGGAACAATTTTAATTTCCTAAATAATCGCCAAAATATTGTTCCAATAACAAAAATATTTCAAAATATTTCAATTTACATTATAATCAATTTTAAGTCGAGAAAAGCAAAATACCAAACTGCTCTCTGAAAAATACGGAATTTTACTTTTTGTGTGCTCCAATTTACAATTTTTCAATTGCTAACAATTTTTTCGTACATTAATATGCAAAACCCAAATAAGTTGGATTCTTTTGCAACTAAATATACAGAGATACTGAGGCTCAAATTCGCAGCAGTTTTTACTAAGAAATTGGAGATTGTATACAAGTAGATTTGGGAGTCATGTCAATTTGTCAGCAAATATATGTAGTTTATGCATACGTATATTGTCGCTCTTCTAAACAAACGATTAGTTGTTAAAAGACTTTATTTCGATCTAAACTGTCTGACCTATTAAAAAATGTAAAGTATCTGGTTATACTACCGAGTTAATGCCATCCAATTTAAACAGGAATACAGTGGGGGCGACTTGACTGAAACCTTCTTCGCCTGCCACCAAACCCTCGGAAGGATATTCGAACCCGCATATTTAATGCATTCGTACCTTAGTGCAGAGATACTGACAACTTATTCCTGCTCTAAGGTTCATACTCCACGTAAACACGAGGACAATTTGGGCAGAGCCGAAATTCGAACTCGGATTCTCCTAGTGCAAACCCCATGTTTTAACCACGTCTTATTACGCCTCTACAGGACTTTCTAGAACCCGCTGATATATCCTAAGGATATGCCATTAAATAAACTGCAAAACAAATATCTTGAAATGTTTAAATTTTATTTTATATAGCCCTTCAAGTCTAGTCTGAAATTTTGGATTTGCAGACGTGGGAAAATGATTTCTTAAGCTATATAATTCAATGTTTAGTATCTCAGTGAATTTTGCTCTTAAAGTATCGAACTTTCTTCAGATTTGTATGTTAATGCGCGGAGAAATATTTAATGATTGGATAATTTTTGATTGAAGTACAATAT
This sequence comes from Amaurobius ferox, assembly GCA_951213105.1. Classification (NCBI taxonomy): domain Eukaryota; kingdom Metazoa; phylum Arthropoda; class Arachnida; order Araneae; family Amaurobiidae; genus Amaurobius; species Amaurobius ferox. The sequence continues at coordinate 129,431,425 of OX578135.1, read as the reverse complement.
AAATGTTAGATTTCGAATTTTTCAGACAAATGCGTTACGCGATTTAAAATATTAATAAGATAAATATTTATATGAAATAACCTTATTACAAACATTTTTGTAATCGAGAAAGATATCTACGACTAACTGTTCAGGAATAAGAAAACGTTTCATGACTTTCCGGGCTATCCTGTATATATGCTGTATATTTCTGTATAGCATATATTTTTAAACAAAGGCTATTGTGGGAAAGTATCATATATTTAAAAATTATATATCTATGTAAATTAGTTATCAAATATAATTTATCAAAATTGAAAATTTAAGCGCTTTCGAAGAAATACTATTATGTAGCTACCTTCCCTGATTCAAAGGTGGCAACTGAGAATTCAGCTTCAAAAAATTATTCCTTTATCTTCCATAAATATTTTAAAATAAAATTGAAAATGTAATGAGATTTCGTTTGATCAGCGTATGTAGTTTAATACATATGGGTTCTCTTGGACGCTGCTCCCAGTTAGGGAGTAGCAAGTTATATATAATAAGTTAAACTTGGTTAACAATAACTTATAGTCTGCCGAGAAGTGAAACCCTGTCCATTCTAACAGCATCGAGCTTACAAATAGCCACTATTGTTATAAATTTAGTCATTTCAGGGGGGGGGGGTTGCTTTTGGCCATATAAATTTACATCTAGATATTTAACTTAACTCGTGGTCCACCGTGCTCTACCACTCGTAGTCATCATTTCTCGTGGTGCACCGATAAACCGCCACGAAATTTAGGGGTAATCACTGGAATTTAGAGAATAGTATCGAAACTTAAAAAAATTATCAAGTTGCATTTATTATCAAATTCATTTTACCAAAATCTGCAATTTAAGACTTACTGAAGGGAAAATTATTAACTTCACATTTTGTGATTCACAGACGACCATTAAAATGACCATTTAAATTTGCAATTAGTAATTATATACAGAACTATTCAAAATTCGAGGACAAAATGCAGTAAAATTCTTCATCGAAAAATTAATCTACGTACATGATTACACTTTAAAATTATATTAGATACTGCTTTTTTTATGTTTTTGAATTTTTTGTTTATATTTGCATTTTCTGATCATATGGTGTAAATCCCATTACTTTTATCACATTGTTATAAATAATATATATTTAATTGCGGTATTTCGAGAAACTTTGAAGTAGCTCTTAGCCTGTAAAAGTCTACCAAGGCTTGTTCTTTTGTAAAGAAAAATTTTTACTTTTCTACGTAATTTTGCTTATTATTGCTTTCCTTCCCGAAAATTTTCAATCTCTTTAAATCAAATAGCTTACGGTGGTTTTCGCCTATTTTAAACGCACACACACACACACACATATATATACACACCAACCCATACACGGACAAAAGTTATTTCTGGTGTCTAGGAACTTCAGAGATATATCTACGGTTGAAAAACGACATGTGATTAAATCACGCTTACCATACATCTTTAAGGTTGCATTCTATAAATTCGAAAGTTTTCTTAATCTATTGCTATAAACATACCTGTTAAATAATAGTACAAGTTACATTCAGTATCTCGGTACATTTCAGTTACTCAGGGTCAGCGAATTAAAAGTATGGCAACAGCAAATGGTTATGACAAGTTCAAAGTTTTAGGATATATTTTGAAAACTCTCTAGGGACTGATATATTGATAATATTAACAATTCCAATATGAATATGTTAATGGATTTGGACAAAACTTTTATGCTAATCTGTAATTTACCACAAAATGAATCATTAACATTTAACGAAATTCAGCAGGTGAAGATATCATGAAAATCACTCGAGTAGATTTAACACCTCGAGCAGAGTATTGAACAATTCAACAAGAAGAGCAAGTTTGTTACGTCGAGAAAATTGCGTCTGTTGCGTCTCGAAAATCGCGTATGTTATGTTGAAAAGAAGGCGTCGGTTACGTCGAGAAGATCGCGTCTGTTAAGTCGAGAAGGCAGCATCCGTCACGATGAAAAGGCGTATTTTGGAATTCAAAGCATAGAAGATGTCTGTGGCGTATGTTAAAATTCAATTTGGATAACGGTTGTTACATCTCATGGGGTTTATATCAATCTCAATGGGTCGAAGTTAGAAGTACACACATGCTCGCGCCTGGACTTCGGCCCGACCTGGTCCACGGGCAGGGCAGAGTAAGAGCGCGTTTTATTAAAATCGTGGTCGGGTCGGATTAAAATAAATAAAAAGCCAACAATAGAAAGAAAATGATTTGAAATTACATGTGAAACATCAATTCTCACTTAGCGTATGAAAGTCTAGCTGTCCCACATGAAGTAATGAAAGTTTTTGCTGCATACGGAGAACGCAGATGGATAAATTAGAACCGGATACAGAAAAATCTCAGACAGGGAAATTATATTCGGGACTTATATATTCGGTGACATTCCGAAGTCGAAATGAAATATTGCGCTTCGCAACTCTCACCTACTGATTTAAATTGTTTTTCTTTCCGAACCAGTACCGGAATGAATTTGTTTGAAACTACAGTTACACAGTACAGTACACAATAAAACATATGTCTTAGCATGGATGCAGCGAAATAAGAATGCGGCGCCGATGTGCAAGATGTCATGTTTCGTAACATAATCTGATATTTGAATTTAATAGAGAAAAAATACATTTCAAATTTAATTTTTGTTGAATTGATCATTATCCATATATATGTTAATATTATTGATCATGTCCGATTTGCAATTTGTTATATTTTTCAATTATCGCAAAAATTTGATCCGCTTCTGTACTGTTTATTGTTTGACTAGTGATGAAGATATGAAATTCAACAGATACTTCAAAATTTAAATCTGATATTTTATTTTCAATTTCTTCTGTGCTTTCAATATAACAATTATCGCATATGGCATGTTTTTTTCTACCACTGCAATCAAGTATATATTTGGTGCTTGTGAACTGTAACAAAAAAAGCAATACATTGTTCATTAGTAATTCAAATGAGTAAAAGGAGCGTTTTTATAAACATAATCTCTGAAGACCCGTAATCTCAGAATGATAAATGACAAGAAATATCAATAATACATAAAGCATTGATTGTGAAACACTCTCCAACTTCATTGCAATTTTGTATAAACATCTCTGAAATGAGATAACTTCTTCGATAATATTTTTAAAATTATCACAGTACTACATTAATTTATTATATTTGAAAACTTATAACTTCATCGAAAAAAATGAACTTCATTCCAATGACGCCATTGAAATATAAATTGCCTGGTTTAAGCATCTCTAAACTGCGATACATTCAACGGTAATATTTTTAAAATTATCATAATACTACAATAATTTATTATATTTGAAAACTTCATCGAAAACTAATGAATTTTATTGAAATGATATCATCGAAATATAAATCGCTTCTTCACAAAAGCAACATTTCATTCACAAACATTTTTCTATTCCTTTCATTTATCACAATACTACAATAATTTATTTTATTTAAAAAATTAAAACCATGGAACAATCAATTTAACTTTATGCTTAAAATTTCGTAGAAAAAATCGTCTGATTCTCTGTGTATAATAAATTAATGTTTCACCAATATCAGCGATTTTGGATTTGTACGGATTTGTTGAGCTCATTTTGGATTTGTGCGAATTTTTCAAATTTTTTATTTTTATTTTTTTACATGTAATATAACTTGTGTGCAATTCCTTAAATGGCAAATTTTAATCATTATGCAAGGCAACAGGCTTCAATGTATTATAAAAAATTCGGGCTGGGCTGCATCGGGGCTGGCTTTGAGTATTTTTTTTGGAAATTTTTCGGGCTTTGGCAGAGTCTCTTAATAGTTTATATAATAAATATTTTCTTTGTAATTAATTCCCGATAATATGCTGCGAACTGCATATGCTCAATACTGTCACTCAAAATGTACTCGTTCACCAAAAGAAACTCTGAATCCACTTCTGCAGCGTAGAGTCTCAGAAAGGGTTCAAGGACACAATTTCGCCGTCACAGAACCCTCTGTGAACACGCACAGGTATGGCAAAGGAAAATCAGCTCATATCATATTTTACTATACCGGTGTTCGTATTATTTTTTAGTGAGCGCTTTTTTTACAGGGGTACCGCCGGTAAATTCATTCAAGTACTTCATAAAGGAAGGACTCTGCAGTCTGCAACGGAAAATCTAAGCATCAGACGACAATGACATGTGGTACATAGATTTTTCAGGACGAGAATAACAGCATCAAGGCTTTATATTTAAAATTTAAGCTTAGTTCTATAGTTATTCAGGTTTTAGCCGCTTTACAATGACTTTGGGTGATATTCTCAAATTCAGTTTCTTAGCGACCGAAAATATTATCACAGAGTTTTCATTCTCACAGCATCTGAAAAGACCGAAAAATGATATTTCAAATAAACTTTGAAGAGAATCCATATGATTAATGAACGGATTTTCGTGAATTTTTAAAAGTGCACAATTTTCCTGCGTTTAAAACGCCAACGATTTTTATATTGCGAAATAAATTTATTAACGGGCAATTCAAAGATTATTGTTTAACCTTAACTCCTGCCTCCATAGCATCACAGGCTGTTCAGAAGGAATAATTTCTAGAAGCCATCCGTTCAATAGTTATACATTTTTTTAGACCAGTGAAAAAATTTCAACCATTGATGTTCGGAATCGACATGTTGTTGCGAACGCGCAATATTGCTTTTGGCACATCCTCTTTTGTCTGTCTCGAAGTCCAGGCAAGAAAAACACTGCCCATGACGTGAGTATGGCGTGTAGTAGATAAGCGACACGGCTTGCCAGGATTTCTTATATGTAGAAGAAATTTTACAAGATTTGGCGATTTACCCATAATTTGGTGTTCCGGAATGCTTCCGAAACTTCACGAAATAACTATTACTCTAGAAGATATGAAGAGATTTCTAGAAATTTCTACAGAGTGTATAAAAGGACTCCGTTTGAGGAGAGTGACACGAGCTACATTGATGTGTGACATTATCAATGCTTTGAAAATAGAAGCGGTTGCTTTGTGAAATCGATTTCGTCAACATTCTGTGAATAATACTGCTTATTTTGTGAAATTAGTGGAGCATTGCGGTACTGTTTGATTATATATTGTTCCTATTCACTTTGTGCTTGTGAATAAACGTAAGATATCTAGAAACTTTTCCTCGTTCTTGTATCCTGAGTATTCACCAACGATTTTAGAGGATATGTTCGTTATAATATCTAGATCGCTATGTCCATCAGTTAGCAAACATATATAATAAATCTTCTGTTGGTGGCTAAACTGATTCCTCAATATGTCGAAATTTATTTATTATTTTTTTACTCACATCCGTTTAGCGAATCGGACTCCTTGTAAAGGTAGAAGGAAGGGGATAGTTTCTTGGGTATGGTATTGTTGCTCCGGTTGTTACGGATTGTATACATTTTCTTTATATATTTTTCAGTTGGAATCTTTGCACTGATTGCACGGATTGTATGCGATTGCATGTTTATATTTTATATGAATAATTTTGTTTGTTATTTTTACAGATCAATAAATTCAATTCATCTTTTCCGAGCAATGTGGGTACATGTCCCAGTTCTACATATTGCACATTTATTGTTGAAAAAAATACACGATCGTAGTGCGTTATATATATCAACACACTTGTGCATGAGAGAAGAAGTTTCTGTTAAAATAAACTCGTTCAGGGGTTGATTTTGAACGAGGGTGGGGAAAGACACACTTTTGGATGTCCAAACGGCTGGTCAAGTCCTAGGACAAGTCGTACGGACTGGGTTTTCGACACTCTTGGATGTTTTCCTTACATCTATTAAAATAAGACCTCCTAAGTTCAATATACCGGATATAAGAATAAAAAAAAGGAACGCAACGATATAATTTCAATATTGGCGTCTTTTGCACCTGCCCTATAATACATACTATATTAAACGTATTTATCAATGTCTGTCTGTCCCACTTCACTTACTAGAATTTGGGAATAATTTGGTGAGCTCGTCGAAAAATGTTGCAGCAATTTGCCTCATTATCACCAAATTTCAGGTAGTGTTGGCAAGTTAACAAAAAATTAACATATTCCAAAATATTTTTTTTTTACTTTAATTATCCCTGTTGCTATATATATGATTTTAATTTTCTATTCTTGACGAAAAATAGAGATAGTTTTACTGTTCGTAGGAAAAGTACATTTCATTAGTTCGAATTGGGGTTTTATCTAATTGAATATGTGATGTCCAAATAAAAAAATAGGCTAGTGGTTTTCATCGAAATTGAACAAGGTTCTTATTTTTTTTAATTTAATTAAAAACACGAAAAAAAACCAAATATATACATAGTACTGATATATTGTAACAAAAGAAGACATTTTATTTTCAGTTGTTTATTTTAAAGCAAATTACATCACTTACACGTTACCATGTGCAGTTCGTGGAATATTACCCAGTTTTAATCAATTTTCAAGAAACACCATAAATTATAAAACATTTTTTTTTACCAAATAGATCAATATTTTATAAGTATTACATACCTATATGATCGCATTTTGGACATAGTGAATTTTAGAACAATAAGTTTGTGATTTAAATAAAAACGTTTGACTTTTGCGAATTCAAGTAGAAACACAATACTTTTGTCCTGTTATCAATTAAATAGGGTTTCACGGAATGTCTTGGAATGTCTTATTTCCTAAACGTTTAATCGCAGATATATTAATCTGATTACACAAATATTTCAAATAAGTTTACACAATACATTATAATCAGTTTTAAATCGAGAAATGGAAAATACGAAAGCTGTGGCTGAAAAATTTGAGATGTTACTTTTGTGTTCTCCCTCATTCCAAACTGCTGAAAATTCCTTCATATATTAACATGCAAACCCAAATAATTTGGATTCTTTTTTTTTCAAATTTTCTAGAGATACTGAAGCTCAATTTTACCGCAGGTTCTTGGATAGGAATTGGAGGTTGTACACAAATTATATACATACAGTTGTAGATTTGTGGGTTATGCCAATTTGTCAGCAAATATCACATTTTATGCATGCGTATATAGTCGTCCTTCTAAACAAATGATTAGAAGTAAAGGACTTTCCTTATTTCGATCTAGACCGTCCGACCTTCCAAAAGGTATAAAGTATATATGTTTGTACGCCCGGAACAAATATAAACCCTATATAAACCTGAACACAGTAGGGGCGACTTTCACATGGAACGTAGCCTACTTCTTTGCCACCAACCTATCAAAAAAACCTTCAAACACACAGATTTAGCTTAGAGGAGAGATACTAACTACTTATTCCTGCTCTAAAGTACTCCGCGTAAACATAAGGACAGGTACGGCAGAACCAGATATAGAAATCAGGTCCTTCCATCACAATCCCCGTGTCTCAACCACGCTTTACTACGTCCCCTAAAGGACTTTCTGGGACACCCTGATAAATTCTAAAGATATGCCATCAAATGAAATGTAAAACAAATATCCTCAAATATTTAAATGATATTTTATATGGCATTTCAAAACTAGCCCGAAATGATGGATTCACAAACGTGAGAAAGTGATTTTTGAGTCATAAAATTCAAGTATTTTCGTAATTGACTTTTGTAATTGAAGTCGATATCCACGACTAAATGTTAAGGAAATAACGGTCGTTTCATGACTTTCCGGGTTACCCTGTATATATGCTGCATGTTTCTGATTAGCATATATTCTAGAACTAAGACATGTGTAATTCACATCAGAGTTTGCTATTAGAGACCAGGGTGAGAATTAGAGAGTCGTCCACAGGTGGACCGCCAAGACATCTGGAGGTGATCGTCTGAATTAAGAGAAAAGTACCATATTTTTAAAAACTACACTATATGATCAAAAGTATCTGGAGTCTTTGGATGTTAGAATGTTTTTCGAATTTCTAAATAAATACTTGACGAAGTGTTCTGTAACTTTGGCGTTGTGAAGAACATGCTTGAACGCACACTTTCCAGTAAAGTTTTGGTGACTTGGAGCTCATCAGAAGACTACTCCACTTCCATTCCTGCAGAACAGGAGAGTAGTTTTCAGCTCTTAGAGAAAAGTTTTCGGCTTTTAGAAAGTAGTTTTCAGCTCTTGGAGTGCAGTTGAAGGGAGCAGATGGACGGACAGAAATAGCTATTTAAAAGGCATCCTAAAGGTGTTCGATGGAATTGAGGTCCGAAGAATAGGCTGACAACTACATATGAACAATACCTTCACTTTCAAGGTACTCATTCACCAGATATGTTGGTAGTGGACGGATGGATATATGTGCACAAAAAAATATGTACCTACTCCTGCAACGTAGTGTTTCACGAAGTTTTCAAGGACTTGATCCCGATGCCTTTTCGCCATCACAGAATCCTCTGTGAATGCGTGCTGGCATGGGCGCCCATAGGCAAGTGAATAGGGAAAGTCCCCCCCGGATGTTCAAGGTAAAAAAGATGGGCATTAAGCTAACCTAATTTGTACAACATATCCTTGAGTTTGCCCCACGGATGTCAATGGCTTCCTCCCCACTCTTTAAAAAGCACTATTGCCGGACATACGTACCGACATCCCAAAGCAAAGCCAGATTACACAATAACACCGTCACGACTAAAGTTAAACGTTGTCATTGGGCTAACAGCGTATTTCTTGTTCTCTTCGAACCCTTAAACGTTTATTGCCTGAATCGTCGATCGGTGTCCACCTGTGGACAGCCAAGAAATTTTCTGTTGATTAACTACATTAAAGGAGAGTACCATAAATTTTAAAAATATTTTAATACATTATATTTTATATCAAATTCAAGTAATTAAAAAGACAATATATGCTGTTCTGTAGGGAAAATAATTAAAAACTTTAAGTGATTCACAGACAACTAAAAATACTGCGTATTTATTTAAATTTTTATTTTATCTACCATAAATATTATACCATAAAGTGCAATATAAATGAGCTTTTGTTTTATAGACGTACTTCTCGAGGTTCCGCCAATCTTATGCATTCAAGGCTGTTGCTTCGAATAAGGGAGCAGCAAAGTAAAATAAATTATCATAATCTCTTGTAAGTCAGGAATATTGGTTTCTCCAGAGAGGATTATCGTGTGAAATACTGTCCAATTTCAGTATATGTTGCTACATAGTCATTTTTAGATATGTAACATTGCTGAATTGTGGGAAGGACTTCGACTTACAAAGGATGATCCCGGGTTCTTTCAGCAATATCTATAAGTTTCCCCTTTTGCCCCCTAAAACGGAAACGGACAGTGGACTCGGACATCACGGCAGTGGGGGGTCATATTCAAAATAGATGTGATTAAATCATGATTACCTATGACTTCTTTCCTAAGACATCATTCTTATACTCTGCCTAAGACATCAATACTTATGTCTAAGACATCATTCTTATACTCTGCCTAAGACATCAATACTTATGTCTAAGATATCATTCTTATACTCTGCCTAAGACATCAATACTTTTGTCTAAGACATCATCCCTATACTCTGCCTAAGACATCAATACTTATGTCTAAGACATCATTCTTATACTCTGAATTCAATAGCTCTCTTTCTCTCCCCCCCCCTCCTCTCTCTCTCTCTCTCTCTCTATTCCTCTATGCGAGGAGTTAACTGAATTGCAGTATGGCACAAGCCAATTGCGTTTATTTGAGAACCTCAAGTGGCAGTAAAATAATTTAATGACAAATTTGCAGACAGTGTATTAATGTACTTGTATACTATTTTAAATGAGTAGAGAAGGGATCAACTTTAAGTTTGTGATTGTGTTAGTTAACGTAATTGTGTATTACCTTATATTAGAAAAGTAAGGAATTTGAAAGCTTGTGATGATATTTAAATATTTTAGTAGAGGAGTAATTATGCATAATGTGGATTGTGAGAAGATTATGTTAGTTGATCGGATGGAAGATCCGAGTACTCAGAACTTTTTATGTTTATTTAATTATGTAAATAAATTATTTTTATTTTATAAATTCATAGATGTCCTCACTTTCCGAGCCTTTTATTAATATTTGAATTTCAGATGACTTTGAACGACACGGCGGCCTTTAAATCTAATATCGAAAGAGAATTAATAGTAGTTATCGCGCCCAAACCTTGCCTATAGAAGAAACTCAAGCAATATCTGTCTGTCCAATTTAAGTATTTTTGGCCTACAATAAATCATTTGATGTTACATTTAGCCATGGAACTTCATGTCTATCTATTTAGCCACATACCGGGGGTCGGAATTAAAATACCCCTACTCTGAGCTCTCTATACATCGAACTAATCAGTGTAAAGGCCAAAAAATTGTTGAACCTACTATTCAAGACGTGGGGAAAGGGAATACGCGAAAAAAATCAGTTCCAGAAACACCGATAGGTGGCGCTGTACAACAGAACATATGTTGAAAAGACACAAAATACACATTTGTAACACATTTTATTCTAAAGTACCAAACATTCATATCACAAGGACCTTATCGATGCAGGGAATGCTGCTCAATATGGTTCCCTTCTTCAAGATATGAAATCTGCAGGCTGTGGACAGCTTGTTCAACTGCCGATCTTAATTGGTCGGTTTAAATGCTTCTCACATGCAGAGTGATACTGTCTTTCAAATCTGCCAAAGTTACAAGACGTCCTCGATAAACAAGACTTTTTAAGTTTCCCACATCCAAAAATCACAGGGATTAATATCTGGAAACGAGATGGCTAGGTTGTCGGAAACGCACGACTAATTACTCTGCCATTTGTAAAATGTTGCCGAGGAAACTGCTGTACACAGAGTCCAATGTGTGGAGGCGCTCCATCTTGCATAAAGGTAATTGAATCATAACATTGCTGCTGTTGCAGTTGGGGTACAGCAAAATTTTCGAGCATGTTTTTGTACCTCCTGGCCATCACGGTGCATGTCACAGGGCCATTGAGAGTAGCCTCTTCGAAAAAGAAAGGTCCAAGAGTGAATGTGGCTGTGAATCCACACCAGACTGTAACTTTCGGTGAGTGAAGTGGAATGAAAGGTACGAAGGATTTCTGTGTCCCAAATGCGATAGTTATCCCTTTCGGGACGGCGGCATTCCGAAACTACCGTGGCCCAAAGGACGAAGCGCTTCGTTTCCGAAATGTGCGTAAAAGACGGCTACTTTTTTGCGCTAAGCCTTACTCTCGAAAAAAATTCACTAAAAATCACCCGTTCAACACAGCATTCTACTTTTTTCAGGAAGAAAGGAAATAATTATTTTCTATTTGATGTATATTTTTTATTCAAATTTTCTTTTATCAAAATATTAAAAATTTTAGTGTATATATGTTTTAGGTACAGATGGATAATTCTTTGACATGTCCTTCCGATTTTTTAAAACTGTACCACATATATGCGTATTCTTAGACAACAAATACTTTGCAAGTACAGGAGAGGTAAAAAATTTATCCAAATACAAAGTATATCCTTTTCCTGAAAGTTCACTTAGAAGTGTTTTCACAACGCGTTCTCCATACCCACTATCAGAGCTTGATAATCCCGTGTCCTTTCCAGTATACACAAGGGAATTCCATTTATGGCCTCATTCCGATTCTGACGATTTATATATTTTTATTCCATATCTGGACCTTTTCGATGGGATATATTAACGAAATCCCAGCCTTTCTTTCCATGAGAACATAACTAACCTAATCATTTCATTGCCGCACATTCCTTTACCCCCCCCCCCTCCCCCACCCGCTCAAAAAAAAACCTCTCTTATATTCCTCTAATTCAACAACCAAATCAATAAAAGACAAAATCAGTACGAGACCCGGAACTCAATTATAAAATTGTTGATGCTACGAAAAGTGATATGTTTACTTTACAGAACCATGTGTTTCACCGCTCCAAATGGAGAAATAATTCATTGGATTCTCCTTGTGCCAAGGTCAAACATCTACAAAATACATTTAAGTTGCTTCCACGGGCATTTAGTGCCATCTAGGAGACAAATACATTCAAACTAAAACGTTCCACATAGAAACACCCATACGTGCCAGTCGTCCTTTAGGGTAAAATTTCCTCCGGCCCGCGGGAGTGCCGTTCGTCCTTGACTGCAACTTCACAGCTGGCGCGTATGCGTGCCACTCGTAGCGAAAGGGTTATGGGTGTTGACTGTTCAACTTAGATGGAAATGCGCTTCATCGCTTCATAGAATCTGCCATGGCCACGATGCATCCACTTCAACTGTAGCCAGAAATGTCAATACAAAGGTCAGTCGCTTCTCCCTGTCGATGGTCAGCAAGTGGTGATTGTGACTAATTTTGCACGGAAGAAAATGCACTATGTTTCTCAGTACGTTCCGCACTGTGCTGTAGGGAACACCCAAGTGTCGTGACACTCCACGTGCTCTACTACAGCCTATAACGTTATCCATTGATTGTTCAACAATAGCGGTGGCAACATCGTCAACGACATCTGAACAAGTCGATTTGCGTCCTCGACCCGGCTGAACTCCCAGATGTCCAGTTTTCTCGAATCGAGCGATCATTCTCTTGAGAGCTTGTGGAAGTAATGGTTCTTTGTGCAAATTCTTAAGTGGGCGAAACTCTCGAAGTGCAGCTGCAGCATGTCCTTTGTGTTCATAAAACACCTTCTCAAGCAAAGCGCGTTCTGGCAGTGTGACAGCCATCTTTGATAAGAATGAAAATTTCTCAGTTTTATCCCCTTTTATTCCCAGAACATAGTAGCTGCAAACCAAGGGTTTATGCAAATTTTTGTGTTTACCGTGCGAAATTGCAGTTACAATGACCGTTTAAGTTTCTTCACTTTTTTATCTTCTTTTTTTCATATCAGTAAAAGAAATTAAAAAGGAAAAATTCCATATCGCATGTGTTTATGTTTTATGATTATTTTGTGTCTTTCAGCATATTTTCTGTTGTACAGCGCCACCTATCGGTGTTTCTGGAACTATTTTTTTTCGCGTAATCTCTTTCTCCATGTCTTGAATAGTAGGTTCAACAATAAGCAACAACAGTAGGCATGTCTTATTCTCTGCCATTGGAAATAAAAAAAAAATTCGTCTGGCAAAGCCAAGCGGGATGTTCAGGAGAAACGAATGAATGAATGAATGAAATGAAGGATGGGTGGCTCCAGAAGAGCCCAGCACGTCGACCAGAGGTCTACTGTACTACCCCAAAAGAGAAGATCTCTATGAAAAGAGGCCAGTTGCCGAAGTAAAAATGATCAGGCACTTGACAGGAATGTCATGCAACTCCCAGGGTTAAATCACATGTCGTCCCACATGCTCGAACCTGTGGGCGGAGAATACTTCACATTCACAGAGAATGTGTATGGCAGTTTCTTCGCTATAGTTGCAGCCTCTGCAAAGCGAATTCTTAGTGACATCCTTAATATTTAGGTGTCTTTTGAGGGTGCAGTGTCCAGTAAGAAGCTTATCAGCCCTTCTGATGCCAGTTCTACTGAGCCTGAATAGTTTCTTCTGGCGTATGCCAGGGCAACTGCAGTTGAGGAATTTCGTCTGCATCTGGCCCGTAGTATTACGCCAGTTCTTGCACTGAAGCTTTCTGAAGATGTCATAGACATATTTTCTACTAAGTTCATTAGAAACACCCAAAGCCGACTCGGTACCAACAAAAGGAGCACTAGAGCCTTTGCTAGCCAATTCATCAGCCAACTCATTTCCAGGAATGCCCGAATGTTCATGCACCCAGTAGAGTATGGCTTTATTGTTGCTAGCAATTTTAGAAAGTGGAGTATAGCACTCCCAGACGAAGGAAGACGTCATGATAGACTTCTCTAGGGCCAAAAGAGAAGCTTGACTATCAGAACAGATAAGTATTTGGTTGCTCCAGTAGTTTCTGTCATAGCAAATTCTACAGCACATTAAAATGGCAGACCTTAGCTTGAAAGACAGTAGCATGATTACCGAGAGGGTAAGACATATTAGTGCCATCGTCCGGACAGCAAACACCAGCACTAGTTCTGGTGCCAATTTTCGAGCCATCCGTATACCATACAATACAATTTTGTTTGTTGTAGGTAGGAGTCCTCTTCCAGTCATCCCGTGAAAGGACCTGAATTTCATAAGGCTTATCAAACGTATATTTGACATGAATGCCATCAGATTGCATATGGAAGTAAGGATGATTTACAGCATTACTGTTTAGACCTCTCCAAGATAAATATTTTAAGTAGTCCTTCCAGTGTTTCAGATATTTAAGTCTGTTCATACAGATGAGAGCCTCTGCTTCAATATGCATGTAAAGCGGGTGTAATCCAAGTAGAAGTTCAAGAGTTGCAGTAGGAGTAATTTTCATGCATCAAGAGATCGCAATACACACCATCCTTTGAAGCTTAATTAGATCTAATTTAGCAGTTTCATATCTAATTCTAGACCACCAAATAATGGAGCCGTAGGAAATGATGGGACAAGTCACCATAGAGTAAATCCAATGGATAGCCTTGGGATTCAAACCCCAGGTTTTCCCAATAGCATTCCTACAAGACCAGAAAATTCATCTAAGCTTCAGTTATGCAGTAATCCAAGTGTATCTTCCAATTGAGTCCCTTGTCAAAATAGACTCCTGAGAATTTAACCTTCTTGGAGCAAGTGAGCTTCTGACCAAAGAAGCGAATGTCTCCAAGATTAAGAATACGTTTTTAGTAAACGAAATCATAGCAGTCTTCTGTGGATTAACAGAGAGACCAGCATGTTTACACCATGTCTCAACACTCGTAAGAGCAGTGGACATGATGTCTGAGGCAGTATTGCCAAATTTACCTCTGGCAATGATAACAACATCGTCAGCATATCCAACACAAGATATACCAGAACCAATGATGTTCTCCAGAAGAGAATCATCAACTAAGCACCAAAGAATTGGTGAAAGTACACCTCCCTGCGGACAGTCTACCAGAGCATGTACCGTCATATAATCACCAAGTAGAGATGCACAGATATAACTATTAGATAACAGGTTCTTGATCCAACAGGAGATCGTCATATTGACACCTTTCCTATCAAGAGCATGTAAGATGGTGTCAATGGGCACTTTATCAAAAGCGCCTTCAATGTCAAGAAAAGTGACAAGAACAATTTCCTTAGCATTTAGGTTTCTCTTCAGAATAAAGGAGAGGCTATAGAGGGCAGTATCAGTGGATTTCCCCGGTTGATAGGCATATTGAGAGTTAGAAAGAGGCAAAGAAGGCAGAATCACTTCTCTAATATACCTGTCAATGAGTTTTTCAATAGTCTTTAGAAGAAAAGACGCAAGGCTAGAAGGCCTGAAAGATTTGGCCTCATAATACTTGCCTTTACCAATCTTTGGGATAAAGCTTACCTTAGTATGCCTCCAGGCAGACGGTACGTGACCAAAGGCAATACAGAATCTGTATATACTACAGAGGATGGGAGCTAGCTCCTCACTTCCCTTTTGGAGAAGAATTGGAATAATGCCATCAGTCCCCGGTGTTTGAGAATTGTTTGCCCATTTAACCCTATTCAAAGTAACCACGCTCCTAGTAATGCTCCACCTACTGCTTTCACATGTAGAAGTTGAGCAAGCATCAGGTATGCTGCTGTGGTCCTTTGAATCAGAAACCGGAAAATGAACCCTGAACAATTCAACCAGTGTCTCTTCCCCAGTCCCAGAAAAACTACCATTAGGTATCCTGACAGTATTCAGATTACAGTTCCTATCCTTTAACATCAGCTTGACAAATTTCGCAGTAGCCGAAACGTCTTTGATGCCTTCACAGTAAGTTCTCTAGGAGTTTCTTTTGGAGTCTCTGACTGCTTTATTATAAGAGGTGATAGCAGATTTATAAGCCTGCCATTCACCACTCTTCTTGGAAAAAGAGCTTTCTACATTTGCCACGAAGACAGCTGAGCTCATTAGACCACCAAGGAACTATCCTTGGAGAGTCAGCTTTAGTGACCTTGCAGTTATTAAAATATGATTGAACAATGGACTGTGGCAGAGAGGCAACAGCCAAATCCAAATTAGCCGTTGGAGAATACTCACTAGTTTGACTAGCAGTGCTGGCACAATGTTCTTCTGTGTAGGAACCCCAATTAGTTCGCTTTGGATTCCTAACTTCAGCTGTCATTGGTTTCAAAGGACCTTGAAAAAAAGTGATTGATTAGTGATTAGACAAAGATATATCATCTGAAACATTTCAATCAACTACATCTTCCAATATTATTACTGATGCTCAGGGCAATGACCTTGCGGCGATTCATCGTAATAAAAGTAGGTGAGTTGCCCTTATTAAGTGAAAATATGTTGAAGCGAATGATCTGCTCCAAGAGATCATCGCCACGACGGTTGCAGTCACTGCTGCCCCAAACTGTGTTATGGGCATTAGCATCACAACCAATTATCAATCCTTTACCCTCACTACAGTACACAATGAGACTAGTAGTCACGTTGGTAAAAGTTTATGTTTCTTCATAAGGAAGGTAAGCTGAAGCAAAAATATACTTAACCATATGCTCGTTGGTTTTAAAATTCACACTGATGGCAATATGGTCACCGACCAGGAATTTCACAAGATGAAGGGCATTGAGCCTGTTGCTAACAACAATAGAGGTCCTAGGTCTGATACAGTATGTATCATAAAAGACGTTATAGCCCATGATCCCTAGACCCAAAATTTTGTTATTGAAGGTCCAGGGCTCCTGAATTAGAGCTATATCAGCTCTACCGTTCATCAACCTTTTGCTAAGAATAGCAGGGGCAGATCGACTATGGTGCAGATTAATTTGCACAACACTAAGGCAGCCCATAAGCAAAAACAAAGAAAAAGGGCGGCGAAAAGACTAGGAAGAAATAATCTTCCTAGTAACATGAGAATGATGAGTGTCAGACACAGCGTCATTCTCAAATTCCTGCATACATCTTTCCACCTCAACATCAGAAAATGGTGAGTTAGTATGCAGCAGACTTTCAGAGTTCAAGACAATTTCCAGTTCATTAAGCTTAGATAATATAGTATCAACACTACTGATGATTACCTGAGAGAAGGTTGCCTGATCTTCTATCTGTACCTCCATCTCCGTCTTCCCTTTGGGTCTTTGGTTTGGGTCACATAGAAACTTGAAAAATGCACAGTCCAAACCTGTGTAGGCACCAAATTCAGCCTTCCGAATCGCATCCGCAGCTTCCGAATCCATCTTGAAGATCTATCGTATGGAGAGGGGTTCCACAAAGCGTTGCAGAACACGCCACTCTTCAGACTTCAACTCCGGTTTTAAACGGTTAAGACGTTTCAGCAAAACTCTCAGCTCCTTGGTGTATACATACTTGGTTTAAAAGGCTACCTTGACAGGTTTGGGTAAATCATTAGCACTCATAACTTTGAGTGACTCGCCCAAAACCTGACTGTTTTTGTGGATGGTTTTCATAACCCATTCCACAGTAGTAGAATCATTGCACTGAAGAACCACGTCACCAGCAAATAGGCCGGGACCATGGATCTTCGGAAGTTGCTCTCCAGTGGGGATCTCATCTATTTTATTGAGAATCTCCATATGGATGAGATCAACTTCATCCTTGCTCAGCTAACCAGAAGGGAAAGAATCCTTGATGACTGCCATCTTTATATCCTGGACTGCCTGAGCATATGATCCAGGTTAGATGTCAGTCCTTGGTCTCTTTTTCATCACCAGATCTCTTGGAGAAGGTGTGGTCCCATCCGACCTAAGTCGTTTGGTGCCTCCTACCTTCTCTTTGACAGCACCAGCTTTTGCAAGCGTCTGGTCTTGCTACCCATGAGTGAACCTCCTCTTGCTCCTCTCTGAGCTTGAGAGTACTTCCTGCATTACAGCCATGGTTTCAGTGTGTTGCTCACCAAGGCTCGCAACTACACCACTTTCCAGAGAGAGGCTGCAGGTTTTCCCCTTTTCTCCAAGATCCAACCCCAAAGGGGTTGTTTCAATGGATAATTGGGATTTACCCGAAAGTTTACCCAAACCTTTATGAATACTTTCTCTAAGGCAACCCGAAGCGTTAGCTAATGGTGCATCTAATTCCTCCATGTTGAAACCACTGAATGAGAAAACCACGGATTACTTCCAGTTCGATCGGAGCCCCTGCTAGGTTCCGTCTCCCCACACTTTTATAACGGGAGAAGTGCAACCGCCGCAGTCATTCGCAAAGCCAGATTATGAAGAGCGGCCCATAACGTGCACCTGGTGCACAGGGTCCAAGGACCAACAAGGATCCAAGGACCAACAAGGATCCAAGGGGAATTTCTCGATATGAAACACTCCAACCAACGCAATCCATCCAACCGACTCAACTAAAGGACTCAACCTCTGTAACCATTTACTGCAAACGTTTCTTAAAAGCAATATTACAGATACACACCGTTTTGCACTTTTCTCACCACAACCACATGATCCAATTCCCGAGCCCAAATCGGTATACCTTACGTCAGAGGCCGAAGGGTGGTACTAGGGTCCATAAAGCACAAGTGGTGTTTACTAAGGGCTCAGCATTGATGACATCAGCGGCTTAAGAAGAAAATACAACACAGATACCTCGAGATTGCTACACCCGTATCCACACAAGAAGTGCACCCTTGAGGATTTTACAGGGTGAGGCTGAGCGCCTCACTTCCAACCCCTAACCTGGAGGACCAGGATACCTCATTTAGTCGAGAACATCACCTTTCACCTCTCCGGCATGGGAGATCCAACAAGTAGCAAAAACTACCCCCGGCATAGCTCTTAGGATTATCGGAACACTCAAGCTCCGCCACCGCATCAAAGCACAGGTATCAGATAGTGGAGCAGGAGAAAAGAAGCTCTCTCTTGTCTACCCACGTCAGAAGACATTCCATTGGAAATGGAACTAAAAGAAAATATGCACAGAATTTATACTCGAGCTGCGACAGGTCTTTAAGAAACATATCTAAACTATAAGAAGTGGATGTTTTTCTTAATAGGAAATTTGACATGGAAAATTGCTGAATTATAGACCTTTCGACATTATAGGGGATTTTCGATATTTTTACAGAATAAAAACCCGACATATGGAATTGACATTTTAAAAAAGCATGAGACATTCATCTCAAATATCCTGATGTTTTAATTTATCCAATTTCACCTAACACTCATTGATTTTTATTTATTATTTGCTTCAAAATTTTTTATATAAATTAGAAGTGACATAGTTGTATATAACAAAGAAATTTACAAGTGTGTGTATTAAGGGCAAGGAAAAAAATTCTTATGGAAACAAAATAAATCGTGAATACAAATACACATTTTTAACACATTTGAAATTTTTCTTAAATCAATTTTTATCAAGTGAAAAAGTAAAGCTTGGTAAGTGGTCTATTAATTTTCCTATATATCTTCCTAAATTTTTATATTCTAATTAAAATGGAGCTATCCGTGTATTATATTTTCCTGTATATGTGTTTTAATTGATCCCACATATAATGTTTCTAAATACAAAACCGGGGTTTCACCGCAATGAATTTGTAAATGTGATTAATTTTTTTAATTGTAATTCAGTTATTACAGTAAAATTACCTTAAACAGTCTCGCATGTCTTTCAAACAGCAGTCGAATACAGAGGCGCTGATAGGTAAGGCAAAATAATACTTTGCATAGAGGCTCTGGGGATTCTTTTTCTTTGAACCAGACCATCCGACCTATCCGAAAGTGTAAGGTATTTGTTTAAACGGCCCGGAAGTGCCACCCGACTTAGACGGGAACCATAGGGGCCCAAAGGTTCTGTCGGCGACTATGTTCAGTTCCATTCAGTTGTACTATGTACATTTATTGTAATAGACTAAATGCTTTTGTATGCAGATTTTTGTTTAATAAAGTTTACCTTATAATATATAAAGTACTTTAACTGTTTTCTACGTACTGTATATTTCTTTCCCGGCGACACACTTTGCTACCGAAAACCCTTGGGTTGGTCGTGTGGTCTGGGCCTTCAACGTACTGTATATTTTAATTCAGTCTCTGTAATACTTTTGAAAAAAAAACATATTTAGTGCACAATATTTTGTTTTAAATTACTTTTTGTCATGTGTTACCCCATTTTAGTTCGACAACTGATAATCCGGCATTACTTTACGTCTTAAATACAACCTAGCTGAAATATATATCACGGAACTTTATATTTGCAAATTATTAACCGCAGTTTTCTGTCTGGCCACATCATTTTATCATGCTTCGCCACAGATCCAGTCCCTCATAAAATTAACAAACTAAATAATCAAATACTTGTAAAGTTGTTTTCTTTTCAAAATGCAGTGTGAAAAAATGTCCATTTTCAAATCTGATAAAATGAAATGCAGATGGAAAATTTACCTACACACATTTCTAACTATGTTTGAAAAAATGTAGTATGAAATTGATGTGATTTTATTTTAATAGCAATATCAAGATGCATATAATTTTTTTAAATCGTCATGCATGTAAATGTTCAGTGTAGTTTTGAAAAAAACATTTGACATTTTTACTTTCGTGGATTCACACGTTTTTGACATCCCTGTATACGAATCACAGTTTTTAAATAATTTCTAGACGAATATGTGTGTAAAATATCTTTAACATTCTAAGTACTCATTAGTATATATACGAAGGATGGGATATTTGTATTTTATTTAAAAAACTTCTTGTCAACATGGAGAAGTTAATACATGTATTGGCAGAAAGATAGCTTGCTATATGCCGCATTAATGTAAACTTTTATGGGCACTGATGTATTAAGTTCCAGCATGCAGCCGGCTTCTAATTTATTAAAGACTAAACTCTTGAGAGAACTTCGCCTATAGAAGATGTTCCAAAGTTTGAACCAGGCTCTCATTGCAGATAAGATATGTGCATCCATGAACATACAAAGCTGACATAAAAGTTTAAACCGCATCATAGATTCACAACAGCATTCCTATGGAGTAATCTAGATTATAAATGCTTTAATGGTATATTATTATATTAAATATTTTGGAATGTACTATAAGCAACAGATTAAGTAATTATAGTGCGGTTAATTGTTTATAAAATACAGCGGTTGATGCAATAGGTAAAGTTGTGACACATTATAACTACATACATGAAACATGTAACAGTATTTGCTAATTTTCATTTGTAATTGTAAAAAGAAAACATTAAAAACAGAATCTAAATAGCTGAAATTCATGTTTGCATGCCCTAAATATGTTGTAGAAAAATTGAAAATAAGAGGAACTCGAATTCAACACAAAATAATACTGATGATTAAATAATTTTAAACAAGCGATCAAGAGATAAATGTAAAATAAATCAGATGAATCAATGAATCAAAAATCCACCTAATCTACAGAAAATTGACCAGCTGTCTGAAATATTCCAAAAAATAAATTTCGTGCCGAAATAAGAATCATAGCCTAAATGAGATTCGATAATTGTACATATGTAAATGGAAAAATATGCTTTACTTTCATAGAAATCTTCCATCCGAAATAAGATGAAGACAAAAAAAATCGGATCCCCGTGTCCTAGCATACATAAACAAACTAATAACACGACGTGGTGCCACTCCTGTGTCGTCGTTCGACGCACCATTGTCTCTGTTGCAGCGTCAAGGGACAACGCAACAATGGTCGTCGTGCTGACAGTCCGTGGTGCTGAAGACGTCGTCGCACTGTTCGTGCGGACACTTGTAGTCCTGCAAACGAGCCAAGTTCCCGATTCAGGATACGTGACGTGGTTGTACTATCCCGCAAGACCGAAAGGACTCGGGTGTTAGTGGCCCGGGGCCGCTGAGATCCTGCATGGCGTTCAGTATGGTCCTCCTGGACCCATCCATTCCATATTCGCCTGACAGTCATGGGACCCTGACCAACGCGAGCAGCAATGTCGCGAAACGATAATCAGCAGTCTCGATAGACCACGATCCTGCAGCGGTCGAATTTCGATACGTGCTGATGGGAGTTTCTCCTTCTTACATGAGGCATAACACGACCTTCACACAAACAACCAACGTTCAAATGCGATTTCCGAATGAGAAACCCTCTGTGCAATCGTCCCTTTTATACAAAATGTAGATGACGTTGCTCACACCTGCTTCTTGCGCATGCGCTGCAATGCTAGTCATTTGCATATCCCAGCATGTAGAATCTTTCATGCAAATTTGACGTTTGTTGCATGCCGCCTTCTTGATGAAGAAATTTTAATGGCCAACAGTGTATGTTTCTTTAGCAATTAGATCAACATGTATAACTCATTACATACCTACACTATCGCATCTTAGACATAGCGTATTTTAAAACAATAGGATTGTGATATAAATATAAACGATTGACTTATGTTGTTGTTGAGACCCAGACCGTCCGACCTACCAGGAATATGTAAGGTAACTGTTTGGACGGCCGTGAAGTGCCACCCAATTTGGACCGGAACCCAGTGGGGGGATGTATCCACAGGGACCGTACCCTCCTTCTCCTACCTCCAATCTCTCGGAAGGACTTACGGATCCACGTGTTTAACGTGATCGTACTCCGCATGAACTCGGCGGCTGTTGTGGCAGCGTGCACCGGGCTACCGCACCGGGTGAACCGGGTTCGAACAGAACGCGGTGTTCCCAGGTGGTCACCCAAGTACTAACCGCTCCCGATGCTGCTCGACTTCGGTGATCTAATGAGAACCGGTGTTATCAGCACTTTAGGGCCGTTGGCTGTCGATTGATTTATATGAAATCTCTTAGAAACACAATATTTTTGTCCTGTCATTAGTTAAAAAAGGTTACCAGGAAAGCCTTGGAACGATTTTTATTTCCTAAATATTTAATCGCAGATATATTGTTCCATTTACAAAAATATTCTAAATAAGTTTACAAATTACACTATAATCACTTTTAAATCTATAAAAGGAAAATACGAAACTTTTGTCTGAAAAAATACGAAATTTTACTTTTTGTGTGCTCCAATTTACAATTTTCTGATTGCTAACAATTTTTTCGTACATTAACATGCAAAACCCAAATAAGTTGGATTGTTTTACTACTAAATATACAGAGATACTGAATCTCAAATCTGCCGCATTTTGTATTAAGAAATTGAAGATTGAGTACAAATAGCTTTGCGAGTCATGCTATTCTGTCAGCAAATATATGTATTTTATGCATACGAATATTGTCACCCTTATAAACAAAAGATTAGTTGTTAAAAGACTTTCTTTCGATCTAGACCGTTCAACCTATCAAAAGGTGTAAAGTATCTGCTTATACAGGATGCTATTACAATTTAAACAGGAATCCAGTGGGGGCAACTTGACCTTAACCTTTTTATCCTGCCACCAACCTCTCGGAAGGATATTCAAACCCACAGATTTAACGTGTTCGGACCTTTGAAGAAATATACTGACTACTTATTCCTGCTCTAAGGCTCGTACTCCGTGTCAACACGGGGACAATTCGGGCAGCAAACCCCGTGTCTTAAACACGTCTTATCACGCCTCTAAGGGACTTTCTAGGATACGTTGAAATATTCTAAGGACATGCCATTAAATGAAATGTAAAACAAATATCCTAAAATGTTTAAATTTTATTTTATATGGCCCTTCAAGTGTAGGCTGAAATGTTAGATTCGCAAACGTGGGAAAGTGATTTCGTAAGCTATAAAATTCAATGTTTTATATCTCGGTAAATTTTGCTCTTAAGGAATCGAACTTTTTTCAGATTTGTATGTTAGTGCATGAAAAAATATTTAGTGATTGGATAATTTTTGATTGAAGTACAATATAAAAAGTTAGATTTTGAATTTTTCAGACACAAATACCTTCCTCAATTTAAAGTATTTATAAGATAAATAAATATATATACTGCATTAAAATATACTGTATTAAAATAATTAAAAAAATTATGGTACTCTCTTTTAATTTTGTTAATGAACCGAAAATTTCTTGTCTGTCAACAGGTGGACCACGATCGTCGATTTAGGCAATATACTTGTAAGGGTAATTTCGCTCGACAAATCGAAGATAAATAACGCTATTAAAAACATTTTTGCAATTGAGGAAGGTATCTACGACTAAATGTTCATTAAATAAAGAACGTTTTATGACTTTTCGGGTTTTGCTGTATATTTCTGAATAGCACATATTTTTAAACAAAGACGTGTGCTATTAATATCAGATTTTGCTATTTGGGAAAAGTATCATATTTATAAAACTATATATCAATGTAAATTAGTTATCAAATGTAATTTTTCAAAATCGGAAATTTAAGCCTTTTTGCAGGAATACTATTATTTAGCTATTTTCACCTGATTCACATGTGGTCATTGAGAAATCTGCTTCTAAAATTTATTCATTTATCTTCCATAAGTATTTTAAAATACAATTAAAAATAAAGTTGGATTTCGTTTGTTTTTCTGTTCAACAGCAGAAAACAAACAGCACTTCTCTTCTTATATTCAAATCCCCTTCCAATCTTGGAAGTATGCACTTGTTCTGTATGCTTCTTTTTCTTTTTTAAGTATTTTTGAAAACCTTTCTGCTCAAGTAATGTCATGAGTACATATATTATATTCATACCGGAGGTTAAAATCTTCTATGCCTAGGGACTCCACAACGTAGCACATTGGCTAAAGTAAAAAAGGGGTTTATACTTTGATATTTATCAGCTATCTTGGACGCCCCTTCGAGTCAGGGAGTAATAAGTTACGTAAAATAAGTTGAACTTGGTTCACAATAATTTATATTCTCTCGCGAAGTGAAACGCTGCTCAATCTAACTTAATCGGGATTGCAAATAGTCATTATTGTTCTAAATTTAGTCATTTCGGAGAGGGAGAGAATGGGGACATTTAACCATGGAAATTCACAATAGGTATTTAAACTCGTGGTCCATCACTTCGCGAAAATTCGAGAAAATTTGAAGTGGTTCTTAGCCTGTAAAAATCTGCCAAGACTTGTTCTTCTGTACAGAAAAGTATTACTTTTCTACGTAATTTTGCTTTCCTTAACGAAAATTTTCAATCGCTTTAAACCAAATAGGTTATATTGGATTTAGCATATTTGAAACACACCCACATACCCACATAACCCATACACCAACAAAAATTATTTCTGGTATCCAGGAACTCCAATGATATACCTACTGTTGATAAACGACATGTGTATAAATCACGATTGCCATACTTCTTTAAGGCTGCATTGGATAAATTCAAAAGTTTTCTTAATTTACTGCTATAAGCATACCTGTTGAATAACAGTGCAAGTCACAATCAGTATCTCTATACTTTTTTGTTACTCGGGGTCAGCAAATTGAAAGTATGCCAAAAACAAATGGTTGACAAGTTCAAAGTTTTATGATCAATCTTGAAAACTTCCTGGGGACTGATATATTAATATTACTAACAATTCAAATTTGAATGTATTAAAGGATTTGGACAAAACTTTTATGCTAATCTGTAATTTACCAGAAAACGAATCATAAATATTTAACAAAATACAGCAGGAGAAGATATCATGAAAATCAGCCGAGTAGATTCAACACGTCAAGCAGAAGAGTGAACAATTCAACAAGAAGATCGCGTCTGTTACATAGAAAAGGCAGCATCGGTCACAATGAGAAGGCGTGTTTTGGAATTCAAAGCTTAGAAGCTGTCTGTGGCGTATGTTGAAATACAATTTGGAGAAGGGTTGTATATATCAACACACTCTTGCATGAAAGAAGGATTTCCTGTTAAAATAATCTCATTCAGATGTTGATTTTGAAGGAGGGAGGGGAGAGACACACTCTTGGATGTCAGGCCGTCCAAACGGCTGCTCAAGTCCTAGGACGGTCTGGGTTTTCAACACACCTGGATGTTTTTTTTACATCTATTGAAATAAAACATCCTAAATTAAATATCCCGGTAATAAGAAGAAGAAAATGAAAAGCATCCAATTATTTTCAATACTGGTGACTTTTGCACCTTCCCTATAATACATACTATATTAAAATTATTTATAAATGTCTGTCAGTCTCACTTCACATACTAGAATTTGGGAATAATTTGGTGAGCTCGGCGAAAATTGTTGCAGCAATTTCCTCATTATCTCCAACTTTCAGGAAATGTTGACAAGTTAACAAAAATTTAACATATTTCAAAATATTATTTTTTTACTTTAATTATCCCTTTTGCTATATAAATGCATTTAATTTTCTTAATTTTCAAATTTTGATTATAAATAGATCTAGTTCTACAGTTAGTAGGAAAAGTACATTTCATTAGTTCAAATTAGGGCTTAATCCAATTAAATATGCGATGTCTAAATAAAAAAAATGGCCTAGTGGTTTTCATCGAAATTGTACAAGGTCTTTACTTTCTTTTATTTAATTTAAAAAACGCAAAAAAAAACAATATCAACATAGTAATGATAAATTTCAACACAAAACAAGACATTTTATATGCAGTTGTTTATTCTAAAATAAATTACATCACTTACCCGTTAGCATGTGCAGTTCATAGAATATTACCCAGTTTCAATCAATTATCAAGAAACACCTTAAATAATAAAACATTGCTTTTTTAACAAATAGATCAATATTTCATAAGTATTACATACCTATACGATCATATTTTGGACATAGTATATTTTAGAACAATAAGATTGTGATATAAATCAAAACGTTTGACTTATGCGAAAACACAATACTTTTGTCCTGTTATCAATTAAATAGAGTTTCACGGAATGTCTTGGAAAAACTTTTATCTCCTAAACGTTTAATCGCACATATATTATTCTAATTACACAAATATTTCAATAAGTTTACAATTTGCATTATAATCAGTTTTAAATCGAGAAAAAGAAAATACGAAACTTTTGGCTGAAAAATTCGAAATGTTACTTTTTATGTTCTCCCTCATTCCAAACTTTCCCAACTGCTGAAAATTCCTTCATATACTAACATGCAAAAGTCAAATAACTTGGATTATTTTTTTTCAAATTTTATAGAGATACTGAAGCTCAAATTTACCGTACGTTTTGGATAGGAATTGGAGGTTGTACACAAATTATATACATGCAATTGTTGATTAGTGGGTTATGCCAATTTATCAGCAAATATCACATATTATGCATGTGTATATAGTCGCCCTTCTAAACAAATGACTAGAAGTTAAGGACTCTCTTTACTTCGATCTAGACTGTCCGACCTTCCAAAAGGTATAAAGTACGTCTGTTTTTACGCAAGGGATAAATATAAATCCAATATAAAACTGAACACAGTATGGGCGAATTTCAACTGGAACGTAGCCTCCTTCTTTGCCACCAACCTCTCAAAAGAACCTTCAAACACACAGATTTTACTTTTTCGTAGACTAGAGTAGAGATACAGACTATTTATTCCTGCTCTAAAGTACTCCGCGTAAACATGAGGACAGTTACGTCAGAACCAGTTATCGAACTCAAGTACTTCCATTACAATCCCCGTGTCTAAACCACGGCGTATTACGCCTCTTATAGGATTTTCTGGGACACCATTATAAATCCTAAGGATATGCCATTAAATGAAATGTAAAACAAATATTCTGAAAAGTTTAAATAATATTTTATATGGCATTTCATGACTATCCTGAAATGATGGATTCACAATCGTGAGAAAGTGATCTTTGAGTCATAAAATTCAAGCATTTTTGCAATTGACTTTTGTAACTGAAGTCGATATCTACGACTAAATGTTATATAATATATATATGAATATATATAACTATATGAATATATAAAATTAATGGATGTCGTTTTATGACTTTTCGGGTTACCCTGTATATATATGCTGCATGTTTCTGAATAGCATATATTTTAAAACAATGACATGTGTAATTCACATCAGAGTTTGCTATTAGAGACCAGGATGAGAAGTCGATAGTCGTCCACAGGTGGATCGCCAAGACATTTTGAGGCGATCGCCTGAATAAAGAGAAAAGTACCATATTTTTAAAAACTACACTATATGATCAAAAGTATCTGGACACTTTGAAAGTTAGGATGTTTTTCGAATTTCTAAAAAAATACTTATCGAAGTGTTCCCTAACTTTGGCGATGTAAAGAACATGCTTGAACGCATACTTTCCAATAAAGATTCGGTGACTTAGAGCTCATCAGAGGGCTACACCTCTTCCATTCCTGTAGAGCAGGAGAGTTATTTTCAGCTCTTGGAGAATAATTTAAGGCTCTGGGACAGTAGTTTTCAGCTCTTGGAGAGCAGTTGAAGGGGGCAGCTGGACGGACAGAAATGGTAATTTAAAGGCATCCTAATGGTGTTCGGTGGCATTGAGGTCCAGAAAATAGGCTGGCATCTGCATATGAACAATACCTTCACTTTCAAGGTATTCATTCACCAGATATGCTGTGTGTGGACGGATGGATATAAGTGCACAAAATAAATCTGTACCCACTGCTGCAGCGAGGAGTCTCACGAAGTTTTCAAGGACATGATCCTGATGCCCTTTCGCAGTCACAGAACCTTCGGTCAATACGTGCTGGCATGGGCGCCGATAGGCAAGGGAATAGGGGAAGTACCCCCCCGGAAGTTCAAGGTAAAAAAGATAGGCATTAAGCTAATCGATTTTGTACACCTTAGCCTCGAGTTTGCCTCACTGATGTCAATGGCTTCCTCCCCTCTCTTGAAAAAGCACTAATGCCAGACATACGTACCGACATCCCAAAGCAAAGCCAGCCTACACAATAATAAGGTCACGACTAAAGTTCAACGTGGTCATTGGGCTAACAGCGTATTTCTTGTTCTCTTCGGACCCTTACACGTCTATTGCCTGAATCGTCTATCGTGGTCCACCTGTGGACCAACAAGAAATTTTCGGTTGATTAACTAAATTAAAGGGGAATACCGCATAATTTTTAAAAATATTTTAATGCAGTATATTTCATATCAAATTTAAGTTATTAAAAAAGACAATATAAGCTGTTCTGAAGGGGAAAATATAACAACTTTCAGTGATTCACAGACCACTAGAACAGTGTTTCCTAATTAAAATTTATTGTAACTACCATAAATATTATATAATAAAATGCAATACAAAATGAGCTTTCGTGTTGATGACATGATTCCTTATTTTGTTGGCATTATATATCCCAGAACGCTGCTTCGAATAAAGAAGCAGAAGGTTAAAATACATTATCATAATCTCTCGGAAGTCGGGTTTCTCCAAACAGGTTTATCGTGTGAAACACTGTCCAATTTCAATATATCCGGGTTTCCAATTTAACTATTTTTGTGCCACAATAAATCATTTTATGCTACATTTAGCCATGGAAATTCATGTCCAGCGATTTAGCCACATATATGGCCCAGGCTTTGGCAGGACGTCTCTCAAGGTTCTCCAGGACTGCCAAGAAATTTTGGGTTGAATACCTAAATTAAAGGAAGGTAGTATAATTTTAAAAATTATGTTTTATTAAAGTAAATTTTTATCAAATTCAAGATATTAAATAAGAAAGATCAATCATGCATACAGCATTGATTTTGAATCACTTCCCAACTGAAATGTAATTTTATTTAAGCATCTCTGAAATGCAATACATTCAACTCTGATATTTTTTAAATTATCACAGTACAACAGTAATATATTATACCTGAAAACCTAAAACTTCATCAAAAAATAATGCTATAGTTACACAGAATGAAATTTATTCGAATGTCGTCATCGAAATATACATCGTCTACCTCCCTATGTAAAACAAATGAATATTTCATTTATATCATTTTCATTTCAGACTCCAGAGTTAGTTGATTTGCTTGAAAAATATTCAGCAATTCTTATTTATATTTTGCATGCATTATAGCAATAAATTTGGGCTTCTTTGTCAGAATATGCAAAGTTTAGTGATTGCTTTAAATAAAAAATATTATAATTACATTGACACAAAATTTAGTTACATAGATAATACACAGAAGTAAAGTGGTTTTATGATGGATGCAACTTTAAATATAAATTTAAATGAACTTTAAACATCACGACTTTTACAGCGAAAAAGGAAATAGGTGCCATATTTTATTTTGAATTGAGTCACGTTATTTCTTCATATAACATGGGTGTAATTATTATTTAAATTTTATTTCAAAAACTAAACATATTTTGCTGAATTTTTTTATGCATTGAATGCGTAGGGCGCCGTAGCCTAGGGGTTAGCGCGTGGGATTGCACTCGGTAGGCACGGCTTCGATTCCGTCCGCTGCCAAAACTGCCGCCGTGTTCTCGCGGAGTAAGATCACATTAAACATGTGGATCCGTAAATCCTTCCGAGAAGCTGGTGGTAGGGGAAGGAGGATAAGATTCCCTTTGGATACCTCCCCACTGGGTTCTGGTCTAAATTGTGTGGATCTTTCCGGCCGTCCAAACAGTTACCTTACACATTTCTGGTAAGTTGGACGGTGTGGGTCTCAACAACAACAACAAATTGAATGCGATAATATGAATATTTGTTAGCATTTTGGAAACAATTTGTGAATTTTAACTCCGCTTAAGATATGGTTGATGAAGCAATTTAGATTATCAATGCTTTAAATGGTATATTTAACAATGCTTTAATGCTATAATAATAATTATTATTTTGGAGTATACTACAAGCAACAGATTAAGGGGCCATAGTGGGGTCAATTATTTATAAAATTCAGTGGGTGATAGATACATTACGTAATGTTGTGACACATTGTAACTACATACATGAATCATGTAGTATTAGTTACTAACTGCCATTTGTAATTTTAGCACGAAAACATTAAAAACAGAATCAGAATAGCTGAAATTCCTGTCTGCATGCTCTAAGTATGTTGCAGAAAACTTAAAAATACGAGGAACTCAAATTCAACACAAAATAATACAGATGATTAAAATGATTTTAAAAATGCGATCAAGTTAAATTTGCAATGAATCAGATGTGCTAAAATCCACCTAATCTAAAGGAAGGTATCAAATCAACTTAAATATTTAAAAAATTACATTATGTTCATAAATATGAATCATGGTTTGGCAGAGTTTCGATAATTATATGCAATAGAAAAATATGCTTTACTTAGAAATGTTTCCATCCGAAATAAGATGAAGACAAAAAAAGGATCTCCGTATTTCAGAACACATACATAACAATCTAATAAAAATCCTCTTTCTTACATACATCAAATATCTTCAAATCGAAAACAGTAGCACAACAACATGTATGTATCGTGAAAGTGTTAGCTGATACGTGGGGGTAAGCAAATGATTCTTGATTGACGTGTGACATGCCACGTTGGCCGCGCCTATACTTGCTGCTAGAAGTCCCTTTCAATACATGTCCTACAGACTGTCTCTGCAACTTTTTAAAAGTTCATTTTTTTTAAAAGACATTTTTACAGCAGTTATTCTGCGAACGGACAGACAGAAAAGCACACAGACAGACAGACAGAATGACCAAAGTCATAAACACTTTTCAACTATGATGTTGGAAAGTGTAAAAAAGACAAAATAGTATAGGCTGTACGGTGGGGGGGGGGGGAGAGGGAGGGAATAATTAACAACTTTTCGTGATTCACAGACAACTAAAAATTTTACGGTACTTATTTACATTTTTTATCACCCACAAATATTATAGAATAAAATAAAATATAAAATAAGTTTAAGTTTAAAAAATAAATCTTGTATAGTAATGAATCAGTATTCAAGAACGTTGCTTCGAATACGGAACAGCAAGTTAAAATAAATAAAATAGGGTTCACAATAATGTATCACAATCTCTCGGCAGTCTGAAATATTGGTTTCTCCAGACCGAAACATTTTGTGAAATACAGTTCAATTTCGCTATGTTTAGGTTGCTAATTTAGCCATTTATGACCTACAATAAATAATTTTATTTAACATTTAGCTACGGAAATTCATGTCTAGCTATTTAGCTATAAATATAGTACAGGCTTGGGCAGAACGTCTCTCACGGTTCCCCAGGAGCTCCAAGAAATTTCGGGGTGATCACTTGAATCAAGTACTCAAAGCCAAAATAAAATATTGAATAAGCCTTGAAATTGAAAAAAGGATACATAAAATAAATATTTTTAGTTTCCTTATATACGTTGTATAATGTATAAGGAAAGTATTGTGACGGGGTCGAAAATTCGAAATCGAGTTTTCAACGAAAGAGCACTCTTCAAGAATACCTGAGCACGAATCGAACGTTTTTAAGGTGATGTCTGTGTGTGTGTGTGTGAGACTAGAGACGATATCTCGCGAACAAATTAAAAGATTCGAACGAAATTTGGTACACAACTACAATTTGTAAACACTGAAACCCTATTGATGTTAAACGCAATCGAATGTTCAGAACACCCCTAAATTTTCGAATAAAATTTTGAAAAAATCTTCAAAAAGTCAAAACCATCAATAAAGTTACGTAAATAATCATTTCTTATGTAATTTTTTATTATAAAACGATTGATATAAAAATTAAAAGATAGTACCATGACTTTCCCTGCAGACTTATATCCACGTTCTCTTTATTTCAATAAATTTAATTCACCTTTGATTCAATTTTCGTTCTCATTCGATAACTGGACTTATTTTCAAAGGTGGCGTGAAGAAAATAAGAAAAAAACTAATATATCTCGAGATCGGTTAGTCCTAGTGTAATGGGGTTTGTCTTATTCTTTTCTTCGTTAAAAATTACGTATTAAACAAGCATTTAATGGATATATTTGAGCATACGTAGCTTTTTAGTTTATATTTTGACAATTTTTGTGGGCCATTCTACAAAAAGAGGCAGGTCATTTTTTTTTTAATCGTACCAAAATCTAATCAGCACAAGGGTGTCCTGTACGTGACTCATCTACCTAATTTTGTGAAATTTGGTCCATTGGTTTTACAGCTAGAGTGGATACAGGCTTTTGCGGGCCATTTCGCAAAAAAAGGCGGGTTCTTTTATCCCGAATCGTACCCAAAACTAATCAGCACCAGACCCGCCCAAAAGTGACTTACCTACAAATTTTGTGAAATTCGGTGTATTAGTTTAGTTAGAGTGGATACAAAATATGCACAGACAGACAGACACACAGACAGACGTCAAGCTAAAAATAGATTTTTCGCATTCTAGAGGTCTCGAAACACGTAGATCCGTCAAAAACTCGAGTTGCGATTTTCGGCATGATTCCAATACTTTCCCTATACATTACCATGTATTGCAGGGAAAGTAAAAATCTGATGTGGGCAGCACATGACTTTCCCTCCAGACTTATATACACATTCTCTTTATTTTAATTAAATTTCATTTACTGTTAATTAAATTTTCGTTTTCATTTGGTAACTGGACTCATCTTTAAAGATGGAGTAGAGAATAAAAGAAAAACCGAAATATCTCGAGAACGGCTTATCCTAGTGTAATGGGGTTGGTCTTATTATTTTCTTCGTTAAAAATTACGTATAAAACAGGCATTTAATGGATATAGTTCTGCATACGTAGTTTATTTATTTTAAATTTTGTCGATTTTTGAGGGCCATTTTGCAAAAAAAGGCAGGTTAATTTTTTTCGAATCGTACCAAAATCTATTCAACACCAGGGAAACCCATAAGCGACTTATCTGCCAAATTTTGTGAAATTCTGTCTATTAGATTTTCAGCTAGAATGGATACAAGCTTTTGCGGGCCATTTCGCAAAAAAAAGGCGGGTTTTTTTTATCCCGAATCGTACCCAGAACTAATCAGCACCAAATTCTCCCATAAATGACTTACATACCAAATTTTATGAAATTCGGTTGATTAGTTTTTTAGCTAAAGTGGATACAATATCTGCACAGACAGACACACAGACGTCACGCTAAAAATGGTTTCTTTGTATTCTAGAGGTCTCGAAACGTGTAGATCCGTCGAAAACTCGAGTTGCAACTTTCGACATGATTCCAATACTTTCCCTATACATTTCCATGTATTGCAGGGAAAGTAAAAAAGTTAAAAGCACCTTGAAAGTTTCATGGATTGATATAAGCGTTAACTGGTTTAAACCTAATTAGTTGAAATCTTGGATTAAAACATTTTATTTCTGTTTAAACAGTTTTCCTGGTTTAAACCATGGTTTCTCTCTATATTAAAAAAAATGTGATGTAGGCAGCACATGAATTTCCTTATATAATGCAATGAATTTGGTACTTTTACAGTAAAAAAATAGACTATTCTTATAATGGATACTAGCAGCATACCCGTTCTTCGTACGGAGTATATAATATAAATAAATTTATAATTCGCAATCATGTGCAATTTCTGTTAAAATATTAAATTTATTGCTCATAAAGAGAAGTTTAAGAATATCTGTTCTCACTATGCAAAATTATATTCACGGGCAGATCTGAAGAATAACACATCCTGGCTCCTTTTGTAAGTAAATTTACAAAGAAAAAAGGAATTGAATCAATATATGCAACCCCGTACTACTTATATTGTCGCAGATCAGAAAATATGCCAGTGTGTTAGTAGAAGCTTACCCGTATTGCAATATGAGTCTCAAAAATATTTGCCAAAATAAAAAAGATGACGTAATAAATTGAAAGTATCAAAAATCCCCGTAATCTTAATACCAGAAGGTCGTAATTGATTCCAATATATGCCATTATATATCAAAATATATGCCAGTATACCTGTACAACTTAATATTCTCGTAGATTAGAAGATATAACCATGCATTTTTAGAAGATTACTCGTACAACGTACTATGTATGAGTTTCAACAATTTTCGTCAAAATAAAACAATTCCATAATAATTTGAAAATATCAATAATCCCTGAATCAACAGTCCCCGAAAATACCAATAATAATGATGTTTAAATCTGAAGACCGTAATTGATATTATCAAGTCAAAAATGCAATGTCAATGAAATTTAATTTATATACATATTTTTATTATTCAAATCGGAAAAGATTTAATAAAAATCGTATGCCGCATAATATATTGGGTCCGTTGCTAAGCGACATGATATCATTTGCTTCAAATAAATTGATAGAAATCATATCATCTGAATAATGCAATCTCCATGGAAGGTTTGGCGATATTTTCGTCAATTTAGCGATAACTTAAAAAATCGCCAAATTTATCGCCAAGTGGGACTGTAGAACTGATAGTCCCATTTTGCGACAAATTGACGAAACAACATCACAATACTATCCCCTAATAAAACACAATTTATTTCATTTATTAAGCGCGATTTTATCAATTTCATGATATTTTTATGGATTTAAAAATATTTTTACCAATTTGGTGATATTAAAAAAATTCCTTAAAGGTGTTACTAAGTAGGATGGATGGACAGACCGACAAATGCTACAGAAACATCATTTGAGTACTCTATTCTAAAAAAACAAATTTAATTTCATTGATTTGGGCCATTTTTATCAATTTGGAGACATTTCC
The DNA here is from genome assembly GCA_951213105.1 of Amaurobius ferox. Lineage (NCBI taxonomy): Eukaryota > Metazoa > Arthropoda > Arachnida > Araneae > Amaurobiidae > Amaurobius > Amaurobius ferox. Next base: position 129,396,054 of record OX578135.1, on the reverse strand, counting down.
ACTAATTTGATAAAGTTTAAGAAAAGTTACCAAGTTATTTAGAGATATTCCTCTAAATTCGTAGCTCAGAATTTGCAGATCTGAAGAATAAAATATCCTGATCCCGTTTGTATATACTAAATGAAAACACTAAAATTGTATTAGAAGATACATACACCCGTTCTACTCTTTTTCTGCTTCAACAGTCGGCTAAATGAATTTATTGGGTAAACACAATATATGAGTTTATTAGCTAAACACAATATATGAGCTTGAAACCTCTGCTTAAATAAAAGAAAGTGATGTACGCAGTCCCCAATATATATAATTAAAATAACAATCAAACCGCTCATTTATAAAATATATTTTTACATCCATTTATTTATTATACAAATAGAAAAAATAATAATAAATATTACCAACACATTTCATTTCATTCCATTGCCGAACAACATGATATAAGATAGAATCTTCCTCATAAAATGTGAAATTAAATAGCCATTTTGATTTCTTTATACTTTTCATCGTTGAGTAAAAATTTGTGAAAGATGAACCATGGAGGTAGATTTTTCCATTTAAATTCATGTTTCAAACAATTCATGCTTTCCTAAAGTGACTAATTAATGCAAAAACCCTGCACCAAACTCGGAAATAAAGTTTTATTTCATTTTGGCGTTTTAAACAAACGATTTTCATCCCTTCCGTTTGGATAAACCACGGAGTTGGAGAGTAGATCTCCTAAGAAAAAGTTCCGTTTTTCATTAATATCTCGACAACCCCTGGTCTTAGAAACTCGAAACTTGGACAAAATTTATGGGGAGCTATTTCAAGGCTATCTACAAAATTTCATTAAATTCAGTTCAGACGTTTTCCCGTGATGATGAGACAAACGAAAATTTCGTTTTTTACTAATATCTCGAAAACCACTGGTCCTAAAAACTCAAAACACAGTCTAAATTTTAAGTGGGACTATTTCTAGGCTACCCAAAAAATTTCATCAAATTCGGTTCAGCCGTTCTCCCGTGATGATGGGACAAACAGACAGACAGACAGACAGATTTTCATTTTTATTTATATAGACTAGCAGCATACCCGTTCTTCGTACGGAGTATATAATATAAATGAACTTAAAATTCACAATCATGTGCAAATTCCTATAGTATACTAAATGACATGCTTAATCAAAATATTCTGTTAAAATATTTAATACAATGCTCCTAAAAAGAAACCTCAGGATCTTTGTTCTCATTATACAAAATTATCTTCACGGGTAGATCTGAAGAATAAAATATCCTGGCCTTTTTGCAAGCAAATTTATAAAAAGTATGGAATTGAATCAATATATGCAAAATAATAGCGTATTGTATGGGACCCGTACTACTTATATACGCGAATATTAGAAGATATAACCTGTATTATGACATTACATGTATACATTGAAAATATCAATAAATCCGTAATCTTCAAACCAGTAGGCAGTAATTAATTCCAATATGTGCCCTAATGAAAGTGCTAAAATTATATGGAAAGATAAACCCGTACTACTTATAATGTCATAGATCAGAAGATATGTCCTAGTGTTAGTAAAAGATTACCCGTATTACAATATTTAGTTTGAAAATTTTTTGCCAATATATAACAGATTACTTAATAAATTAAAAATATCAATAATCCCCGTGATCTTCATACCTGAAGGCTTGATTCCAATATATGCCAATATACATGTACTACTTATATTCTCATACATTAGAAGATATACCCGTGAAATTGTAGAAGATTACTCGTACAACGTACAATATATGAGTTTCAACAATTTTTGCCGCAATAAAACAATGCCAAACGAAATTGAAAATATCAATAATCTCTGAATCAATAATCCCCGAAAACATCAATAATAATAATGTCTAAACATGAAGATCGTAATTGATATTATCCAGTCAAAAATTCGATGGCAATGAAATTTATTTTATATACATATCTTCATCATTAAAATCGGAAAAGATTTAATAAAAATCTTCTTCCTCATAAACTCGTTAAATTTAAATCCGTTGTTAAGCGACATGTTATGATTTTCTTCAAATAAATTGGTGGTCAAAATATCGTCTGAATATCTCTAATGAAGGTTTGGCGACATTTTAAAAAATCGCCAAATTTATCGCCAAGTGGGACTGTAGAACTGACAGTCCCACTTGGCGATAAATTGACGAACCATCATCAAAATATTATCCCCTAAAAAAAACACAATTTCGTTTATTTTGGGCAATTTATCAATTTCAAAATATTTTTATGGATTTATAAATATTTTTATCAATTTGGTGACATTTTAAAAATTCGCTAAATGGGTTACTAAGTAGGACGGTTGGACTGACAGACAAATGCTAACGAAACACCATTTCAGTACTTTCTTTTAACAAAACAAATTTAATTTCATTGATTTGCGTCACTTTTATCAATTTGGAGACATTTCCACTAATTTGGTAAAGTTTAAGAAAAGTTACCAAGTTAGCGATATCCAGCCAAATTCGCAGCTCTAAATTCGCAGATCTGAATAAAATATCGTGATCCAGTTTGTATATACTAAATGAAAACACTAAAATATTATTAGAAGATATACCAATTCTACTCTTTTTCTGTTTAAACAATTGGATAAATGAATTTATTCGGTGAACAGAATATAAGTTTATTAGCTAAACACAATATATAAGCTTAAAACCTCTTTGCTAAAATACATGAAAGTGATGTATGCAGTTCGCAATTAATATAATTAAAGAAAAATCAAACCGTTCATTTATAAGATATATTTTAATATCCATTTATTTATTATTCAAATCGAAAAAATAATAATACTCATTAACAAACACATTTAAGTCCATTCCTTTGTCGAGCAACATGATATAAGATAGAATCTTCCTCATAAAATGCGAAATTAAATAACCGTTTTAATTTCTTTATACTTCTAATCGTTGAGTAAAAGCTCGTGAAATATAAAACATGGATGTAGATTTTTCCATTTAAATTCATGTTTCATACAATTCATGCTTTCAGATAGTGACTATTTAATGCAAAAATCCTGCATCAAACTCAAAAATAAAGTTTTAATTCCCTTTGACGTTTTAAACAAACGATTTTTATCCTTTCCGTTTGGATAAACCACGGAGTTGGAGAGTAGAACTCCTATAAAAAAAGTTCCGTTTTTCATTAATATCTCGACAACCCCTGGTCTTAGAAACTCGAAACTTGGGCAAAATTTATGGGGGGCTATTTCAAGGCCACCCACAAAATTTCATTAAATTCGGTTCAGCCGTTCTCTCGTGATGATAAGACAAACGAAAGTTTCGTTTTTTACTAATATCTCGAGAACCACTGGTCGTAGAAATTCCAACCACAGACTAAATTTTAAGTGGGGCTATTTCTAGGCTACCCACAAAATTTCATCAAATTCGGTTCAGCTGTTCTCCCGTGATGACGGGACAAACAGACAGACAGACAGACAGACAGACAGATTTTCATTTTTATTTATATAGATTTATATTCTTTCCCAGATATTGAATTTTCGTCATTGCGTCGTCATTTTCCTTGATTTAGCATCATTTTTATCCATTTGGCGAGTTTTCGTTAATTTAGCTACTAAATAATCAAAGACTTGTAAAGTTGATTTATTTTCAAATAACAGTGTGAAAAAAGTTCATTTTCAAATCTAATAAAATAAAATGCAAATGGAAAATTTACCGACACATATTTCTGACTATGTTTGAAAGATATGAAATTGATATGATTTTTTTTAAATTGCAATCTCAAGATGCATATAATTTTTTTTAAATCATCAAGCAAGTAAATGTTCAGTGTAGTTTGAAAAAAACATTTCACTTTCTTTCTTTCGTGGATTCACACGTTTTAGTCACCCCTGTATACGAATCACAGTTTTTTAAAAATTTCTGAACAAATATTTGTGTACAATATCTTTAAAATTCAAAGTACTCATTAGTATAAATACGAAAGATGAAATATTTTTATTTTATTTGAAAAACATCTTGTCAACATGGAGTAGTTAATACTTGTATTGGCAGAAATAAAACTTGCTATATGCCACAATAATATAAACTTCTATGGGTACTGATTTAGTAACCATGCAGCCACCATTTTGCCACCATGCAGTCGGCTAATTTATTAAACACTAAACACTTGAGAGGACTTCGCCTATAGAAGATGCTCCCAAAATTTGAGTCAGGCTCTCATTGCAGATAAGGTAACAACATATAAAGCTGACATAAAAGTTTGAACCACATCTTAGATTAACAACAGAATTCCTGTAAAATAATTTAGATCATCAATGCTTTAATGGTATATTATATTAATTATTTTGGAATGTACTATAAGCAACAGATTAAGGGATTATAGTGCGGTCCTTTGTTTATAAAATACAGCGGTTGATGCATTAGGTAAAGTTGTGACACATTGTAACTACACCCCCTTCCCGGTCGTCCATTTTGTTACTCTAAGTCCTCTGGATGAGTCGGACGGCCTGGGGTTTCCACATTGTAACTACATACATTAAACATGTAATAGTATTTGCTAATTGCCTTTTGTAATTCTAAGAAGAAAATATTAAAAACAGAATCAAAATAGCTGAAATTCATGTTTGCCTGCTTTAAATATGTTGTATAAAACTTTAAAATAAGAGGAATTTGAATTCAACACTAAATAATACTAATGATTGAATGATTTTAAACAAGCGAGCAAGATCAATGTACCATGAATCAGCTGAATCAATGAAACAAAAATCCACCTAATCAACAGAAAAATATCTGGCTGACTGAAATATTTCAATAATTACATTACGTACCAAAATATGAATCATAGCTTAAATGAGTTTCGCTAATGATACACATGTAAATAGAAAAATATGCATTACTTTCATAGAAATGTTTCAATCCGAAATAAGATGAAGTAAAAAAAATCGAATCTCCGTGTTTCAGAATACATAAACAAACTAATAACACGTCTTGGTGCCACTCCTGTGTCCAGTGTCGTCGTTCGTCGCACCACGGTAGACACGCCTGTCTATGTTGCAGTCTATGTCAAGGGAATGCAGTCTATGGCAAGGGAACGTCTGTCTATGTCAAGGGAAGCCGCAACAATGGTCGCCGTGTTGACAATCGGTGATGCTGCAGACGTCGTTGCACTGTTTGTGCGGACACTTGTCGTCCTGTGCAAATGAGCCAAGTTCCTGATTCAGGATACGTGACGTGACTATACGATCCAGCAAGACCGAGAGGACAACATGTCTGTCCTCTCGGGCGTTAGTGGTCCGGGGCCGTTGAGATCCTGCACGGCGTTCAGTATGGTCCACCTGAACCCATCGATTCCATATTCGCCTGAGAGTCACAGGATTCCGACCAAGGCGAGCAGCAATGTCGCGGCATGATAGAGTGCCGATAGACCACGATCTTTCAGATGTTTAATTTCGACACATGCTGGTAGGAGTTTCTCCTTCTTACATGAGGCATAGCACGACCTTCACACAAACAACCAACGTTCAAATGCGATTTTCGAAAGAAAAACCCGCTGTCCAATCGTCCCTTTTATATACAATGTAGATGGCATTACTCATACCTGCTTTGTGCGCATGCGCTGAAATGCTAATCATTTGTATATCCCAGCATGTAGTACCTTTCATGCAAATTTGGTGTTTTTTGCATGCCGCCTTTTTAGTGTAGCAGTTTCAATGGTTAGCAGTGTATGTTTCTCTACCAAATATATCAACATGTATAACTTATTACATACCTACACTATCGCATATTGGACATAGCGTATTTTAGGACAATAGGATTGTGATATAAATCTAACCGATTGACTTATGCGAAATCTCTTAAAAATACAATATTTTTGTCCTGTTATTAGTTAAACAAGATTTCCAGGAAAGTCTTGGAACAATTTTAATTTCCTCAATAATCGCCGATATATTGTTCCAATAACAAAAATATTTCAAATAAGTTTACAAATTACATTATAATCAGTTTTAAATCGTGAAAAGGAAAATACGAAACTTCTGTCTGAAAAATACGGAATTTTACTTTTTGTGTTCTCCAATTCATAATTTTTTATTTGCTAACAATTTTTTCATACATTAACATACAAAACCCAAATAAGTTGGATTCTTTTGCAACTAAATATACAGAGATACTGAAGCCCAAATTTACCGCAGTTTTTGCTAAGAAATTTGAGAGTGTGTACAAATAGTTTTGCGAGTCATGTCAATTTGTCAGCAAATATATGTATTTTATGCATACGTATATTGTCGCCCTTCTAAACAAACGATTAGTTGTTAAATGACTTTATTTCGATCTAAACTGTCCGAGCTATCAAAAAGTGTAAAGTATCTCTTTATACTGCCGAGTTAATGCCATCCAATTTAAACAGGAATACGGTGGGGGCGACTTGACTGTAACCTTCTTCGCTTGCCACCAACCTTTCGGAAGGATATTCCAACCCGCATATTTAATGCGTTCGTACCTTAGTGCAGAGATACTGACTATTTATGCCTGCTCAAAGGTTCTTACTCCATGTAAACACGAGGGCAATTTGGGCAGAGCCGAAATTCGAACTCGGGTTCTACTAGTGCAAACCCCCTGTCTTAACCACGTCTTATCAAGCCTCTAAAGGACTTTCTAGAACACGCTGATATATCCTAAGGATATGCCATTAAATAAACTGTAAAATAAATATCTTGAAATGTTTAAATTTTATTTTATATGGCCCTTCAAGCCTAATCTGAAATGTTGGATCTGCAAACGTGGGGAAGTGATTTCTTAAGCTATATAATTCAATGTTTAATATCTCGGTGAACTTTGCTCTTAAAGTATCGAACTTTTTTCAGATTTGTATGTTAATGCGTGGAGAAATATTTAGTGATTGGATAATATTTGATTGAAGTACAATATAAAAGTTTGATTTCGAATTTTTCAGACAAATACGTTACTCGATTTAAAATATTTATAAGATAAATATTTATAAGAAATAACCTTATTAATATCATTTTTGTAATCGAGAAAGATATCTACGACTAACTGTTGAGGAATTAGAGAACGTTTCATGACTTTCTGGGCTAACCTGTATACATGCTGTATATTTCTGTATAGCATATATTTTTAAACAAAGGCTATTGTGGGAAAGTATCATATTTTTAAAAATTATATATCTATGTAAATTAGTTATCAAATATAATTTATTAAAATTGAAAATTTAAGCCCTATCGAAGGAATTCTATTATGTAGCTACTTTCCCTGATTCAAAGGTGGCATCTGAGAATTCAGCTTCTAAAACTTATTCCTTTATCTTCCATAAATATTTTTAAATAAAATTGAAAATGTAATGAGATTTCGTTTGATCAGGTTAATTAATTTGAGACATATCAGTTCTCTTCGGCGCTGCTCCCAGTTAGGGAGTAGCGAGTTATATAAAATAGGTTAAACTTGGTTAACAATAACTTATATTCTAACGGGAAGTGAAACCCTGTCCATTCTAACTGCATCGAGCTTGCAAATAGCCACTATTGTTCTAAATTTAGTCATTTCAGGGGGTGTTGCTTTTGGCCATATAAATTTACATGTCGGTATTTAACTTAACTCGTGGTCCACCGTGCGCCACCACTAGTGGTCCATCACTTCTCGTGGTGTACCGTTAAACTGCCAAGTAATTTAGGGGTAATCACTGGAATTTAGAGAATAGTATCGAAACTTAAAAAAGTTTCATTTATTATCAAATTCATTTTATCAAAATCTTCAATTTAAGACTTAGTGAAGGGAAAATTATTAACTTCACATTTTGTGATTCACAGACGACCATTTATGTGTCCATTTAAATTTGCAATTAGTAATTATATACAGAACTATTCAAAATTAGAGGACAAAATGCAATAAAGGTCTTCATCGAAAAATTAATCTACGTACATGATTACACTTTAAAATTATATTAGATACTGCTTTTTTTATGTTTTTGAATTTTTTGTTTATATTTGCATTTTCTGATCATATGGTGTAAATCCCATTATTTTTATCACATTGTTATAAATACTCGTATATATTGAATTGCGATAATTCGAGAAATTTTGAAGTAGCTTTTAGCCTGTAAAAGTATGCCAAGGCTTGTTCTTTTGTACAGAAAAAGTATTACTTTTCTACGTAATTTTGCTTATTATTGCTTTCCTTCCAAAATAGGTTACATTGTAACCATATAGGTTACATTGGTTTTCGCCTATTTAAAACACACACACACACACACACACACACACACATGCCAACATCAACCAACCAAAGTTACACCAACAAAAGTTATTTCTGGTGTCCAGGAACTCCAATGATATACCTACTGTTGAAATACGACATGTGTATAAATCACTATTGCCCTACTTCTTTAAGGCTGCATTGGATAAATTGAAAAGTTTTATTAATTTACATCTATGATCGTACCTGTTAAATAGCACAAGACACAATCAGTATCTCTGTACTTTTTTTGTTACTCGGGGTCATCAAATTGAATGTATGTCAACAGAAAATCGTTTTGACTAGTTCAAAATTTTATGATCGATTTTGAAATCTCCCTAGGGACTGATATATTAATATTACTAACAATTCAAATTTGAATGTGTTAATGGATTTGGACAAAACTTTTATGCTAATCTGTAATTTACCACAAAATGAATCATACACATTTAAGGAAATACAGCAGGTGAAGATATCATGGAAATCAGCCGAGTAGATTTAACACATCAAGCAGAAGATTGAACAATTCAACAAGAAGAGCAAGTCTGTTACGTCTCGAAGATCGCGAATGTCATGTCGAGAAAATCGCGTGGGATAAGCCGAGAAGATCGCGTCTGCTACGTCGAGAAGGCAGCATCCGTCACGATGAGAAGGCGTGTTTTGGAATTCAAACCATAGAAGCTGTCTGTGGCGTATGTTAAAATTCAATTTGGAGAACGGTTGTTACATCTCATGGGGTTTATATCAATCTCAATGGGTCGAAGTTAGAAGTACACACATGCTCGCGCCTGGTCTATAGACTTTGGTCAATTGTCGCATATGACATGTTTTACAATGCATGCATAACAATTGTCGCATATGGCATGTTTTTGTTTCTACACTGCAATCAAGTATATATTTGGTGCTGATGAGCTTTAAGAAGAAAAGCAATACATTGTTCATTGATAATTCAAATGAGTAAAGGGAGCGTTTTTATAAACATAATCTCTGAAGACTCGTAATCTCATTTCGTTTCTTATCATTCAACCAGTATGATAAATGACAAGAAATATCAATCATGCGTAAAGCATTGATTATGAAACAATTTCGAACTTCAATGCAATTTTGTATAAGCATCTCTAAAATGCGATACATTCATCGGTAATATTTTAAAAATTATCACAATAATATATTAATTTATCATATTTGAAAACCTATAACTTTATCGAAAAAAATGAACTTCATTCAAATGACAGCATTGAAATATAAATTGCCTGGCTTAAACATCTCTAAAATGCGATACATTCCACGGTAATATTTTTAAAATTATCATAATACTACAATAATTTATTAAATTTGAAAACTTCATCGAAAACAACTGAAATTCATTCAAATGACGTCATAGAAATATAAATCTCTGTGGAAACCCCAGGCCGTCGGACTCATCCAGAGGACTTGAGTAACTATTTGGACGACCGGGAAGGATATAAATCTCTGTGTAAATTAATGTTTCATTAATATCAGCGATATTGCAGACTCTATAATCTAAATAATTTTGCGTTAAAGAAATGAATCAATTCTAATGCCCATTCTACATCTTTTGGTATTCATATTCTCCATTAGTGAAAATTAGGCTTCGTTGTAGAAATAATCAAAGTTTGATGATCATTTAAACTCAAATATATTGTAATTGCATTGTTTCAGTATGTAGATGCATAGAATTTAAATAAAAATAAAGCAGTTTTAGGACGGATACAACACTAAATATGATTTAAAAAGAACATTACATATCGCGATTTTGACACAAGATGGATGCCATATTTTGTTTTGAAGTGGGTCACATGAGCTCTTCATATAAAGGGTGTAATTATTATTTTAATTTTTATTTAAAAAACTACTGAATATATTTTGCTGAATTTTTTTATGTATTTTATGGGATAATTTGAATATTTCCTAAAAATTTTGAAGCAATTTGTGAATTTCGAATTCGCTTAAAAATGTTTGAAAAATTAGGTCGCATAGGATTCAATGTATTTCATTGTTTTCACCCGAATTCAATCCAAAACTAATTGGGTGATATTTTTCATTTATATTTCCATAGGTCCCACTGACCGTCTGAACAACATACTAAAATTTCATTTTTATAAAGTCATTTTTATGGCAGTTATCGTGTTAACGCACAGACAAACAGATAGACAGAGTGAATAAAGATATAAACACTTTTCAACGATGTTGTAAAGTGTTAAAAACTCATTTTATAGTACTACTCATTTTGGTTTTGTGCGAATTTTTCAAATTTTTTATACTTATTTTTTTATATGTAAAATAACTTCTGTTTTCAAACTTCTGTCTGTTCAAATTTTAATCATTATACAAAGCAACGGGCTTCAATGTATAGTAAAAAATTCGGGCTGGACCGCATCGATGCTGGCTTTGAGTATTTTGTTTTGAAAAATTTTCGGGCTTTTGCAGAGTCTCTAAATATTTTATAGAATAAATATTTTCTTTGGAATTAATGTCCGGATAATATCCTGCAAACTGCATACGCTCAGTACTTTCACTCAAAATGTACTCGACCATCAAAAGAAAATCTGAATCCACTTCCGTAGCGTAGAATCTCACAAAGTGTTCAAGGACACATTTTCGCCGTCACAGTACCCTCTGTGAACACGCGCAGGTATGGCAAAGGAAAATCAGCTCATATCATATTTACTATACCGGTGTTCCTATTACTTTTTAGTAAGCGCTTTTCTTACACGGGTACCGCCGGGAAATTCATTCAAATACTTGATAAAGGAAGGTCTCTGCAGTCTGCAACGGGAAATCTAAGCGTCAGACGACAATAAACTTTGGTACATAGACTTTTCAGGACGAAAATAACTGCACCACGGCTTTATATTTAGAAATTTCCAATTAATTTCATAGTTATTCATGTTTTAACCGATTTGCAACGAGTTTGGGCACATTCACAAATACGGTTTGTTATTGATTTTTCGACGCCCTCGATTTTTATATTGCGAAAATATATTTATTACCGTGCTATTCAAAGTTTATTGTTTAACCTTAACTCCTACCTCCTTAGCATCACAGGCCGTTCGGAAGAAATAATTTGTAGAAGCCATCCGTTGAATAGTTATGCATTTTTTTGAAGCCAGCGAAATCTTCAACATTTTGAATCAGTGTATCGTTCACCATTGATGTTCGGAATCGACATGTTGCGAACGCGCAATATTGTTTTTGGCACATCCTATTTTGTCTATCTCGAATGCCAGGAGCAAGAAAAACACAGCCCATGACGTGAGAATGGCGTGTGGAAGATATGCGATCCGGGTTGCCAGGATTTCTTATATGTAGCAGAAAGGTTATCAGATTTGGCGATTTATCCATAATTTGGTGTATTCCGAAATGTTCCTGAAACTTCACGAAATAACTGTTACTCCAGGAGATATGAAGAGATTTCCAGAAATTTCTACAGAAGGTATGAAGGGACTCACTCCTCCGTTTCAGGAGAGTGACACGAGCTACATTGTACTGTGACGTTGTCAATGTTTTGAGAATAGTAGCGGTTGCTTTGTGATATCACTTTCGTCAACATTCTGTGATTGATACTGCGTATTCTGTGAAATTAGTGGAGCATTTAAGTACTGTTTGATTATATATTGTTTCTGTTCACTTTGTGCTTGTGAATAAACGTAATTTATCCAGAAACTTTTCCTCGTTCTTGTATCCTGAGTATTCAGCAACGATTTTAGAGGATACGTTCGTAATAATATCTAGATCGCTATGTCCATCAGTTAGCAAACATATATAATAAACCTTCTGTTGGTGGCTAAACTGATTCCTCAATAAGTCGAAATTTATTTATTATTTTTTTTACTCACATCCTTTTAGCGATTCGGACTCCTTGTAAAGGTAGAAGGAAGGGAATAGTTTCTTGGGTATGGTATTGTTGCTCCGGTTGTTACGGATTGTATACATTTTCTTTATATAATTTTCTGTTGGAATCTTTGCACTAGTTGCACGGATTGTATGCGATTGCATGTTTATATTTTACATGAATATTTTTGTTTGCTATTTTTGTAGATCATTAAATTCAATTCATCTTTTCTGAGCAATGAGTGTACATTTCCTAGTTCTACATATTGCACATTTAATGCTGAAAAAAATACACGATCGTAGTGCGTTGTATATATCAACACACTTGTGCATGAGAGAAAAAGTTCCTGTTTAAATAAACTCGTTCAGGTGTTGATTTTGAAGGAGGGTGGGGAAAGACACATTTTGGATGTCCCGTCGTCCAAACGGCTGCTTAAGTCCTAGGACAGGTCGAACGGTCTGGGTTTTTGACACTCTTGGATGTTTTCTTTACATCTATTGAAGTAAGACATCCTAACTTCAATATCCCGGAAATAAGAATAAAAAACTGAAAAGCAACGATATAATTTCAATACTGGCGTCTTTTGCCCCTGCCCTATAATACATACTACATTAAAAGTATTTATCAATGTCTGTCTGTCCCTCTTCACATACTAGAATTTAGGAATAATTTGGTGAACTCGTCTAAAAATGTTGTAGCAATTAGCCTCATTATCACCAACTTTCAGGAAATGTTGGCAAGTTAACAAAAAATTAACATTTTTCAAAGCATTTTTTTTTACTTTAATTATCCCTGTTGCTATATAAATGCTTTTAATTTTCTATTTTTGATGAAAAATAGAGCTAGTTTTACTGTTCGTAGGAAAAGTACATTTCATTAGTTCGAATTAGGGCTTTATCTAATTAAATATGCGATGTCCAAATAAAAAAATAGGTTAGTGGTTTTTATCGAAATTGAACAAGGTCCTAACATTTTTTTAAATTTAATTCAAAACACGCAAAAAACTAAACAAATTTATACATAGTACTGACATATTGTAACAAAAGAAAGACATTTTATATGCAGCTGTTTATTTTAAAGCAAATTACATCACTTACACGTTACCATGTTCAGTTTGTGGAATATTACCCAGTTTTAATCAATTATCAAGAAACACCATAAATTATAAAACATTGTTTTTTTACCAAATAGATCAATATTTTATAAGTATTACATACCTATACGATCACATTTTGGGCATAGTGTATTTTAGAACAATAAGATTAAGATTTAAATAAAAGCGTTTGACTTATGCGAATTCAAGTAGAAACACAATACTTTTGTCCTGTTATCAATTAAATAGGGTTTCACGGAATGTCTTGGAACAACATTTATTTCCTAAAAGCTTAATCGCAGATATATTATTCTGATTACACAAATATTTCAAATAAGTTTACAAATTGTATTATAACCAGTTTTAAATCATTGAGAAATGGAAAATACGAAACTTGTGGCTGAAAATTTTGAGATGTTACTTTTTGTGTTCTCCCTCATTCCAAACTGCTGAAAATTCCTTCATATATTAACAGGCAAAATCCAAATAATTTGGATTCACTTTTTTTTCAAATTTTATAGAGATACTGAAGCTCAAATTTACCGTAGGTTCTTGGAGAGGAATTGGAGGTTGTACACAAATTATATACATACAGTTGTAGATTTGTGTTATGCCAATATGTCAACAAATATCACATATTATGCATGCGTATATAGTCGCCCTCCAAAACAATGACTGGAAGTTAATGACTTTCTTTATTTCGATCTAGACCGTCCAACCTTCCGCAAGGTTTAAAGTACATATGTTTGTACGCCCGGAACAAATATAAACCCAATATAAACATGAACACTGTAGGGGCGACTTTCACATGGAACGTAGCCTCCTTCTTTGCCACCAACCTTTCAAAAGAACCTTCAAAGACACAGATTTAACTAAATCGTAGCTTTGAGGTAAGGGAATAGGAGAATTTCTCCCCTCCCCCGGACGTTCAAGGTAAAAAAGATGGGCATTAAGCTAATCGATTTTGTACACCTTATCCTCGAGTTTGCCCCACTGATATCAATGGCTCCTCTCTTGAAAAAGCACTATTGCCGGACATACGTATCGACATCCCAAAGCAAAGCCAGACTACACAATAACACGGGCACTGCTAAAGTTCAACGTTGTCATTGGGCTAACAGCGTATTTCTGGTTCTCTTCGGACCCTTACACGTCTATTGCCTGAATCGTCGATGGTGTTCCACCTGTGGACGGACAAGAAATTTTCGGTTGATTAACTAAATTAAAGGAGAGTACCATAATTTTTAAAAATATTTTAATATAGTATATTTTATATCAAATTCAAGTTATTAAAAAACACATTATAAGCTGTTCTGAAGGGAAAATATGTAACAACTTTCAGTTATTCACAGACCACTAAGACTATGTTTCCTATTTAAAATTTATTTTATCTACCATAAATATTATGAAATAAAATGCAATATAAATTGAGCTTTCATTTTTTTTGCAATTGGTTCTTTGTGTTTTTGACACTATATATTCCAGAACGTTGCTTCGAATACATAAGCAGCAAGTTAAAATACATTATCATAATCTCTCGGAAGTAGGGAATATTGGTTTCTGCAGACTGGACTATCGTGTGAAATAATATCCAATTTCACTATATCTGGGTTTCTAATTTAACTATTTTGGGCTCACAATAAATCATTTTATGCTACATTTAGCCATGGAAATTCATGTCTAGTTATTTAGCCACATATATAGCCCAGGCTTGGGCAGGAAGTCTCTCACGGTTCTCCCGGACTGCCAAGAAATTTTGGATTAAATACCTAAATTAAAGGAAGGTACCATAATTTTAAAAATTATGTTTTATTAAAGTAAATTTTTTATAAAATTCAAGTTATTAAATAAGAAAGATCAATTATGCATAAAGCGATGATTATGAATCACTTCCCAACTGAAATGTAATTTTATTTAAACATCTCTGAAACGCAATAAATGCAACTCTGATATTTTTTAAATTATCACAGTACAACAGTAATATATTGTACCCGAAAATCTAAAACTTCATCAAAGAAGATAATGCTATAGTTAAACAGAATGAAATTTATTCGAATGCAGTCATCGAAATATATATCGCCTACCTCGCTATGCAAAACCAATGAATATTTTATTCATATCATTTATATTTCTGACTCCAGAGTTAATTGATTTGCTTGAAAAATATTCAGCAATTCATATACAGCTCATCTTACTATCGCATGATTTGTTTATATTTTGCATGCATTATTGCATTAAATTTGAGCTTCTTTGTAAGAATATTTAAAGTTTAGTGATTTCTTAAAGTAAAAAAATATTATAATTACACTGGCCCAAAATTTAGATACTTGGAAAATACACAAAAGTAAAGCGTTTTTATGATGGATGCAACATTAAGTATACATTTAAACGATCTTTAAACATCACGACTTTTACACAGCGGAACAAAATTGTCATATTTTATTTTGAATTGTGTCACGTGATTTCTTTATATATATGGGTGTAATTAGTATTTAAATTTTTATTTTAAAAACTAAACTTATTTTGCTGAATTCTTTTACACATTGAATGCGTACGGCGCGGTAGTTCAGTGATTAGCGCGTGGGATTACACTAGGTAACCCCGGGTTCCCTCCGCTGGCAAAACTGTCGCCGGGTTCACGCGGAGTACAATCACATTAAGCATGTGGGTCCGTAAGTCCTTCCGAGAGTTTGGTGGTAGGAGAAGGAGGATAAGATCTATTTTAAACTAAAGCTAATGGTTCATCGAATTGAGCAGAAGAGCCGGATTTTCTAAAAAAATCAATATTTATTTCATTCAGATCTTTAAGAATAGCAAAAAAGTAAAATACAAACGCTTCCCAAACTATCCAAGTGTTTCTTTTTTGACCTCACACTTTTAAGGTTGGAAATCGTTTGTTTAAAACTTGAAAAAGAAATAAAACTTTATCTCTGAGTTTGGTATGAGATGTTTGCGCTAATTAGTTGCTTTCTGAAAGCATGAATTATTTGAAACATGAATTGAAATGGAAAATCTATCACCATGGTTTATATTTCACAAGCTTTTTCTTAACAATGAACAGTATTAAGAAATCAAAATGATTCCATCTTATACCATGTTGCCGGCAACGCAATTAAATTATGTTTGTAAATTGTGTAATATATTGTGCTTAGGCAATAAATTCATTTAGCCGATTGTTGCAACAGAAAAAGAGTAGAACTGGTATATCGTCAAATACAATTTTAGTGTTCTCATTTAGTATATATAAACGGGATCTGATCTGAATATTCAGAGCTATGAATTTGACGAGATATCGCTAACTTGGAAACTTTTCTTAAACGGACGAATTCAAATGATTCAAATTGACGGAAATGTCACCAAATTGTTAAAAACGGCGTAAATAAATGAAATTAAACTTGTTTTGTTAGAGGAGAGTACTGAAATGATGTTTCAGTAGCATTTGTCTATCAGTCAAACCGTCCCACTTAGTAACGCATTTAGCAATTTTTTTAAATATCACTAAATTCATGAAAATGGTTGCAAATCCATAAAAATATCTTGAAATTGATAAAATTGAGCTAAACAAATAAAATTAATTGTGTTTTGTTAAGGGATAGTATTGGGGTGATGTATCGGCAATTTTTCGCCAAATGGGACTACCAGTTCCACACCCAATTCTTACAATTCTTCACTTGGCGATAAATTTGATGATTTTTTAAAATATCGCTAAATTGACGAAAATAACGCCAAACCTTCCATAGAGAAAGCATTATTCAGAGGATATTTTTTCCACCAATTTATTTGAAGGAAATAATATCATGCCACTTAGCAACGGATTTAAATCCAATGTGCTTATACGGTAGATTATTTTTATTAAATTTTTTTTAGATTTGAATAATAAATATATTTATCTTAAATAATAAAAGGCAATGTCTGTCTGTCTTTGTGTCAGTCTGTGTGTCAGTCTGTGTGTCTGTCTTATGCACTATACGTTCAGCGACCGCGCGTCAGAGAGCTACGAAATTTAGCAATCGGAGACACGGGGGGGGGGGGACACGTGAAAACCGATTATTATAATTTTAATTTTTTTTTTATATTTAATGTTTTATGCGATTTCGACAGTTTTTTTGCCATTTTTGCCCTTTTTTCTCCACGATCTACACGTCGTAGAAAAAAACAAATCACGCCACCGGACAGAGCAGTCAATTGCGAGTAAAAATATATAAATTTCAAATCACAGAGACAAATTCTAATATTTTTTAAGGATTTTAAAACAAAAGTCACTTTCGGTTAGAAAAAACAACTTTCTTTTTTAAATCCTCCCATTGTAAAAACTACTCATAATTTCGACTAATAATTTACACTTTTAGAAAGGTCAAAGATCTGGCATTCTTACAAGTCTAATCTGATCAAGAAATAACGAAATTGCCCGCAGGATCGCAATTTTAAAGACGTCATGATTTTATATTTCTCTGCAATCCGCAAGTTCTTCAACGGCATTTTCTCCCTCGGCAGTAGTTTTTTACCCGTATCCATGGAGACCGCGCTTTCAGTTTTAAATGAAATAAGAGCTTAGCATATGTATTGGATACATCGGGTGAAATTATTATATTTATATGATATTTTAAATGGATATTTTAAAATGGATATTTTAATTTATGGATATTTTGAATGGATATTTTAAATAATTTAAATGATTGAATTATGGTGCTTCGAATTGTGGTGATATATTTGAAATTAATATATTTATGGATTGGTGGAACGATATGGATGGTTGATAGAACGATATGAATTTTTTAAATAGATATTTTAATTTATGGATACTTTAAATGGATATTTTAATTTACAGATATTTTAAATGGATATTTTAATTTTATGGACATTTTAAATGATGGAACGATGTAACTAGGATGATGGAATTAAGAGCTTAATTATAAAATTTAAATTACCGCGCGGGAAGTTAGCGCGCGTGAAGTTAGCGCGCGAGAATTGCACTCGGTAGGCTCGGGTTCGTTTCCCGCCACTGACGTGAAGTACGATCACGTCAAACATATGGGTCCGTAAGTCTCAGAGCAACAGCATACCCGTCCTTCGTACGGAATTTATAATATAAAGAAAATTATAATTCGCAATCTTGTGCAAATTTTGTTAAACTATTAAATTTATTGTTCCTAAAGAGAAGTTTAAGAATATCTGTCCTCACTAT
The DNA here is from genome assembly GCA_951213105.1 of Amaurobius ferox. NCBI lineage: Eukaryota > Metazoa > Arthropoda > Arachnida > Araneae > Amaurobiidae > Amaurobius > Amaurobius ferox. Next base: position 129,377,680 of record OX578135.1, on the reverse strand, counting down.
GCAAAATTATCTTCACGGGTAGATCTGAAGATTAAAACATCCTGACCCCTTTTGTAAGCTAATTTACAAAAAAAAAAGGAATTTAATTTATATATGCAATCCTGTACTACTTATATTGTCGCAGAATAGGAAGATTGCCAGTGTGTTAGTAGAAGATTAACCGTATTACAATATGAGTCTCAAAAATATTTGCCATAATAAAAGAGATGACGTAATAAATTGAAAAATTGAAAATATCAATAATCCCTGTACTCTTTATACCAGATGGTCGTAATAGATCCCAATATATGCCAATATATATCAATACATATGCCAATATACCTGTGCTACTTATATTCTCGTAGATTAGAAGATATACCCGTGCATTTGTAGAAGATTACTCGTGCAACGTACTATATATGAGTTTCAACAATTTTCGTCATAAATAAACAATGGCATAATAACTTGAAAATATCAATAATCCCTGAATCAACAGTCCCCGAAAATATCAATGATAATAATGTTTAAACCTGAAGACCGTAATGGATAATATCCAGTCAAAAATGCCATGTCAATGAAATTTATTTTATATACATATCTTCATCATTCAAATCGGAAGAGATTTAACTAAAATCGTATGGCACACAACACATTGGATCAGTTGCTAAGCGACATGGTATCATTTGCTTCAAATAAATTGATGGAAATCATATCGTCTGAATAATGAAATCTCCATGGAAGGTCTGGCGACATTTTCGTCAATTTAGTGATAACTTAAAAAATCGCCAAATTTATCGCCAAGTGGGACTATAGAACTGACAGTCCCATTTTGCAACAAATGGATGAAACATCATCACAATACTATCCCCTAACAAAACACAATTATTTTCATTAATTAAGCGCAATTTTATCAATTAAATGATATTTTTATGGATTTACAAATATTTTTATCAATTTGGTGATATTAAAAAAATCGTCAAATGTGTTACTAAGTAGGATGGATGGACTGACCGACAAATGCTACCGAAACATCATTTCAGTACTCTGTTCTATGAAAACAAATTTAATTTCATTGATTTGCGTCTTTTTTATCAATTTGGAGACATTTCCGCTAATTTGGTAAAGTTTAAGAAAATTTAGCAAGTTAGCGATATTCCGCCAAATTCGTAGCTCTGAATTTGCAGATCTGAGAAATAAAATATCCTGATCTAGTTTGTATATACTAAATGAAAACACTAAAATTGCAAAAGATACACCCGTTCTACTCTTTTTCTGCTTCAACAATCGGCTAAATGAATTTATTGGGTAAACACAATATATGAGTTTATTAGCTAAACACAATATATGAGCTTGAAGCGTCTTTGATAAAATAAATGAAAGTGATGTACGCAGTCAGCAATTTATATAATTAAAAGAGCAAAAAAATTAAAAGAGCATTTATAAAATACATTTTTACATCCATATATTTATTATTCAAATCGAAAAATAAAATAATAAATATTAACAACACATTTAATTTCATTCCGTTGCCAAGCAACATGATATAAGATAGATTCTTCCCCATAAAATGTGAAATTAAATAGCCATTTTGATTTCTTTATACGTTTCATCGTTGAGTAAAAGCTTGTGAAAGATGAATCATGGAGGTAGATTTTCCCATTTAAATTCATGGTTCAAACAATTCATGTTTTCCTATAGTGACTAATTAATGCAAAAATCCTGTCCCAAACTCGGAAATAAAGTTTTATTTCATTTTGACGTTTTAAACAAACGATTTTCATCCTTTCCGTTTGGATAAACCACGGAGTTGGAGAGTAGAATTCCTATGAAAAAGTTTCGTTTTTCATTAATATATCCACAACCCTTGGCATTAGAAACTCGAAATTTGGACTAAGTTTATGGGGGTCTATTTCTAGGCTATCCCCAAAATTTCATCAAATTCACTTCAGCCGTTCTCCCGTGATGGTGGGACAAACAGACAGACAATCAGACAGACAGATAGACAGACAGACAAACAGACAGACAGAGATATTTTCAATTTTATTTATATAGACTAGCAGCATACCCGTTCTTCGTACGGAGTATATAATATAAAAAAACTTATAATTCGTAATCATGTGCAAGTTCTGTTAAAATATTAAATTTATTGCCCCTAAAGAGACGTTTAAGAATATATGTTCTCACTATGCAAAATTATCTTCATGGGCAGATCTGAAGAATAAAACGTCCTGGCCCCTTTTGTAAGCAAATTTACAAAAAATTGGAATTGAATCAATATATGCAACCCCGTACTACTTATATTGTGGCAGATTAGAAAATATGCCAGTGCGTTAGTAGAAGATTACCCGTATTACAATATAAGTCTCAAAAATCTTTGCCAAAATAAAAGAGATAACGTAATAAATTGAAAATATCAATAATCCCCGTACTCTTTATGCCAGCAGGTCGTAATTGATTCCAATATGTGCCATAATATATCAAAGCATCTGCCAATATAACTTTACTACATATATTCTCGTAGATTAGAAGATATACCCGTGAATTTGTAGAAGATTACTAGTACAACGTATAATATATGAGTTTAAACAATTTTTGTCATAATTAAACAATTGCATAATAACTTGAAAATGTCAATAATCTCTGAATTAATAATCCACGTAAATATCAATAATAATAACGTTTAAACCAGAAGACCGCAATTGAAATTATCCAATCAAAAATGCTATAAGAAAAATCAAATCGTTCTTTTCTAAAATATATTTTTATATAAATTTATTTATTATTCAAATCGAAAAAATGATAATTAAAATTAACAGACAGATTTAATTTAATTGCGTTTCTGAGCAACATGATATAAGATAGAATGTTCCTCATAAACTGCGAAATTAAATAACCATTTTGATTTCTTTATACTTTTCATTGTTCAGTAAAAGCTTGTGAAATATAAACCAAGGAGATAGATTTCCCATTTAAATCATGTTTTAAACAATTCATGTTTTCAGGAAGTGACTAATTAGTGCAAAAAATCTCCCCCCAAACTCAGAGATAGAGTTTTAATTCACTTTCAAACGATTTTCAAGCTTTTCGTTTGGATAAATCACGGAGTTCGAGAGTAGAACTCCTAGAAACAAGTTCCGTTTTTAACACTTTACAACAAAGTTGAAAAGTGTTTATGACTTTGTTCATTCTGTCTGTCTGTCTGTCTGTCTGTCTGTCTGTCTGTCTGTCTGTCTGTCTGTCTGTCCGTTAGCACGATAACTGCCGTAAAAATGAGTTTATCAAAATGAAATTTTAGTATGTTGTTCAGACGGTCTGTAGGACCTATGGGAATATAAATAAATAATATCACCCAATTAGTTTTTTATTGAACCCGGGTTGAAAAAATGAAATACATTGAACCCTATGGGACCTAATTTTTCAAACATTTTTTAAGTAAATTTAAAATTCACGAATTGCTTCGAAATTTTTAGGAAATATTCACATTATAGCATAGAATATATAAAAAAAAATTCAGTAAAATATGTTAAGTAGTTTTTTAATTAAAAAAATTATTTAATATAGGGAAAAAAACAAATTCAATTAAATTCTGACTTTGGGATATCTTCCAGAAAGAAAAGAGAGAGATATTATATAATAAATATCTCTCCATTTGTTTAGAAGTTTTGCATATGGGAGTGGCTTCATATTTGAAAATAAATTTGGTAGATAACAATTTTTCATTTTTTTTAAATTTTATGTAACTCTTCATGATAAATTTAATTGATGGCATTTTAAATGCACTTTCCTACGTCCTAGAGAGTTAAAATTTGGTACACAGCTTAAATTTGTTGAACATTTTATTCGACAAAAATTTGATGGATCTTTAAATATAGATCATACATTTTTTTCGAAATGGCCTGAAAATAATCCCCGTTCACTTCTATAAATCATTGGTGTAATATTGTTAAAAATTCTGATGTGGACAGCACATGTCTTTCCCTGCAGACTCATATTCGTTCTCTTTATTTATTCAATGATAATTTGAGTTTATCTGCACAACATAAGTATTTTAAATGACATTGAATTTACACGTTAAACTTAAATTTGGTTCTCATTTGATAGCTGGACTTATTGTCAAAGGTGGCGTAGCGAAAACGCGAAAAAACTAGAATATCTCAAGAACGGCTAGTCCTAGAGTAATGGGGATAGTCTTATTCTTTTTGTTGTCAAAAATCACATATAAAATAGGAATTTAATTGATATAATTGAGCACACGTAGTCTTTTATTTTTATATATAACAATTTTTGCTGGCCCTTTCGCAAAAATAGCCCGTTCCTTTTTCCCGAATCGTAGTAGAATAACCTACAAATGATTTATATACAAAATTTTGTTAAATTTGGTATATAAATCACTTGTAGGTTATTGAAATATTATACTCCAAATTTTGTTAAATTTGGTTCATTAGTTTTTAGCTAGAGTGGATAAAGGCAATTTCTGCGGCCATTTCGCAAAGAAGGCAGATTCTTTCATTACGAATCGTACTATAATCTAATGAACATCAGGATTTCCCACAAAAAACATACCTACCAAATTGTATGAAATTCGGTCCATTAGTTTTTCAATTAGAGTGGATGTAATATCCACACAGACACACAGAAACATACACAGATACACCCTTACACACACAGACGTCTTCCTAAAAGTAGTTTTTTCGTGTTCTAGAAGTCCCAAAACGTGTAGATACTTTGAAAATTCGAGTTCCGATCTTCGGCACGATTCCAATACTTTGAGTACATACACATACACATATATATTATCTGTGTATTATCTGTGTATCTAAATTCCGTGCCTATGCAATTACAATAGTTGTGATTTTAAATGATCCCTAAACTTTTATTATTTCTTCAAGGAAGCCTAATTTTAACATATGCAGAATGCAAATATCTCAAGCGATTGTAAGATGAATTACATAAGAATTGCTGAATTTTTTTCACACAAAATTATTGAGCTCTGGAGTCTGGAATACAAGTTATATGAATGAAATATTCATTGATTTTGCATAAAGAATCAGATGATTTATATTTCGATACAGTTTTAAATATTTAAGTATAATAAATTACTGTAGTACTGTGATAATGTAAAATATATTACCACTGAATGAATCACATTTTAGAAATTTTTAAATGAAATTACATTTCAGTTGGAAAGTGTTTCATAATCAATGCTTATGCATGATTGATCTTTCTTGTTGATTAATATCTCGATAACCCCTGGTCTTAGATACTCGAAACTTGGGCTAAATTTATGGGGGGCTATTTAAAGGCTATCCACAACATTTCATCAAATTCGATTCAGCCGTTCTCCCGTGATGATGAGACAAACGAAAATGTCATTTTTAACACTTTACAACAAAGTTGAAAAGTGTTTATGACTTTGTTCATTCTGTCTGTCTGTCTGTCTGTCTGTCTGTCTGTCCGTTAGCACGATAACTGCCGTAAAAATGAGTTTATCAAAATGAAATTTTAGTATGTTGTTCAGACGGTCTGTAGGACCTATGGCAATATAAATAAATAATATCACCCAATTAGTTTTTTATTGAACCCGGGTTGAAAAAATGAAATACATTGAACCCTATGGGACCTAATTTTTCAAACATTTTTTAAGTAAATTTAAAATTCACGAATTGCTTCGAAATTTTTAGGAAATATTCACATTATAGCATAGAATATATAAAAAAAAATTCAGTAAAATATGTTAAGTAGTTTTTTAATTAAAAAAATTATTTAATATAGGGAAAAAAACAAATTCAATTAAATTCTGACTTTGGGATATCTTCCAGAAAGAAAAGAGAGAGATATTATATAATAAATATCTCTCCATTTCTTTAAACGTTTTGCATATGGGAGTGGCTTCATATTTTAAAACAAATTTGGTAGATAACAATTTTTCATTTTTTTAAAATTTTATATAACTCTTCATGATAAATTTAATTGATGGCATTTTAAATGCACTTTCCTACGTCCTAGAGAGTTAAAATTTGGTACACAGCTTAAATTTGTTGAACATTTTATTCGACAAAAATTTGATGGATCTTTAAATATAGATCATACATTTTTTTCGAAATGGCCTGAAAATAATCCCCGTTCACTTCTATAAATCATTGGTGTAATATTGTTAAAAATTCTGATGTGGACAGCACATGTCTTTCCCTGCAGACTCATATTCGTTCTCTTTATTTATTCAATGATAATTTGAGTTTATCTGCACAACATAAGTATTTTAAATGACATTGAATTTACACGTTAAACTTAAATTTGGTTCTCATTTGATAGCTGGACTTATTGTCAAAGGTGGCGTAGCGAAAACGCGAAAAAACTAGAATATCTCAAGAACGGCTAGTCCTAGAGTAATGGGGTTAGTCTTATTCTTTTTGTTGTCAAAAATCACATATAAAATAGGAATTTAATTGATATAATTGAGCACACGTAGTCTTTTATTTTTATATATAACGATTTTTGCTGGCCATTTCGCAAAAATAGCCCGTTCCTTTTTCCCGAATCGTAGTAGAATAACCTACAAATGATTTATATACAAAATTTTGTTACATTTGGTATATAAATCACTTGTAGGTTATTGAAATATTATACTCCAAATTTTGTTAAATTTGGTTCATTAGTTTTTAGCTAGAGTGGATAAAGGCAATTTCTGCGGCCATTTCGCAAAGAAGGCAGATTCTTTCATTACGAATCGTACTATAATCTAATGAACATCAGGATTTCCCACAAAAAACATACCTACCAAATTGTATGAAATTCGGTCCATTAGTTTTTCAATTAGAGTGGATGTAATATCCACACAGACACACAGAAACATACACAGATACACCCTTACACACACAGACGTCTTCCTAAAAGTAGTTTTTTCGTGTTCTAGAAGTCCCAAAACGTGTAGATACTTTGAAAATTCGAGTTCCGATCTTCGGCACGATTCCAATACTTTGAGTACATACACATACACATATATATTATCTGTGTATCTAAATTCCGTGCCTATGCAATTACAATAGTTGTGATTTTAAATGATCCCTAAACTTTTATTATTTCTTCAAGGAAGCCTAATTTTAACATATGCAGAATGCAAATATCTCAAGCGATTGTAAGATGAATTACATAAGAATTGCTGAATTTTTTTCACACAAAATTATTTAGCTCTGGAGTCTGGAATACAAGTTATATGAATGAAATATTCATTGATTTTGCATAAAGAATCAGATGATTTATATTTCGATACAGTTTTAAATATTTAAGTATAATAAATTACTGTAGTACTGTGATAATGTAAAATATATTACCACTGAATGAATCACATTTTAGAAATTTTTAAATGAAATTACATTTCAGTTGGAAAGTGTTTCATAATCAATGCTTATGCATGATTGATCTTTCTTGTTGATTAATATCTCGATAACCCCTGGTCTTAGATACTCGAAACTTGGGCTAAATTTATGGGGGGCTATTTAAAGGCTATCCACAACATTTCATCAAATTCGATTCAGCCGTTCTCCCGTGATGATGAGACAAACGAAAATGTCATTTTTAACACTTTACAACAAAGTTGAAAAGTGTTTATGACTTTGTTCATTCTGTCTGTCTGTCTGTCTGTCTGTCTGTCTGTCCGTTAGCACGATAACTGCCGTAAAAATGAGTTTATCAAAATGAAATTTTAGTATGTTGTTCAGACGGTCTGTAGGACCTATGGCAATATAAATAAATAATATCACCCAATTAGTTTTTTATTGAACCCGGGTTGAAAAAATGAAATACATTGAACCCTATGGGACCTAATTTTTCAAACATTTTTTAAGTAAATTTAAAATTCACGAATTGCTTCGAAATTTTTAGGAAATATTCACATTATAGCATAGAATATATAAAAAAAAATTCAGTAAAATATGTTAAGTAGTTTTTTAATTAAAAAAATTATTTAATATAGGGAAAAAAACAAATTCAATTAAATTCTGACTTTGGGATATCTTCCAGAAAGAAAAGAGAGAGATATTATATAATAAATATCTCTCCATTTGTTTAAACGTTTTGCATATGGGAGTGGCTTCATATTTTAAAACAAATTTGGTAGATAACAATTTTTCATTTTTTTAAAATTTTATATAACTCTTCATGATAAATTTAATTGATGGCATTTTAAATGCACTTTCCTACGTCCTAGAGAGTTAAAATTTGGTACACAGCTTAAATTTGTTGAACATTTTATTCGACAAAAATTTGATGGATCTTTAAATATAGATCATACATTTTTTTCGAAATGGCCTGAAAATAATCCCCGTTCACTTCTATAAATCATTGGTGTAATATTGTTAAAAATTCTGATGTGGACAGCACATGTCTTTCCCTGCAGACTCATATTCGTTCTCTTTATTTATTCAATGATAATTTGAGGTTATCTGCACAACATAAGTATTTTAAATGACATTGAATTTACACGTTAAACTTAAATTTGGTTCTCATTTGATAGCTAGACTTATTGTCAAAGGTGGCGTAGCGAAAACGCGAAAAAACTAGAATATCTCAAGAACGGCTAGTCCTAGAGTAATGGGGTTAGTCTTATTCTTTTTGTTGTCAAAAATCACATATAATATAGGAATTTAATTGATATAATTGAGCACACGTAGTCTTTTATTTTTATATATAACGATTTTTACTGCCCATTTCGCAAAAATAGCCCGTTCCTTTTTCCCGAATCGTAGTAGAATAACCTACAAATGATTTATATACAAAATTTTGTTAAATTTGGTATATAAATCACTTGTAGGTTATTGAAATATTATACTCCAAATTTTGTTAAATTTGGTTCATTAGTTTTTAGCTAGAGTGGATAAAGGCAATTTCTGCGGCCATTTCGCAAAGAAGGCAGATTCTTTTATTACGAATCGTACTATAATCTAATGAACATCAGGATTTCCCACAAAAAACATACCTCCAAATTGTATGAAATTCGGTCCATTAGTTTTTCAATTAGAGTGGATGTAATATCCACACAGACACATACACAGATACACCCTTACACACACAGACGTCTTACTAAAAGTAGTTTTTTCGTGTTCTAGAAGTCCCAAAACGTGTAGATACTTTGAAAATTCGAGTTCCGATCTTCGGCACGATTCCAATACTTTGAGTACATACACATACACATATATATTATCTGTGTATTATCTGTGTATCTAAATTCCGTGCCTATGCAATTACAATAGTTGTGATTTTAAATGATCCCTAAACTTTTATTATTTCTTCAAGGAAGCCTAATTTTAACATATGCAGAATGCAAATATCTCAAGCGATTGTAAGATGAATTACATAAGAATTGCTGAATTTTTTTCACACAAAATTATTTAGCTCTGGAGTCTGGAATACAAGTTATATGAATGAAATATTCATTGATTTTGCATAAAGAATCAGATGATTTATATTTCGATACAGTTTTAAATATTTAAGTATAATAAATTACTGTAGTACTGTGATAATGTAAAATATATTACCACTGAATGAATCACAATTTAGAAATTTTTAAATGAAATTACATTTCAGTTGGAAAGTGTTTCATAATCAATGCTTATGCATGATTGATCTTTCTTGTTTACTAATATCTCAAGAATCACAGATCACAGAAACTCCATACATGGACTAAATTTTAAGTGGGACTATTTCCAGGCTACCCACAAAATTTCATCAAATTCGGTTCAGCCGTTCTCCCATGATGACAGGACAAACAGACAGACAGATTTTCATTTTTATTTATATAGATTTTAAATGGATATTTTAATTTATGGATATTTTAAATAATTTAAATGATTGAATTGTGGTGGTTTGAATTGTGGTGATGTATTGGAAATTATTATATTTATGGATTGGTGGAACGATATGGATGATTGATAGAACTATATGGATTTTTGAAATGGATATTTCAATTTATGGATATTTTAAATGGATATTTTAATTTACAGATATTTTAAATGGATATTTTAATTTTATGGATATTTTAAATGATGGAACGATATAACGAGGATGATGGAATTAAGAGCTTAATTGCAAAATTTAAATTAGCGTGCGGGAAGTTAGCGCGCGAGAATTGCACTTGGTAGGCCCGGGTTCGATTCCCGCTACTAACGCGGAGTACGATCACGTTAAACATATGGGTCCGTAAGTCCTTCCAAAAGGTTGGTGGTAGGAGAAGGAGGGTACGATCCCTATGGAAGCCTCCCCCATTGAGTTCCGGCATAAATTGGGTGAATAAAAAGAAAGTTATGGGTATTGTTGCGGAGGCGGCGGTAGCCCAGTGGTTAGCGTGCGGGAATTTCACTGGGTAGGCACGGGTTCGATTCCCGCCACTGCCAAAACTGCTGCCGTGTTCACGCGGAGTACGATCACGTTAAACATGTGGGTCCGTAAGTCCTTTCGAGAGGTTGGTTTTTGGGGAAGGAGGGTACGGTCCCTGTGGATGCCTCCCCCACTGAGTTCCGGTCTAAATTGGGTGGCACTTCCTGGGCGTCCAAACAGTTACCTTACACCTTTCTGGTAGATCGCGCCAGCGAGTTTGCCACGGTCAGAATTTTCAAGAGTAGCGAACAAGCTGGTCGCCAAAGGCGGCTAGTATAAAATACATTTTATTGTCATTGCATTTTTGAATGGATAATACCAATTAAGGTCTTCAGGTTTAAGCATTATTTTTATTGATATTTTCGGAGATTATTGATTCAGGGATTATCGAGGTATTATGCCATTGTTTTATTGCGACAAAAATTGTCGAAATTCTTATGTTGTAGTTTGTAGGGGTAGTCTCAACGGTCCTGTACCTCCTGTACCTCTGCAAGTCTAAAGATCCAGGTCCAAACACCAACCAGACATTAGAGGATGGAGAATGCTTGGAGTGTCAACTTCGGACATAAGAGCTTGCACTTCATCCCAGTAGCTCACCATTATTGCGTCGGCTGACCAGTTCGAAAATCCAGGGTTCGATTTCCGGTTGGAGCAACAAAGCTCCTTACAAGATCTATAAAAGAAAAATAACTCAATATATATTTAAACTGATGGCTAAAGCACTAAAACTTCCAATACCGAAAAGAAGGTGTCATTCCTTTAAGAAAAACAACATACGATTCGTAAGTTCTTCTGCAATACATTGCCTCCTACATCATTACTTCACGTATCGGAGAATGTCTTATAAGTCAATTAAGCTGTCATCATACAGGCAATTGTTTAATTGTTTGCCTTGCTGTCACTTTATGCGAACCTCCTTCCAGTTTAGTTTCTATACTTTCATGCATTCTTTTTTGTGCGAAACTTCGTTACGCTACATAATTTTAATATGAAATAAACTCTTTCATTTTTTCATCATGACAGCAGCGAAATCTATTAACAGAAGTGTTTAGAAACAACTTTCTTTTTTACATAGATTACTTTGATAATGCTATATGCACTTTGAAATCATAATAAACCAGATTCGAGAATCAAAAACGTTTTGTATATCTCTGTATATCTAGCTATGCACGTTTGTATAGCTAACTTTCTTGCATGAACCAGATATCCAAGCTGTCCTGTTGAAAAGAGAACGTTGTTTTCGTTACCAAAATAATTTATCGAGAAAGCGTTCTACCATCAATGTTTACAGTTCACAGGGTCAATTGGATTAGATGATATTGGACTACTTTGACCTGGATCTATAATTTAACCAGTTCGGCATTACATTTCGTTTGAGTTGATTTCATTTACAGAATCTTGAGAAAAGTACGTTTATTACAGAGGCATAGGGAATATTACTTAGAAATTTTACAAAATTCACAGTTTTATTAAATGATCTGTTGTTAGCAATTGTTCAATTTGATATAATGATACATTTTACAGTGACTTTAATGTTAACAGCGAACATACACGTACGCACACTCCCACGCACATAAGCACGCACACACACACACACACAAACACACACACACACTAACAGACATATACAAACAGGCATTACACCAAAAGCGGTCGATTCGAGTTTAGGGATACTAGGTACGTGTTCTTTCGTCGAAAACTCGAAGTCAAACTTTTGACCCCGTCATAATTCGTTCTGTATACTTTATATAGTATGCATTATATAGGAAAAACAACACATTTAAAACTAATAGAGAAAAAGATTCAGCAAACTATTTTTACAAAAAATTCATTTGAAGAATATGCGACATTTGCAAAAAATAATACGTGTGCACACGTGGTTAGCAGCGGAAATAAAGTGATATTCTCGAAAAATATTTATTAACCAAATATGATGATGAAGCAGACAATTGTAAATTATGATCTAAATAATATCCATTTAAAGAGTGAAGTACATTATATTTTGTATTCTATTTAACTGGTTTCTGTAATTGGATTAAGTGACAAAACAGCGACATAAGACGATGGCATTACAAGACTATCAAGTTTCAAAGCACTGACATATGGCGAGGTCACTATAAGACACCATATTATAGGAATAATTTTAAGCTGCATACCCTATACTTGTATTTCTAAAAGTACAGTGGTTAAAAGACTTTGCTATGGCCCGTTGGAAAGGTCTATGTAGTCTAGAATATTATTCCAAAGTCGTATTGCTGTATCGTCAAAGCGAGAATAATATAGTTTTTGAAGTTTTGGAAAAAGCAGCAAATGTACAGTTTTCTTATTTTTTGTTCTTCCTCCTTCTTTTTTTTATAGTCAGCTATCTATAAGAAAGATTCTTCTGAGTTTGACCAAATTTTCAGAGATATTCACAAATGGATGAAACAAGTCACCTAAAAATTGAATTTCAAAGTCAAAGCCTTCCATTATTTCCAGCAAAAAATCTGAAGATACTCATATGACATTTTTGACACAAAAATGTAGCCATTGCATTACAAAGAGGAAAAGTTCTTTTTAAATCTGATTTCTGTCTATGCCATATTAGATATGTATATTTACGTTTTATGTAATCATCCCCAAAAATCATCTGATATGTAAAAATGGAGGGATGGGAAAACGACATTTCCTAGTATTGATTATGTCCTCGTATGCATGTTTCACAGACAAATCTGACAAAGTAAATAAACAGAAAACTAAATGCCTCAGGTTAAACAATTGATATACCTAACAAATTTTGGGAAATTTCGTGGTATAATTTTGGAACCAGGATGAATGCATACATTACACAGACACACACACAAATAGACGTCACTCTAAAATTGGTGTATTTGTGTTCCAGAGTACCCGAAACGTATATATCACCAATAACTCGGTTTCCAATTTTTCACCTTATTCCAATACTTTCCCCAGGTATTGTAGGTACAGTGTTCATATTACTTACAGTACAGAAGAATAGCATTAATATTTTAAATCGTTAGTTTTAGAACAGTGAGCAAGCATATTTACTTTGAACTTATGTATAGTCTAAAGAATTTATTTTTCCGTTTGAATATCCACATATGACTACAGTAACTAACTTTTTTGGATGTAACCGAAATATTTATTAAAGACCATTTGCCTTTAAGTATCCAGAGGACCATGTGGAAATGCTGAATACCTCGACTTTGCTACTATCTCCGTCAAAAGCCATATTTCATTTCACCAAGTAGGCGAGACTCAAACAAAATCCTTACAGTATAATATGAAACGCATCATTTATATAGAACGGGTGGTCAGAAATAAAACACCCTTACTCGGAGCTCTCTATACATCGAACTACTCAGTGTAAAGGCTCTAAAATTGTTGAACCTATTATTCAAGACATGGGGACAGGGATTACGCGAAAAAAAAATAATTAGTTTCAGAAACACCGATAGGTGGCGCTGTACAACTGAAAATATGCTGAAAAGACATAAAATAATCACAAAAAAACAAGCACATGTGATACGGAGTTTTTCCTTTTTAATTTATTTTGCTGATATGAAAAAAAAGAAGATAAAAAAGTGAAGAAACTTAAACTGCCTTTGTAACTGCAATTTCGCACTGTAAGCACAAAAATTTGCATAAACCCTTGGTTTGCAGCTTCTTTGTTCTGGGCATAAAAGGGGATAAAGCTGGGAAATTTTCATTCTTATCAGCGATGGCTGTCATACTGCCAGAACGCGCTTTGCTTGAAGCTGTTTTATGAAAACAAAGGACATGCTGCAGCTGCACTTCGAGAGTTTCGTCGACTTAAGAATTTGCGCAAAGGACTATTACTTCCACAAGCTCTCAGGAGAACGATCGCTCGATTCGAGAAAACTGGACATATTGGAATTCAGCCAAGTCGAGGACTCAAATCGACTCGTTAAGTTGTCGTTGACGATGCTGCCACCGCTATTCTTGAGCAATCAATGGATAACGTTATAGGCTGTAGTAGTGCACTTGGAGTGTCACAACACTTGGGTGTTCCCTACAGCACAGTGCGGAACGTACTGAGAAAAATAGTGCATTTTCCCGTACAAAATTAGTCACAATCACCACTTGCTGACCATCGACAGGGAGAAGCGACTGACCTTTGAATTGACATTTCAGGCTAGAGTTGAAGTGGATGCATCGTGGCCATAGCGGATTCTATGGAGCGATGAAGCGCATTTCCATCTAAGTGGAACAGTCAACACCCATAACTGTCCCATTTGGGACACGGAAAACCCTCGTACCTTCCAAGAGATTCCACTTCACTCACCGAAAGTTACAGTCTGGTGTGGATGACAGCTACATTCATTCTTTGACCTTTATCTTTCGAAGAGGCTACTCCCAATGGCCCTGTGACATGCACCGTGACGGCCAGGAGGTACAAAAACATGCTCGAAAATTTTGTTGTACCCCAACTGCAACAGCGCCAATGTTTTGATTCAATTACCTTTCTGCAAGATGGAGCGCCTCCACACATTGGACTCTGTGTACAACAGTTTCTTCGGCAACATTTCACTAATGGTAGAGTAATTAGTAGTGCGTTTCTGACAACCTGGCCATCTCGTTCTCCAGATCTTAATCCCTGTGATTTTTGGCTGTGGGGATACATAAAAAGTCTTGTTTATCGAGGACGTCTGGTAACTTTGGCAGATTTGAAAGACAGTATCACTCTGCATGTGAGAAGCATTGCAATCGACCAATTACTATCCGCAGTTGAACAAGCTGTGCACAGACTGCAGATTTTACATCTTGAAGAAGGGAAACTTATTGAGCAGCATTCCCTGCATCGATAAGGTCCTTGTGATATGAACGTTTGGTACTTTAGAATAAAATGTGTTACAAATGTGTATTTTGTGCCTTTCAGCATATTTTCTGTTGTATAGCGCCGCCTATTAGTGTTTCTGAAACTAATTTTTTTTCGCGTAATCCCTTTCCCCATGTCTTGAATAGTAGGTTCAACAATTTTGGAGCCTTTACACTGAGTAGTAGTTCGATGTATGGAGAGCTCAGAGTAGGGGTGTTTTAATTCTGACCACCCGGTATTTAAGTCAGTATTGGATCTAATTAATATTTCTCAGTTAATATGTGCAAAAAATGCGAAATATAATGCATCTTCACATTTACTATTGCACAAATAACAATTGTTTCTGAACTTGGATGTAGTGTAGAATTATATGTAGGCGGATCATTTATACTTCTTAGGAGATAACTTAAATTCGGTAGAAGTCTCCACCCCTGGCTACGTCTCGGGGCTCACAGCGCAGATTAAAATATCTGATGTAGGCAGCACATGACTTATCCTAAATTTAACGTCTTTACTTTTTTTACAACAAAATAGTAATGTACAAAGCTACAGAAAAATAATTTTGACATTAAATTAGCAATACGTAAATCAAAATTAGCCGTTTTTGACAACTTCTAGTACAAACAAATGTCCTACTCATATTCATGCGACTTTTGCACCCGCGCGAGGAGTGCGGTAGAGGGGAGGAGGCAGGGAGTGCCTTTATTAAAATAATCGTATTCATCGATATCGAAAGTTGATTCGGTTTTGATGCAATTTTACACGTTATATGTTCTTCTCTACAAAGGACACACTCGACCTATTAAAGCTAAATTTCTACCCATATTTGTTGCTTTGTGACTGTTTCTCATGCGTAACAGGCTCATAATTTGCTAAAAATTTGATTGCTGTAAAACCAATTGCTATATTTAATGATCATTGGTAAGCGAAGCCCGTTAATTATCTGTAAAATGTATTAGGTATATTTATACGTATGAACAAATAATATAGCCAAGTGATTAATATGTTTTTATTCCATAACGTGTCACCAAACTAAAATAAATGGACATTGATATCCTCCATATAAAGTGTAACATATAAGAAATTTTACTTAATAATGGAAGATGTTTGTCCGTGTGTGGCTATCTGTCTGTGTGTGTGTGTCTGACTGTGCTGTATGCAGCGGGAAATCTAAGCATTGTACAACCATGACATTCGGTACCTGGACTTCAGGACGCAAACAAGTGCGATTTGGTATTATGTCTTTTACTTCAAATTAGTTTTTTAGTTATTTTATAATTTAGAACGATTTTCACATGAAAAAGATCCTAAGGAACCGAAAATAGTATTTCATATTTTTCATCTTCACACCATCAGAAAGACAGAAAAGTTTACT
Source organism: Amaurobius ferox (assembly GCA_951213105.1). Classification (NCBI taxonomy): domain Eukaryota; kingdom Metazoa; phylum Arthropoda; class Arachnida; order Araneae; family Amaurobiidae; genus Amaurobius; species Amaurobius ferox. The sequence goes on along the minus strand of OX578135.1, from coordinate 129,361,115 downwards.
TTCAAACGAACTTTGAACGGAATCCACAGAGAATAAATTTTCTCGCTTTGAAGACGGAATCTGTCTTTTTCTTCTTCTGATATAATAAAGAAATATATCTGTGGATTTGTCTGCACAGTCAACAGCAGGATATCTAGTCGTCGTAAGGTCATGAAATTTGGTACATACGTCCTTTAGGACCCAAATAGATGCACCTCGACATTATATAATTAAAATTTCGAATAAGTTTTTAATTATTCATGTTTTAGTCTAAATTACAGCGATTTTGGACGATATTCACAAAATTCGTTTTTTTTTTATAGTGACTGAAAATATTACCACAGTGTTTTCATCCTTATACTATATGAAAGACCGAAAATAAAATTTGAACGGAACTCTTTTAAATAAACTATGAATGGAATCCGAATGTTGAATAGACGGATTTTCGTGAAATTTAAAATTATATATATTTTTTTAATTGCGATTTCGTAAGCAATCAAAAGTTTATTATTTAACTCGAGATTTTTTCAATTTCTGACACAAAAAATAATTTCATGAAACCATCGCATAAATTGCAAATTTTTTAAGTCTGCGAAGACATCAAATTTCTGTCGCGGAGTTAACGGAAATTTAACATGTTTGAACCTTGAATTTATTTTCTTTAATTATCTCTGCTTATATATGAATCAAATGTAATCACAGTCTTTTAAACAATTATTCTAATGTAAAAAAAACAGCATTCTTACATCGAGTAGTTTCAGTATTATATTTACACTGTAAGATAAGAACGAAAAATATGTACACTACTGGCCATTAAAATTGCTACACCAGGAAGGAAAGCAAATAGCAGAATCTTATTTGTTGTAAATATACAGTATAATGGGAGGAAGACATGATTAAATTTCCAGGGGATGTGGGGTACACAGCATGCAGATATCAGTACACAGAGCTGCCAGTTCTGGCAGCAACAACGGCTGTAATCCGGCTGAACATGGAATCGAATTGAGCTTGGATGACAGATACGGGTACATCTATCCATGCGGCTTCAACTCTATGCCAGAGTTCATCAATCGTAGTGGTTAGTGAGTGGTGGCGTGCCAGTCTCTCGGCAACCCATGAACAGATGGTATCAATGGGAGACAGATATGGAGAACGTGCTGGTGAGGGTAACAATCGAACATCCTCTGTATCGAGGAAGGTTAGGACAGCACGGGCAACATGCGGTCGTGCATTATGTAGTTGAAAAATGGCGTCACGCAGGCCTCGAAGATACAGCACAGCCACGGGCCTTAACACGTCAGAAATGTAACGGCGGCTGTCCACATTACCGGCTATGTGAACAAGAGGTAACCGGGATGTGTACCCAATGGCACTCCATACCGTCACGCCAGGTGCTGGGCCCGTATGACGATGGCGAATGCAAGCTGGCAACGTTCGTTCTCGGTGCTTCCTCACACGGATACGTCCATCATGATGCAGTACGTAGAAACGGGATTCGTTTGAAAAAACGACCTAGTAACGTCGCACCACAGTAGGCGTCCCTGTCTATGCTGCAGCGTCAAGGGAAGCCGCAACAATGGTCGCCGTGCTGACAGTCCATGGTGTTGCAGACGTCGTCGCATTGTTCGGGACACTTGTCGTCCTGCAAACTAGCCAATTTCCTGACTCAGGATATGTGATGCTGCTGTACGATCCCGCAAGGCCGAGAGGACAACATGTCTGTTCTCTTGGGCGTTAGTGGCCCAGGACCACTGAGGTCCTGCATGGCGTTCAGTATGGTCCTGCTGGTGCCATCGATTCGACATTCGGACGTCACATTTCGGACGCTGTGGCCCGGTGGTTTGCGCGGTGGATTTGCACGCTGCCACAACTACCGCCGTGTTCAAGCGGCGTACGATCACGTTAAACATGTGGGTCCGTAAGTCCTTCCGAGAAGTTGGTGGTTGGGGAAGGAGTGTAGGGTTCCTGTGGATGCCTCCCCCACAGGGTTCCGGTCTAAATTGGGTGGCACTTCCCAGCCGTCCAAACAGTTACCTTACACCTTTATAGTAGGTCGGACGGTTTGGGTCTCAACAACAACAACGTGCTGGTAGGAATTTCTCCTTCTTACATGAGAGATAGCAAGACCTTCACACAAACAACCAACGTTCAAATGCGATTTCCAAATGAGACTCCCGCTGTGCAATCGTCCCCTTTATACAAAATGTAGATGGCGTTACTCATATCTGCTTTGTGCGCATGCGCTGCAATGCTAATCATTTGCATATCCCAACATGTAGTCCCTTTCATGCAAATTTGACGTCTGTTGCATGCTGCCTTCATGGTGAAGCAATTTTAATGGCTAGCAGTGTATGTTTCTTTACCAAATAGGTCAACATGTATAACTTATTACATATCAACGCTATCGCATCTTGGACATAGCGTATGTTAGAACAATAGGATTGTGATAAAAATCTAAACGATTGACTGATGTTGCTGTTGAGACTCAGACCGTCCCACATGCCAGAAAGGTGTAAGTAACTGTTTGGATGGCCGGGAAGTGCCACCCAATTTAGACCGGAACCCTGTGGGGGAGGCATCCACAGGAACCCTACACTCCTTCCCCTACCACCAACTTCTCGGAAGGACTTACGGACCCACATGTTTAACGTGATCGTACTCCGCATGAACACGGCGGCAGTTGTGGCAGCGTGCAAATCCAGCGCGCAAACCACCGGGCTACAGCGTCCGAAATGTGCCAACAGCACGCGGCGTTACCAGGTGGTCACCCACCCAAGTACTAAGCGCAACCGATGCTGCTTGACTTCGGTGATCTAACGAGAACCTGTGTTATCAGCACGGTAGGACCGTTGGCATATCGATTGCCTTATGTTAAATCTCTTAGAAATACAATATTTTTGTCCTGTCATTAGTTAAACAAGGTTTCCAGGAAAGTCTTGGAACAATTTTTATTTCTTCAAAGTTTAATCGCAGATACATTATTCCAATTACAAAAATATTCCAAATAAATTTACAAACTACATTATAATCAGTTCTAAATCGAGAAAAGAAAAATACGACACTTTTGACTGAAAAAAGACGAAATTTTACTCTAAATGCTAACAATTTTTTCGTACATTAACATGCAAAACCCAAATAACGTTGGATTCTCTTACTACTAAATATACATAGATACTGAAGCTCAAATTTGCCACAGGTTTTGCTAAGAAATTGGAGTTTCTATACAAATAGATTTGCGAGTCATGTCAATTTGTCAGCAAATATACGTATTTTATGCATACGTATATTGTCGCCCTTCTAAACAAATGATTAGTTGTTAAAAGACTTTATTTCGATCTAGACCGCCCGACCTATCAAAAAGTGTAAAGTATCTGTTTATACGGCCGGGTTAATGCTATCCAATTAAAACAGGAATACAGTGCGGGCGACTTGACAGTAACCTCCTTCGCCTGCCACCAACCTCTCGGAAGGATATTCGAACCCACAGATTTAATGTGTTCGTACCTTAGAGGAGATATATTGACTACTTATTCCTGCTCTAAGGTTCGTACTCCGCGTAAACATAGGACAATCTAGGCAGAGCCGGAAATCGAACTCAGGATCTCCTAGTGCAAACCCCGTGTCTTAACCGTCTTATCACGCCTCTAAAGGACTTTCTAGAACCCGCTGATATATCCTAAGTATATGCCATTATATGAACTGTAAAACAAGTGTCTAGAAATGTTTAAATTTTATTTTATATGGCCCTTCAAGCCTAATCTGAAATGTTGGATCCGCAGACGTGGGAAAGTGATTTTTTAAGCTATATAATTCAATGTTTAATATCTCAGTGAATTTTGCTCTTACAGAATCGAACTTTATCCAGATTTGTATGTTAATGCACTAAGAAATATTTAGTGACTGTATTATTTTTTATTGAAGCACAATATAAAATGTTAAATTTCGAATTTTTCAGACAAATACGTTCCTCTATTTAGAATATTTATTAGATAAATATTTATAAGATAAATAATCTTATTTAAAACATTTTTGTAATTGAGGAAGATATCTACGACTAACTAACTGTTCAGGAAATAAAGAACTTTTCATGACTTTCCGGGTTAACCTGTATATATGCTGTATATTTCTGAATAGCATATATTTTTAAACAAAGACGTGTGCTATTAGCATCAAATATTGCTATTGAGGAGAAGTACCAAATTTTTAAAAACTTTATATCAATGTAAATCAGTTGCCAAATATAATTTATCAAAATTGAAAATTAAGTCTATTTGAAGGAATACTATTATGCAGCTACTTTCCCTGATTCACAGGTGGCCACTGAGAATTCTGCTTTTAAAATTTATACTTTTATCTTCCATAAATATTTTAAAATAAAATTAAAAATAAAATGAAATTTTGTCTAATATAGGGGGATTTTCTTTAATACCTACGGGCTATCTTGGTCGCTGCTCCGAATTAGGGAGTAGCAAGTTATATAAAATAACTTAAACTTGGTTTACAATAACTTATTCCCTCGCGAAGTGAAACGCTGTCCAATCTAACTGCATCGGGATTGCAAATAGTCATTATTGTTCTAAATTTAGTCCTTTCGTGAGGGGGGGGGGAGCATTTAGCCATAGAAATTTACATCTAGGTATTTAAATCGTGGTCCATCACTTCTCTTGTTCCACCGTTAAACCGCCAAGAAATTTAGGGGTAATCACTGGAATTTAGAGAATAATATCGAAACTTAAAAAAATTATTAAGTTACATTTTTTTATCAAATTCATTTTATCAAAATCTGCAATTTAAGACTCCCTGGAGGGAAAATTATTAACTTCACTTTTTGTGATTCACAGATGATCATTTAGATGAGCATTTAAATTTGCAGTTAGTAATTATATACAGAACTATTCAAAATTAGTGGACAAAATGCAGTTAAAGCCTTCATCGATAAATTAATCTACGTACATGATTACACTTTAAAATTATATTAGATAATGCATTTTTTATGTTTCCGAAACATTTTTTTGTTTATAAATGCATTTTCTGATCATGTGGTGTAATTCCTATTTTTATCACACTGTTATAAATACTCGTATATATTGAATCGCCACAATTCGAGAATATTTGAAGTTGCTCTTAACCTGTAAAAGTCTGCCAAGGCTTGTTTATTTGTATAAGAAAAGTATTACTTCATAATTTTGTTTATTATTGCATTCCTTCCAGAAAATTTTCAATCGCTTTAAACCAAATAGGTTACGGTGGTTTTCGCCTATTTGAAACACACACACACACACACCCACACCAATCCATACACCGACAAAAGTTATTTCTTATGTCTAGGAACTCCAATGATATATCTACAGTTTGAGAAAAGACATGTGATTAAATCACGATTACCATAACTCTTTAAGGCTGCATTGGATAAATTTAGCAGCTTTCTTAATCTACTGCTATGAGCATACCTATTAAACAATAGTGCAAGTCACAATCAGTATATCTGCACTTTTCTGTTTCTCGGGGTCAACATATTAAAAGTATGCCAACAGCAAATGGTTATGACAAGTTCAAAGTTTTAGGATCGATTTTGAAAACTCTCATATCTTGAAGCATATTTCATATCAAATTCAAGTTATTAAAAAAGACAATATAAGCTGTTCTGAAGGGAAAACAATTAACAGCTTACAGTTATTCACAGACCACTAATACTGCGTTTCTTATTTAAAATTTATTTTATCTACCATGAATATTATAAAATAAATTATTATATAAAATAAGCTTTCGTTTTGTGAAAATGCCTCCTTACGTTACTGGGTGTACGCATTCGAGACCGTTGCTTCGAATAAAGAAGCAACAATTTAAAATACCTTATCATAATCTCTCGGAAGTCGGGAATATTGGTTTCTCCAGACAGGATTATCGTGTGAAATACGGTTCAATTTCACTATATCTGGGTTTCCAATTTAACTATTTTTGGCCCACAATAAATAATTTTATGCTACATTTAACCATGGAAATTCATGTCCAGTTATTTAAACAGATATATGGCCCAGGCTTTGGCAGGACGTTTCTCACGGTTCTCCAGAACTGCCATGAAATTTTGGGTTGAATACCTAAATTAAATGAAGGTAGCATAATTTTAAATATTATGTTTTATTAAAGTGAATTTTTTATCAAATTCAAGATATTAAATAAGAAAAATCGATCATGCATAAAGCATTGATTATGAGTCACTTCCCAACTGAAATGTAATTTCATTTAAGCATCTCTGAAATGCAATACATTCAACTCTGATATTTTTTAAATTATCACAGTACAACAGTAATATATCATGCCTGAAAACCTAAAACTTCATCAAAAAAAATAATGCTATAGTTACGCAAAATGAAATTTATTTGAATGTCGTCATCGAAATATACATCGTCTACCTCTCTATGTAAAAACAATGAGTATTTCATTCCTATCATTTATATTTTAGACTCCAGAGCTAATTGATTTGCTTGAAAAATATTCAGCAATTCTTATACAGCTCATCTTACAATCGCTTGATTTGTTTATAATTTGCATGCATTATAGCATTAAATGTGGGCTTCTTTGTAAGAATATTCAAAGTTTAGTGATTACGTAAAATAAAAAATATTATAATTCCATTGGCACAAAATTTAGATACATAGATAATACACAAAAGTAAAGCGGTTTTATGATGGATGCAACATTAAATATAAATTTAAACGATTTTTAAACATCAAGACTTTTACACAGCGGATGGAAATATATGTCATATTTTATTTTGAATTGAGTCACGTGATTTCTTTATATATATATATATATATATATATATATGGGTGTAATTATTATTTCAATTTTTATTTCAAAGACTAAACATATTTTGCTGAATTGTTTTACACATTGAATGCGTAGAGCGCTGTAGTCCAGTGGTTAGTGCGTGGGATTGCACTCGGTAGGACCGTGTTCGATTCCCTCCGCTGCCAAAACTGCCGCCGTGTTCACGCGGAATAAGATCACATTAAGCATGTGGGTCCGTAAGTCCTTCCGAGAGGTTAGTGGTAGAGGAAGGAGGATAAGATCCCCTTGGATGCTTCCCCCCTGGGTTCCGGTCTAAATTGGGTGGCTCTTTCCGGCCGTCCATTCAGTTACTTTACACATTTCTGGTAGGTCGGACACGGTCTGGGTCTCAACAACAACAACACATTGAATGCGAGAATTTGAATTTTTCTTAGCATTTCCGAAACAATTTGTAAATTTTGACTCCGCTTAAGAAATGGTTGATGAAGCAATGTAGATTTTCAATGCTTTAAGTGGTATATTTATCAATGCTTTAATGATATAATAATAATTATTATTTTGAAGTGTACTACAAGCAATAGATTAAGGGGCCATAGTGGGGTCCATTGTTTATAAAATACAGTGGATGATACATTACGTAAATTTGTAACTACCTACATGAGTCATGTAGTATTAGTTACTAATTATCATTTGTAATTTTAGCAAGAAAGCATTAAAAACAGAATCAGAATAGCTGAAATTCATGTCTGCATGCTCTATATATGTTGCAGAAAACTTGAAAATACGAGGAACTCAAATTCAACAAAAAATAATACTGATGATTAAAATGATTTTAAAAATGCGATCAAGTTAAATTTACAATGAATCAGATGTTTTAAAATCCACTTAATCTAATGGAAGGTACCAAGTTAACTGAAATATTTAAAAAAATTACATTATGTTCATAAATATGAATTGTAGTTTGGCAGAGTTTCGGAAATTATATGTATTATTTAGAAAAATATGCTTTACTTAGAAATGTTTCCATCCGAAATAAGATGAAGACAAGAAAACGGATCTCAGTGTTTTAGAACACATACATAACGAACTAATAAAAATTCTCTTTCTTACACACATTAAATATCTTCAACTCGGAAACATCAGGATTTATACAAGGATTGCGTATAAAGCCACTAGTCGCAGATATTACCTATGTGCTTTCGTCAATTGATCTACGGCAAATGTTAGATGTTATTCATAAGGAAGTATGGATATATGCATGCAGACTCTGTGTATTAATCTGAAAAAGAAAAAAAAATGTCACTATCACCGTGAACAGTTGATTAAGGCCAGATAGTTGTAGTTTTTTAGTCTTCAAAACTCGATTTTTCAAATTTAGTCATACTCTCAAAAAGCAGGGATTTGAATGGGTTCGCATGTATAAAGCATGCGAGTTGTGAAAGATTTCAAATTGGAAATTAATTTAACGAATGATTAATGGAAATTAAAGTTAAGAAAATAGTTTCCATATTTGAGAACCGACGTTTCTTCAAATCATTTTTCTCAGTTTCAAGTTTATGTCCTCTTGGTAGCAAAAAAAAAATATTTACCCTATTTGCGTAGAAGTTGTTATACACGTTGAACCAATAAACACGCATGCATCAAACCTAAAGTTTCAAGTTTTTGATATAAAAATATTTATGGTATTTATTTTTTTTAATCATTTAAGAAAAATATTATGAACATTAGAATTTTTGATCTTGTAAACATATTATTTTATAAAATATTTTCAAACTATCTTGAGATTTACAGCATCATCTATTTCACAGTGAAATGTTAAATGAGAGAATTATTTTTTCAACGATCAGTGGCAGTAACTAGTATTAATCGCGATCATGTGACACTTAATGGCCCAGTGGCCCACAGCGAGCTTGGATATTTGCGGCGTCTCAAAGAAAGCAATTTTTTCCTCAAAATTTTGATTGATAATAGAAAGCATTTTATTGTCATTATAACAATTGATATGTTTTAAGTTATGTGTGACTAATTAAACCGACTTTTATGAAGACAGAAACAAAATTTTATACAATTTATTATTTATCAAATATATAAATAGAAATGTTTCTCAGAGTATAAAAGATGCAGAGTCATATTAAACTCGAACCGCGACTCAGATGTTTGAGCTCATGCGTTTAACGATGCACTTAGCAATTGCCGTCGTTTCACAGCGGAGAATAACACTCAATTGTAAATGGTCCAATATTTTAAAGGTTTTGTAATATAAGTTAAAGCAGTGATTAGTTTATGAAAATATTTTAACACATTGAAAAATAAGTTTTATTCATTGCTTTATTCTTGCCTTAATGTAATATGTAATTACATTAAGGCAGCACGCCCAGACTTTAAATATAAAACACTTTAAAAATAAAAAATAGTTATTCTTACTAAAAAAAAAACTTTAAAAACATATTTATAAGCCTGAGTGCAATCGAGAGTAAGACGTCCTTCATCAGAGGCATATGACAAGAAAATATATATTGGGCTTTATATGTCCAGGCTAAACCCGCGAAAAAAAAATTGAATATCACTATTAGCTAAATTAAATAAGGAAAAATGTAGAAACGAGAAAACATTTAATATTAAAATTGACACCGCCAAAATAAAATCCAAAGTAGCCTCATTTAGGTGTTTAAAAATACAGGTAATGATTTAACCTCATTAAATCAACCTCTGATACAATTATTTCACTCTGGAATGACACGATGTTCTTCAATTGATTAAACAGATGTCTGTAATTATCGTCTGACCTATTAAAAACAGTGTGTGCTCTTTCTGATATATTTTTGATTATTATCACCAAACTGAAAATAAAAATTTACGATTAAGAATTTTCAGAACCTTATACGCTTTTAAACTTTAACTGACCACACTTGAGTTCTTAAACAGAGTTTTTTCAGCAATTTCACTTTTAGAAAAACATTGGAACTTTTATTCTGAATTCTTAAGAAGTTATGATATTTCGAGCATAGTATCCGTAGTTTTGTGAAATTAGTGGAGCATTTTAATGCTGTTTTATTGTATATTGTTCCTGCTTATACCGTGTTTGTGCATAAATGTGTTAATTGACCAGACATTTTGGACTCATGCATGTATCCTTATACGCAATTCAATTTAACATCAGGATTCCTCTCTTATGCGCATTTCAAGTTAACAACAGGATACATTTAAGCACTAAGAATTCTGTGTTATTATTTAATTTTTTTATCTCCCATAAATATCATAAAATAAAATAAAATTTAAAATAAGTTTAAGTTTAAAAGACAAGTTAAGCGCAAAACTGAATTAGCATTCGAGAACGTTGCTTTGAATACAGAAGCAGCTAGTTAAAATAAATAAGGGTACACAGTAATGTATCACAATCTCTCGGCAGTCTGAAATATTGGTTTCTCCTGACCGAAACATTGAGAGAAATACAGTTCAATTTCGCTATGTTTAGGTTGCTAATTTAGCCATTTATGGCTTACAATAAATCATTTTATTGAACATTTAGCTACGGAAACTCATGTCTAGCTATTTAGCTATAAATATAGTACAGGCTTGGACAGAAGGTCTCTCACGGTTCCCCATGAGCACCAAGAAATTTCGGGGTGATCACTTGAATCAAGTACTCAAAGCCAAAATAAAATATTGAATAAGCCTTGAAATTCAAAAAAAGATACATCAAAATAAATATTTTTACTTTCCTTATATACGTTGTATAATGTATAAGGAAAGTATTGTGACGGGATCGAAAATTCGAAATCGAGTTTTCGACGGAAGAGCACGCTTCAAGAATACCTGAACACGAATCGAACGTTTTTAAGGTGATGACTGTGTGTGTGAGAGAGCGAGGCTAGAGTCGATGTCTCACGAACAAATTAAAAGATTCGAAATAAATTTGGTACAAAAACTACAATCTGTAACACTGAAACCCTATTGACGTTAAACGCAATTGAATGTTCGGAACACCCCTAAATTTTCGAAATTTTTTTTGAAGAATATCGTCTAAAAATCAGAACCTTCAATAAAGTTACGTAAATAATCATTCATTATGTAACTTTATATTTCAAAACGATTGATATAAAAATGAAAACGCTAGTATGAACCGTTATCAAGATATTACACATTTTTCAAATAAAATTATCAAAAAATCACACAAAATTAAAAAATATATAAATCCTGCAAAATATATTCACTTTTCATATCTAATATTATACGATAAATTTATAAACAATATTCCCGTGGATCTAGATGTTCCATTCGCTAGAGAAGATACTCGGGGTACTAGTTTTTATTTGGGCCAATAGACATTTACCTACTATAAGAATTGTTAGAAACCAAAGGATGGTTTGAATAAGAATGTCCTCATAATGCAGCGTTGTTGTTGTTGAGACCCACACCGTCCGACCTACCAGAAAGGTGTAAGGTAACTATTTGAACGGCCGGGAAGTGCCACCCAATTTAGACCGGAACCCAGTGGGGGAGGCATGCACAGGCACCGTACCCTCCTTCCCCTACCACCAACCTCTCGGAAGGATTTACGGACCCACATGTTTAACGTGATCGTACTCCGTATGAACACGGCGGCAGTTGTGGTAGCGTGCAAATACAGCGCGCAAACCACTGGGCTACTGCGCCCGAAATGTGCCAACAGCTCGCGGTGATCCAAGGTGGTCACCCACCCAAGTACTAACCGCGCCCGATGCTGCTTGACTTCGGTGATCTAACGAGAACCGGTGTTTTCAGCACAGTACGACCGTTGGCTCTTCATAATGCAGCGTGCTGATGTCTAAAAAATTTTTCTTCTAGCAGGTGAAGATATTAGCAGGTGAAGTTGAGTACGTGTTCATCAATAAACAGTCAATTTATTCAAAAACAAAATCACTTTAATGACGTGAGTCCATTACTTCGACAAGGTTACATCAGACATTGTAACATCGTAGTAAAGCAAAACTACTATGTACAATAATGAGCTCGTAAGCTCAGAGCAAAAGGTTTTCAGTTTCAAGTCTATGACTAGAACGCACTCTCAGTATCTTAAAGTTGACTTAACACAGGTAAGTAAGGAAAATCATCTTACCAAAGATGCCGTGCACTTTCGCAAAGCCACCATCTTCTGGTCACACGTTATTGCGAATTTTACTTTCGCATAACACAGAGTCTACACCGCGGAATAAATCAACTTGGCCTCTTTAAAACAGAAAGAGTCCACACTTGTAAAATTTACCGCAATTTCCGAATTAGACTTTTGGAAAAGACTCACACGTTCATATCACAACATAGCTAGCAACTAACACTATTACAACTTACTCAAACCGAGTATCTGCATATTATAGATATCGAGGTCAGGTCATTATATCCCCGATTCAACTTAGTCCTTTTCCTAAAGTATTGAGGATGCATCTACCATATATACACAGTGATGGGTACACTCCTGAACACAGCCGTTAACGTCAGCGCCCTCACTATAAAACAGGATGCCCGCGCGGCGAGAAGGCGATTTGCATGATCAGTCCGTTCTGTTCCCGTCACGAGTCGTTCACATGAACGGAAAAATCATTCTAAAATGAAATTACGTTCATGCGAACGGGAATCGCGACGAAAACAGAACTAAGTTTCCAACAAGAATAACATATCTCTCTTCTATGATTCTTTACGAAATTTTAACTACAAATTTGGCGAAATATCGCCAACTTGAAGACTTTTATGAATGTTGACAAATTGGCCAAAATATCGCCAAATCAATGAAAATAGCGACTAATTGGTGAAAATTTAATATCTTGGAATTAACACAAGATTCGACTCTAAGAACAAGCCATTTCTCTGTCCATCCATTCATTCGTCCGCCTGTAATGCTAGGGAAAATTTTGGCAGGATATCGCCAACTTGGAGGCTTTTTTAAATGTTTCCAAAGTGAGGGAAATATCGCCAAATTGATAAAAATGACGCAAAATAGGAGATAATGATAAGTTTTGAATTCCGTCATTTGAAGTGCATACGTTTTATAAGAAATGCTTCTCTCCCCATTTATCTGCAATATTCCGTTTATCTGCATGGATACAATTGGAGCACTTAGCGAATAATCTAGCGGGATATCTCCATCTTGGCAATATTTCGCCCCAGATTGACGAAAATATCGTCAAAGTCAATGAAAATGACGCCTAAATGATTAATTAATTATTGAAATATTTTGATATATGAACTATATTGCTTATTCAGGATGCTATAAATATTGATAAGTGTTAATTTAGAGTTGTGTGAAATAAGTTAATTGGGTACTTTGAAATAGTAATAAGTGTTGTCATCCGGAAATGCACCAAATGTACAATTCAACGTTAGAAACACTGTACTGTGAATCTTTCAACATTATTTCACTGTGAATGAAGTAAATTCATTGCATTATACATAAGGAAAATCTGCCCACATCAGAATTTTTACTTTCCTTATATACATAATGTATAAGGAAAGTATTGTGACGGGGTCGAAAATTCGAATTCAAGCTATGTTCAAGCATCCCTGATCACGAATCGAACATTTTTGAGTTGATGTCTGTCTGTCTCTCTCTCTCTCTCTGTGTGTGTGTGTGTGTGTGTGTGTGTGTGTGTGTGTGTGTGTGTGTGTGTGAGTCTCTGGAGACGATATCTCACGAACGAAAGGAGCGATTCGAATGAAATTTGGTGCAAAAATCACAATCCGTGAATACTAGAAGCCTGTTGTTTTTAAATACAATCGAATGTTCAGAATCCCCTAAATTTTCGAGTGAAATTTTGAAAAAATCATCAAAAACTCAAAACCATTAATAAAGTTACGTAAATTGACATTTCTTATGTAATTTTTCTTTACAAAACGATTGACACAAACAGTAGATCGCTAGCATTAACCATTCTCGAGATAAATTTATCAAATAAATTTTTCAAATAAATTTATCAAAAAATCAAGTAAGATAAAAAAAAATTAACTCTTAAGAAACATGTTCACTTTTCATATATAATATCATGCGATAAATCTGGTGGGATCATTCTCGTGGATCTAACTCGTTCCATTCACGAGAAAATATACTTTGAGTAATACTTTTGTATTTGAACGCCAATAGTCATTTATCTGCTGTAAGAATAACTCATTTCTCCGTCCATAACTCTTGGCGAGATTTTGGCGACGATGGCGGATTGTCGCCAGCATGGCGACTTTTTTAAATGTTACGAATTAAAAAAAAAATTTTAAAATGTTACGAATCAAATTAACGAAAATCTTGCCAAAGGGATAAAATGACACTTTATCAATGAATGACGACTAATTGAAGAAAATTCAATATCTTGGAAAGAATATATCTACTATAAGAATAACCTATTGATTTTACTGTTAAAGTAGTGAAATTCATTGCATTATATAACAAAAGTCATGTGTTGCCCACATCAGTTTTCTTTTTATTGCGCTGTACTAAATATATAATGGATCCCGACAATTTCAGAAAATTTGAAGTAACTCTTGGCCTGAAAAACTCTTCTCAGGTAAAGAAAACTTATTGTTTTCTCGATAATTTTCAACTTTAGGAATGTGATGGATAAGTACATTTTAAGAAGTCTTAAAACCATTTCAAACAGACGATGTTTGTGGGTTTTTATGTGCGCACGATAACTAAAGAATGAATCTTTCTGTATCTATCAAATGTCACGTGTGAATATATTATGTTATAAATTACATCCTAATAGAAAGTAATTATCGTTTTTATAACTCTAATTATTTGATTGTTAAAATTTTTATAATTGTATATATATTCTATGGGAAACACTGATAATTCGATACTGATGGTAGTATAAAGCATATGGTAAATATCGATTATTAAAACTGCGCTATGAATATTAATACATAATAGCAAAATAATTTATATTAACACAGATAAAACAAATGCGATCAGTCCCTTTAGAATATTATATGGTGTTTGAAAGAATGTTAACAAAAAATGGAATGGTTTAAAGTAAAAGAAAGACATTTCCGAAAATTTCCAAAATTAAGTTAAGTGCAATTCTGCCAACTCACTAAAGAAATCTTATGCCTTTACGATAATTGAAGTTTATTTTGTAAATTTCGCTTTACTAATGAAATGAGAATATCGTTCCGAACGCTTAATTAACCCTTTCATCCACTATTTCCCCCCTCCATACATTTAAATCTTTCTCGAAGGAGAAAACACTCGATCGACGTTTCCATAACGTGCAACGATGTGTCTGTAGGGTTGTCATAATTTTTACGTTCCAAAAGGGATGCCAGAATTGGCGATTTATTACCAATTTGGCGATATTTAGGTGACTTCCCGAATATTCGAGAAACATCTTCAAATAACTAATAGTCTACGAAATATTAAATAATTCTATAGATAGTTTCTATTAGATAGTTTCTATTATATAGTTTCGATAGAGAGAGCCTATAAAAAGGAGCCATAACTCGGCGGCAATGGAGTTGGCGAGTTGACAAGATACAAGCTACAGTGAACTGTGACTTTTGTCAATGCTTTGAGAACAATAGAATTAACAATTATTCTACATGATATGAGAGATTCGCAGAGGTTTCTATAGCGATACCATAAAAGGAAACATCACTCAGTCGAAGAGCAGTTGACTTGATATAAGCTACATAGAATTGCGATTTTTGTCAATGTTTTGAGCCATTATTTTGTGCAATTATTTTAGTCAGTGTTTTGATAATAATATCGCTTATTTTGTGTGATTAGTGGAGCATTTACGTTCTGTTTGGTTATATAGTGTTCTTCTTAACTTTGTGCGTGTGATTCTAGGTTATCCAGAAACTTGGAATCATTCTTGTATCCTACGCGTGTACACTCCCGATTCCTGAGGATACGTTCGTCACAATATCAAAAAATCTGATGTGGACAGCACATGACTTTCCCTTCAGACTTATATCCATGTTCTCTTTATTTTAATTAAATTTATATCACTTTTAATTCAATTTTCGTTCTCATTCGGTAACCGGACTTATTTTCAAAGGTGGCGTAGAGAAAATACGAAAAGCTAAAATATCTCGAGAACGGCTAGTCCTAGTTTAATGGGGTTGTTCTTATTCTTTTCTTTGACAAAAATTACGTATAAAACAAGAATTTAATGGATATATTTAAGCATACGTACTTTTTTATTTTAGATTTTGACGATTTTTGAGGTCTATTTTGCAGAAAAAGGCAGGTTATTTTTTTCCGAATTGTACACAAATCTAATCAGCACCGGGGTAATAAACAAGCGACTTATCCACCGAATTTTGTGAAATTCGGTTCATTAATGTTTCAGCTAGAGTGGATAAAGGCAATTTTTGAAGGCCATTTCGCAAAAAAGGCGGGTTCTTTAATCCTGAATCGTACCCAAAACTAATCAGCACCATATTCGCCCACAGGTGACTTACCTACCCAATTTTATGAAATTCGGTCAATTAGTTTTTAGTTAGAGTGGATACAAAATCTGCACAGACACACAGACGTCACGCTAAAAATAGTTTTTTCGTATTCTAGATGTCTCGAAACGGGTAGATCTGTCGAAAACTGGAGTTGCGATTTTCAGCATGATTCCACTACTTTCCCTATACACCATGTATTGCAGGGAAAGTAGAAAGTTAAAAGCAGCTTGAAAATTTCATGAATTGATATAAGCGTTAACTGGTTTAAACCCAATTAGTTAAAATCTTGGTTTAAAACATTTTATTTTTGTTTAAACAGTTTTCCTGGATTAAACCATGGTTTCTCTATATATTAAAAAATCCGATGTGGGCAGCACATGACTTTCCCTGCAGACTGATATCCACGTCTTCTTTATTTTAATTAAATTTATTTCACTTTTAATTCAATTTTCGTTCTCATTTGGTAAATGGACTTATTTTCAAAGGTGGCGTAGAGAAAATAAGAAAAACTAAAATATCTCGAGAACGGCTAGTCCTAGTGTAATGCGTTTGGTCTTATTCTTTTTTTAATTGAAAATTACGTATAAAGCAAGCATTTAATTTTTATATTTGAGCATATGTAGTTTCTTATTTTAGATTTCGACAATTTTTGCTGGCCATTTTGCATAAAAGAGCAGGTTATTTTTTTTCCGAATCGTACCAAAATCTAATCAGTACCAGAGTGCCCACAAGCGACTTATCTACCGAATTTTGTGAAATTCAGTCCATCAGTTTTTCAGCGAGAGTGGATAAAGTCTTTTGAGGGCCATTTCGCAAAAAAAGGCGGGTTCTTTTATCCCGAGTCGTACTCAAAACTAATTAGCACCAGATTCGCCGACAAGTGACTTACCACATTTTATGAAATTCGGTCAATTAGTTTTTTAGTTAGAATGGATACAATATCTGTGCAGACAGACAGGCACACAGACAGACAGACACACACACACACATACGTCAAGCTAAAAATGTTTTTTTTTGTATTCTAGAGGTCTCGAAACGCGTAGATACGTCGAAAACTCGAGTTGCGATTTTCGGAATGATTCCAATACTTTCCCTATACATTACCATGTATTGCAGGGAAAGTAAAAAGTAGCCACCGCCGCAGTTGTTTGACAAATATCTCATTCCTCTGTTTTGTAACGCAGAAACTATAGCATACAAAAATATACAATTTGTACACTGTTTGGGGAATAAGCTGAAAAAAACCGTTTCTGTATATATATTTTAGTTTAAGAAAAATTTAATGTCAAAGACAGAATATTTGAGTGCGAGTTCACGTCCTGTATAGACTAGCAACAGTTAGACCACAAATTTTCGCCGGCATGTATCTCATAGTTGAATTTTTGCAGGATGGAGCCCTTTTTTATAATTTCTATGTAGTTTACGAGATACTTGGCTTTTTATGATGCACTTCTGAAGTGATAAATGCTCTTTCGTATCTTCAAGTTCATCAATATTCTCTGTTTCCCACAGCAAAAACTAAATCATACAAATATATGGAATTTGGTACATTTGTAGATAAATAGTAGGGTAATACAGTAAAATGAAACACTTACCGATATAAACTTGAAACGGCTAGCGAAGTGATCTCAGCGAGTGCCAACAAGTAGGAGGTAAAGTTCGGCGCGTTCCTCGAGATTCCCTGTCTCGTACGGTAAAAACTATGACATACAAAAACAGGAAATTTAGTAAATTTATAGAGAAATAATAGGATAAGCACGGTGAAATAAACAGTTTACCGATTTAAGCATTAATTTGACTTGAAATAGCTATAGAAACCTCCAAATTTCGGTGGTTGGCGAACCGAGGCAAGCTGGTGGTAGAGCCCCCTAGTTTCATTAAAAGATGATTTCTTCCAATCCTAGTAGTTAGAAAAACGTAAATTTCTTGGAATTGTTAACATGCAGAGCATAATTTAAATATTCATTTATTTATTTATTTATTTGAAAAAGACTGCAAGCTACAGGACGTAGTTCCATTTACAGCGTGCAGGAATAAAAATACATTAAAAAGTTAAAATACATTAAAATGTTAAAATACATTAAAAAGAAAAGCAATTCTTCAACAACCAATGATCTTCCTAAACAGATTTACATGAATGCATACAATAAAATACAGGATGTTTACAACAAATGCTTTTTAAAATCCATCTCCGATGAATAAAAAATATCCAGGTTCTCAGGGAAATTGTTGTATAATTTAGAAAAACTAGTAATTGCACAATTACATCCAATATTCGAATTAAAATTCTTTACAGCAAATAAGTTAATGCTTCTTGTTGTATAGTGAGGAACACGAAACTCAATCCCACCCAAAACAGGGGAACAGTCAACTCGGCCACCAAACAGATTCCTGAAGAATGAAAACAGAATGTAATCCCTTCTGCTCTGTAAGCTTTTTGAACCAAACAAATCACGTAGAAAAATAGCGTATAAGGCATAGCAACGAATGTGAGTTTTCCTCTAATAAAGATACCTCAAGAAATTATTTTGAATGATCTCGATCCTGTTTGAGTGAACGGCATGAAAAGGCCTCCAAACCACAGACGCATATTCAAGCCCAGACCTGACCAAAGCATTGAAAAGAACAATACTGGTATCCTCATTTGTAAAATCCTGAGTAATTCTCTTAATGTAACCCAGTTTTCTATAGGACTTAGAACAGATATTAGAAATATGAGGAGAAAATGAAAAATCGGAAGTATAAATAACTCCAAGATCAGTAATGGAGAACTTTCTAGCCAAAACAGAGTTGCCAATGCTATAAGAAAATAAAATAGGCACTTTTCCACGAGTAAAAGACACAACACTACGTTTACTAATATTGAGATTAAGACGGTTATTGCTACACCAATCGGAAAGGACATGCAACTCAGACTATTGAATATTACTACATGAAACAGCATCAAAAATAGGACATACAATTTTCAAATCGTCAGCATAAAAAAGGCAATTTTTGAAACAATCAGCAAGATAATTAATAAAAATAATAAATTACAAGGGACCAAGAACAGAGCTCTGGAGCACACCAGAAATAGCCGAAAAGCCCCTACTCAAGCAAGAACCAAAATTTACACATGAAAACCTAGAAATTAAATAGAACTTTAAAAGCATAACCAAATTAGGACAAAACCCAATACTCTTCAATTTATGAATCAAAATACCGTGATCAACCGAATCAAAAGCTTTCCCAAAATCAGTGTAAACAACATCCAACTGACCCTTAGAATTAATGGCATCAATCACAAAAGAATTACAGCAAAGAAGATTAGTAACAGTAGACCTACCACTCATGAAACCATGCTGATTGATAGAAATAAAAGACCAAACTTGACTGTAAATGTACCTATGCAAAACAAACTCAAAAACCGTAGCAAATGGAGAAATAATGGAGATGGGCCTGTAGTTATCAATATGATATTTGTCACCCTTTTTAAAAATAGGAACAATTCTAGATCTTTTCCATTCATCTGGAAAAACATTACAACTGATGTCCAGGTTAAAAATAATGAGTAAATGATATACAAGATATGTAGAACACGCTTTTATAATATAAGCGGGTACACCATCTAAACCCAACTAGCCAGAACACTTCAGTCTATTAATACCATTTGTAACATCTCTCAAAGTTACATGATAAACACTCACAGCATCAGAGATATCACTATGTGATGATTAACCGGAAACGAATCAGCATCAAAAGGCGTACTGACAATAAAATTAGCACAAAAAAAAAACTCAGCAAAAACATTAGTAATGGTTTTGTCAGTGGAATACCTATGCAAACCTATGATTAGCATTATTTAAATAATTATTTAAATACCTATGCAAACCTATGATTAGCATTATGCAAACCTATGATAGCATTATTTAAATTCATAGTTTTGCACGAAATCTTATCTGTAAACGTACTATAAGACCAAAAACGCTTAGAATTGCTTTTAAGAGAGGATTCAACAAATCTAACATATGATTTATAATCACGATTGATATCTGTCTTAATCTCAGCTCTATGCAATTTATAATGTATAAGGTCATAAGTCCGACCGCGCTGTTTATACTAACGTACTTCATATTTCAGAATCATGCGGCTACCTACATCCTCAGAAAATTAAAAATCTGATGTGGGCAGCACCTGACTTTCCCTGCAGACTTACGTTATCTTTATTTTAATTACATTTAATTCACTTTTAATTCAATTTTCTTTCTCATTTGATAACTGGACTTCTTGGGCGTAGAGAAAATACGAAAAAACTAAAATATCTCGAGAACGGCTAGTCCTAGTGTAATGGTGTTGGTCTTATTCTTTTCTTCATTACACATTACGTATTAAACACGCATTTTATGGATATATTTGAGCATACGTAGTTTTTTATTTTACATTTTGACGATTTTCAGCTAGAGTGGATACAAGCTTTCGTGAGCCATTTCGCAAAAAAAAGGCGGGTTCTTGTATGCCAAATCGTACCCAAAACTAATCAGCACTAGACTCGCTCACAAGTGACTTACCTACTAAATTTTGTGAAATTTGGTCAATTAGTTTTTTAGTTAGACTGGATACAAAATCTGCACAGACAGACAGACAGATAGACACACAGACACACAGACACACACACAGACGTTACGCTAAAAATGGTTTCTTCGTATTCTAGAGGTCTTGAAACGTGTAGATCCGTCGAAAACTCGAGTTGCGATTTTCGACATGATTTCAATACTTTCCCTATACATTACCATGTATTGCAGGGAAAGTAAAAATGGTTTAGTTGGTTGTATACCATGTTATTTCAGAAGTAAAATTAACGTCACTAGACCCTTTATGTCGCAACCCATGTCAATTATTTGGATGTAGTATAACCATCCCCGTGTATGTTATGCATAAATCAAGGAATGTGATGAATAAATGTCTACAAACTTCCACACTTACAAGTTAATATACCATAACGTTTAAATCCGAAAAATTATTAAAGTATAAAGAATTAAATATGTAAGAGTGACGGAATATAATAAATGTTTCGCCTCTGCACGTGAAAGAAAAAAAAAATTCTTAAATAGAATAGGCCCAGTTGTGTCTTGATTTTCATAAAAAATGAAACGAACACACGAATGTTTTTTATTCCATTTCCAGAAATAAACTAAGCCTAAACTTTTGATATGCCGGAAATAAGAAAAATAAAAACTTTATATTCTCAATACTTTAAGATGCACACTGAAACTTTCCCCCTAGATTTTCGGCGATAGACTTTTTTAAGGTGACAAAGAAAAGAATAGAAATAAGAAAGTATATATTATCAGTATCTGCGGGTCAAACAGGGATACCATTGTTATATTGAGTAAAATGTTATCAGAAAAAGCAGAATGTTATCAGATATTTCAAATAATTTTTTGATAGCAGAATAGGCCATTATGTAAGTACATTTTTATACAGGTTAAATGTCGATTTTTTGAAGGAATATTTGCAGTATCGAATTTTATTTGCTCTTATTGAGTGTGAAAAATTCGGATAAATTTATTGCTGTTGAAAAGTTGCTACTTACAATTAAATATGAAAAGTATCGTAATTTTATTACAATAATTACATGCAATACTTTCCCTACATAAATAGTATAATGTACAGGAAAAGTATTGTGACAGGGTAGAAAATTTGGATACGCGTTTTCGACGAAAGAGCATGTTTAAATCATCACAGAGTTCGAATCGAACAAGTGGGAGACGATGGCTGTGTGTTGCAAATGTGCATTGCTGTGTGTGCATGTATGTATGCTAGTGCGTACGTGTATGTGTGTGTTGTTTAACATATTGAATCATTTCGATTTTTTCATAATTTTCATGAGAAATATATTTGAAAACTTAATGTTTCAGTTATTCAATATCACCAAAATCAAACATTCATCTTAGTGTACTTTTAAAATCAATTTTTATAATCATTATAATTTATTATTATAAACATCAAATTTTATATAAAAAATCATAAATTTATTGAAATAAATTATAATATATTTTTGTAATCATAATAAATTCATTACCGTGTGTTCCGACCCCCACTGGTGCGCCGGGGTAACGTCATGTGATGACTGAAAGGTTCACGGTCCTGGCCGGTGTATAGGAGAATGATGAAATATTAAATGCCTGGCCATTGGAAAAAAAAATATTTTAGGCGCCATTCTGATATTCAGCATGATGCTTAACATATTTCAGTTATACATTATGTATATAAGGAAAGTAAAAAATACTTTTTACTTTCCTTATATACATAATGTATAAGGAAAGTATTGTAACGGGGTCGGAAATTCGAATTC
The DNA here is from genome assembly GCA_951213105.1 of Amaurobius ferox. Lineage (NCBI taxonomy): Eukaryota > Metazoa > Arthropoda > Arachnida > Araneae > Amaurobiidae > Amaurobius > Amaurobius ferox. The sequence continues at coordinate 129,338,593 of OX578135.1, read as the reverse complement.
GAGTTTTCGACGGGAGAACACGTTTCAAGCATCCCTAATCACGATTCAAATATTTTTGAAGTGATATCTGTGTGTGTGCGTGTGTGTGAAAGTATGTGTATGTGTGTGTGTGTGTGTTTCAGTGAGTCTGTGGAATCGATATCTCACAAACGAATGGAGCGATTCGAATGAAATTTGGTACAAACATCACAATCCGTAAATACTTTATGTCTATTTTTTTGAAACACAATCGAATGCTCAGAACCCCTCTAAATTTTCGAGTGAAATATTGAAAAATCATCAAAAAATTAAAACCTTTAATAAAGTTATCCAAATAGACATTTCTTATGTAATTTTCCCTTAGAAAACGATTAACATAAACTTTAGAATGCTAGCATGACCCATTCTCGAGATATTGTACATATTTCGAATACATTTATCAAAAAATCCCATAAAATAAAAAAATATCATAACTGTTAAGAAACATGTTCGCTTTTTATATGTAATATCATACGATAAATTTGGTGACATCATTCTCGTAGATCAAACTCGTTCCATTCACAAGAAAATATACTTTGAGTAATACTTTTGTATTTGAACGTCAATAGTCATTTATCCGCTGTAAGAATAACATATTTCTCCGTCCATAACGCTTGGCGAAATTTTGGCAACGAATTCAGCGGAATGTCGCCAACTTGGCGACATTTTTAAATGTTGCCAAATTAACGAAATTTTCGCCAAATGGATAAAAATGACGTTAAATCAATGAAAATGACGACTAATTGAAGAAAATATAATATCTTGGAAAGAATATAAGTATCTACTATAAGAATAACATTTTTTTTAACTGTAAAAGTAGTAAATTCATTGCATTATATAAGGAAAGTCATGTGCTGCCCACATCAGATTTTTCATTAAAGAAATCGTAAAAATGAAATTAAAAAGTCGGTGGTGACTCCAGTGCGGTGGACCCGAAATGGTTTAGTATAAATAACGTCTATACAATAAGACTCCAGTGAAATTTAAACAGTTTTTTTGTCATTTTAAGTTTAAAAAATGTAATATAGGCTTATATGTTAACTAATGTAAAATATATAATTGAAGCAACTTAATCTTTAAGAGCAATTTCAAAGTCCATATAAGTTTGAACTTATAACTACTATATTTCGAAAACAAAGAAATTAATCTGAAATCCAATTATATATCCTTGTAGAGATTTTAAAAATCTATAAATTACTTGCTTATTGTTTTTATCAAACACTTTAAGTTTTTGAGATAAAGGTATCAAAATCTTTGAAAACGGAATATTTTATCTTCTTAAACTTTATAAGACGATTGTTACAAAAGCTAAAAAAGAACAGATCTAGTAACTGAAATCTCCTGCTGAACATTTTGTAGCAGAGAAGTAGAAGATATTTTGAGTAAATAGGAAGCAAAAACTCGCTCGGAATTGTTTGTTTTTAACTTTTTTCAAAAAAAAAAAAAAAAATATATAATATTGAAGTTATTTTCATATATTCATAAATGGTACCCTCTATATGATAAAAACAAGTATTAAATATTTACATTTCTATTTATTTGCGTTGGAAATATAAGCGTGAAAAATGTTTACATTTTTTGTAACGCTCCGTTTTCAACCAGATACCCCAAAGAAGTTATTCAATTCAAAATTAATCAATGATGCGTTTTTCTTATGCTTTATTTAAACAGTAGCATAATTCAAATGCGATCAAATTATTTTTCACATACCACTAATTACCATACGTCACAGTCCATTTTTCAAATACGAAATCAGCTTGTCATCCTTTTAACAATCTGTCAGAGTTTAAATTCCCGACTTTGCGAAGAAAGGCCGTCACTCTTTCCACAAAAATAATGTCCAATCCATAAGTCCCTCATTAAGCAGTACCTCCTACATAATTAGCCCGCGGGTCATAAAATGTCACGCGACCCAATTAAACTGTCGGCAAACAGGTAATTGCTCAATAGTTTGTTCTACTTCCACCTTCCACCCCTTTGCCTTTTGGCTTCTACTTGAAACTTTTTCTTTCATTATATCATGGTGAAAATGGGTTTTCTTCAGTAAAGGAAATCAAAATTTATTCTTTGGTTTTAAAACTGATAGTTTCACACATATTGTTACTGAAACGATAATTTAATACATTGTCATGTATCATGTAATTAATCACCCTTTCCATTTTGGTTTTTACTTGGAAAGGGTGAAGTAATGAAAAAAATAATGAGTAAAATAATGAAATATTTTTCTTTCATTATTTTATGGTGAAAATGGGTTTTCTTTAGTAAAGGAAATCCAATGTTAATCTGCGGTTTTAAAAGTGATGGATTCACTCTTATTGTTACTTAAATAATATTATAATATATTGTCATGCATATTATAATCGTTTAATACATATTTTATTTATTATTATAAATTAATTTAATTTAATAAACCAATAATAACTTTCAAACAATAAAATTTAACAACCCAAATTCCATAACCAATCAATCAGATAGCTTTCTAAGTCATTATAATATGTTATTTAAACGCATGGACCAATTATAATCAGTCTTCATAATCATAACAAAGTAGTATAATCACGTTAAACCATCTTAAGAAATGTTATTATCATTAGTTTTAGTAGGGCTGCAATCTCAGCGAGGAAAGAACAATCGCAGGGCAAACCAGTCAACGTTCCATCCATTGAGATTTTGAAAAGATATTATATTTTCTTCTGCATTTGAAGATGACCTTTAAAGCTACTCCTTCAGTTTTCATAGCGACCGTTTAGTTTCCAGACCGACTGCTCAGTTTCCAGTTTTCAGATTGCAACTTTTAGCATTGCTGTACGATTTCCCCATTCCTGTGCATTTTTACTTTCCTTATATACCATAATGTATAAGGAAAGTGTTGTGACGGGGGCGAAAATTCGAATTCGAGTTTTCGACGGGAGAGCACGTTTCCAGCATACCTTATCACGAATCGAACATTTGCGAAATGATGTGTGTGTGTGTGTGTGTGTGTGAGTGTGTGTGTATGTGTGTGTGTGTGTCAGTGAGACTGTGGAGACGATAACTGACGAACGAATGGACCGATTCGAACGAAATTTGGTACAAAAATTACAATTCATAAACAATGGAAGGCTGTTGTTTTTATACGCAATCGAATGCTCAGAAACCTCCTAAACTTTAGAGTGAAATTTCGAAAAAAATCGTCAAAAAATAAAAACCTCTAATAAAGTTACGCAAATAAACATATCTTATGTAATTTTTTATTAGAAAACGATTAACATAAATTTTAGAACGCTAACATGAACCGTTCTTGAGATATTGCACATTTAAAAAAAAAATTATCAAAAAGTCATATAAAATAAAAAATATATATTTACAATTGAGAAACAACGTCACTTTTTATATGTAATACCATGCGATAAATTTGGTATCATCATTCTCGTGGATCTAGCTAGCTCGTTCCATTCATGAAAAAAGATTCTTTGAGTAATACTTTTGCATTTGAACGTCAATAGTCATTTATCTGCTGTAAGAATAACTTTTATCTCCGTCTATAGCGCTTGGCGAGATTTTGGCGACAAATTTGGTGGAATGTTGTCAACATGGCGACTTTTTTAAATGCTGCTAAATTAACAAAAAAATTCGCCAAATGGATAAAAAGGACACTAAATCAATGAAAATGACGACTCATTGACGAAAATTCAATATCTGGGAAAGAATATAAACACCTACTATAAAAATAATCTATCTTTTTTACTGTAAAAGTAGTAAATTCATTGCATTATATAAGGAAAGTCATGTGCTGCCCACATCAGATTTTTTTGTACAACATAGCTTCTCGTCTGTCTAATACGCAGTGAATAGAACCGATGTTATTAACTATTAATATCCTGGATAATTAATTTCGGTGTTATTTAAGCTACAGCCATCCACTGCGTTTGAATTGCAAGGCTGAGTTGCATGAACGTCATATTAAAGAACTCGTATTTTGGCGAAGAATAAGAGCAGTCGTCCACATTATCTAAGCTTTAGGGTTAAGTTGCATGGATGTCATATTAAAGAACTCGCTGGCGAATAATAAGACCAGTCGCCTACAAGATCTAAACTTCAGGATTAAGTTGCATAGACGTCATATTAAAGAACTCTTATTTTGGCGAAGAATAAGACCAATGGTCCACATTATCTAACCTTCAGAGTTAAGTTACACGAACGTCATGTTAAAGAACTCTCATTTTGGCGAAGAATAAGAGTGGTCGTCCACATTATCTAAGCTTCATGGTTAAATTGCATGGATTAAATAACTTTTTGGCGAAGAATAAGACCAGTCGTCTACATTATCTAAACTTCAGGATTAAATTGCATGGATGTCATATTAAAGAACTCTTATTGTAGCAAAGAATAAGACCAGTGGTCCACATTATCTAGCCTTCAGGGTTAAGTTACATGGATGCCATATTGAAGACCTGTTTGGCGAAGAATAAGACCAGTCGTCTGCAGTATCTAAACTTCAGGATTACATTGCATGGGCGTTATATTAAAGAACTCTTATTTTGGCGAAGAATAAGACCACTAGTCCACATTAACTAGCCTTCAGGGTTAAGTTACATAGATGTCACGTTAAAAAATCTTATTTTAGCGAAGAATAAGAACAGTTGTCCACATTATCTAAAGCTTCAGCGTTAAGTTGCATGGACGTCATATTAAAGAACTATTGGCGAAGAATAAGACCAGTGGTCTACATTATCTAAACTTCAGGATTAAATTGCATGGATGCCATATTAAAGAACTCTCATTTTGGCGAAGAATAAGACCAGTAGTCAACATTATCTAGCCTTCAGGTTTAAGTTACATGGACGTGATAATAAAGAACTCTTATTTTGACGAAGAACAAGGTCAGTCTTCCAGAGTATCCAAACTTCAGCATGAAGTAGCATGGGCAATATTGCAAGATTTTTTTTGTCATGATATGAAATGAAACCACAATTTCCGGCTGGTCATATGATGCGTTATCTACTAAAATACTAAATTGATATTATTTTACCATCTATATTTGAAGTGAACTTTTTGTTATCATTCTTCGATTTCAGATCGAAGGGCAACTTATTATATGTTTGTCCTCATTATGTTGCGTTTTTAGACATAGTTCCTTGTTCAAATAAGCAATCAAGTGATAAAAAATCTGTTATGGAAAAGTCTGCTATGGAGCATTTAGATCTTCAACACAAAGAAGAAAGCATCAGGTCTTAATGAAACAAAGCACCTGATACGTAAGCCCTCATTAAGTAGTACCTCCCTCTTAATTAGCCCGCGAGTCGTAAAAAGTCACACGACCCAATTAAACTGTCGGCAAACAGGTAATTGCTCAATTGTTTGTTTTGCCCCTCAATTTTCCTTCGGCTTTTACACTTAAATCCATTTTTTCTCTCTTTTAGGAACACGTTACTTCTTTGGTGATGTCCATTTTTAATCAGGGCTTTTAAATTCTTATTTTTACACTCATCTTGTTGAAGGAGCAATTTATTTTAAAAGAACTGGGTATTTTTCTTATAAAAGTCGCAAATGAGAAGACTAATGAACGGTATATTATAGAAAGAAAGTGATACATGGTGATTTATTTCTCAAAACTCCAAATGGCCGAAAAACACGTTCCTCGAATTCGAATATAAATTAGATCTCGAATATTCGAATATTGCGAATAATTATTTCAAATTGTTAATAAATAATATTTATATTTATTGAATATTGTTAAATTATTAATAAATCAATTAATAAAGTAGAAAAATGCAATAAAAACTCATTAATTTTAAATTGCAACATTTTAACGCTTTACAACATGGTCCAAATGTGTTTATGACTTTGTGCATTCTGTCTGTCTGTCTGTCCGTTTGCACGATAACTGCCGTGAAAATGGCTTTATTAAAATGAAATTTAAGTATGTAGTTCAGACGGTCTGTAGTACCTATTGAAATATAAATGAATAATACCACCCAATTAGTTTTGGATAGAACCCGGGCCGAAAAAATGAAATACAAACTTTATGGGACCTCATTTTTCGAACACTTTTTAAGCGAAGTTAAAATTCACAAATTGCTTCTAAAATTTTAGAAAATATTCAAATTATCCCATAAAATATATGAAAATTTTTTTAGCAAAATATGTGCGGTAGTTTTTTAAATAACAATTAAAATATTAATTACAACACTATAAAATGAAGAGATCACGTAAAATATGGTATCCATCTTTTTTTTTTGTGTGTAAAAATCGTGATTTTTGAAGTTCTTTTAAATTTATATTTATTGTTACATTCGTCCTAAAACAGCTTTATTTTTGCTTATTTTCTGTGCATGTATATTCTGTGCCAACGCAATTACAATATTTATGAGTTTAAATGATCAAACTTTGATTGTTTCTACAACGAAGCCTAATTTTAACGGATGCAGAATGTAAACAAGTAATTGTAAGATGAATTGTATAAGAATTGCTGAATTTTATCAACTCAATATTATTTAACTCTGGAGTCTGGAATAAAAGTGTATGAATGAAACATTCACTGCTTTTACATAGAGAGCCAGACGATATATATTTTAATGACGTTTTTTAAATAAAGTTAATTTTTGTTCAATGAAGTTTTATGTTTTCAAGTAAAATAAATTATTGTAGTTCTGTGATAGTTTTTAAAATATCACCTCTGAATGTATCATATTTTAGAGATTTCCAGTAATATTTGTAGTCATTTGGAAACCAAGAAGGTATTTGCACCCTATTTTATTTTCTGCAACATGATGTAATCTTATTCCTTCATTTCCAAGATATGCATGACTGTGCGAGTAATAGAAAGGTTTAGTAGAAAAACTGTGAATAGCTTAATAGCTTAAAATTCATCATCTTTAAGTTAAAGATCACTATTTTAATGTTAATGCTGCTCAATAATGTTCTCATATTAATGCATTTGATTCACTATTGAATCCATTTTTAAGTAGTTTATGAATTTATAACATTTTACAACATAGTTTAAAAGTGTTTATGACTTTGTCCATTCTGTCTGTCCGTTCGCACGATAACAGCCGTAAAAATGATTTTATCAAACTGAAATTTTAGTATGTTATTGAGACGATCTGTGGGACAAATGGTAATGTAAATGAATAATATCGCCCAATTAGTTTTGGATTGAACCCGGGTTGAAAAAATGAAATACATTGAATCCCATGGGACCTAATTTTTCAAACATTTTTTAAACAAAGTTAAAGTTCAGAAATTGCTTCGAAAATTTCAAGAAATATTCAAATTATCCCATAAAATATATAAACAAAATTTAGCAAAGTGTGCTCTGTAGTTTTATAATCAAAAATTAAAATAATAATTATACGCATATATTATGATGAGATCACGAGACACACTTTAAAATAAAATATGTAATCCATCTTTTATCCCAGTGTCAAAATCGTTATTTTAAAAATTCCTTTAAATTTATATGTAGTGTTGCACCCGTTCTAAAACAGCTTTATTTTTGCGTATTTTCTGTATATGTATTCTGTGCCAGTACAATTACAATATTTTTTAGTATAAATGATCATTAGACTTTTATTATTTCAACAACAAAGCCTAATTTAAATGAATGCAGAATTTAAACAAGTTGCAGATTGTAAGATGAGTTGTATAAGAATTGCTGAATATTTTGCAAGCAAAATTATTTAACTCTGGAGTCTGGAATAAAAATGTATGAATGAAATTTTCACTACTTTTACATAGAGCGCCAGACGATTTATTAACCCTTTACAATATAGTTGAAATTCTAGTATGTTGTTCAGACAGTCTGTGGGACCTATGGGAATATATATGAATAATATTTCCCAGATACTTTTGGATTGAACCCGGGTTAAAAAATGAAATACATTGAACTATATGGGACCTAATTTTTCAAGCATTTTTTAAGCGAATTTAAAATTCACGAATTGCTTCTAAAGTTTTAGATAATATTCAAATTATCTCATAAAATATATAAAAAAATTTCAGCAAAATATAATCAGTACTTTTTAAAATAAAAATTAAGATAGTAATCATACCCTTTGTATGAAGAGATCACGTGACCGGTGACATACTTCCAAATAAAATATGGCATCCATATTGTATCAAAATCGTGATTTTTAAAGTTCTTTTTAATTCATATTTAGTCTTGTATCCGTTCAAAAACCGCTATATTTTTGCCAAAATTCTGTGCATCTACATACTGAAACAATTCAATTACAATATATCTGAGTTTACATGATCAACAAACTTTGATTATTTCAACAACGAAGCCTAATTTTCACTTATGGAGAATGTAAACACCAAAAGAAGTACTATGAGTTGTATAAGAATTGCTGCATTTCTTTAACGCAAAATTATTTAGTTCATGGAATCTGCAGTATAACTGCTATGAATGAAACATTCATTGATTTTACACAGAGAAGGAGACGATTTTTTCAATGAAGTTTCAAGCATAGATTTAAATTACTTGTACCTCCATGATTTTAGATTTTTAAATAAAATAAATTATTATAGTATTGTGATGAATGAAAGGAATGAAAAAACGTTTATTAATGCAATCCGCTTTTGTAAGAAGAGCCAGGCGATTTATATTTTGATGACGTCATTTTAATAAAGTTCATTTGTTTTCGACGAAGTTTTCAAATATAATAAATTATTGCAGTATTATGATAATTTTAAAACTATTACCGAGGAATGTGTCGCATATTAGAGATGTTTAAACCAGGCAATTTATATTTCAATGCCGTCATTTGATTGAAGTTCATTTTTTTCGATGAGGTTTTAAGTTTTCACATATAATAAATTAAAGTAGTATATTGTGATAATTTTAAAAATATTACCGAGGAATGTATAGCATTTTAGAGATATTTAAATAAAATTGCATTGAAGTTGGAAAGTGTTTCATAACGAATGCTTTATGCATGATTAATCTTTCTTATATTTCTATGACGTCATTTGAATAAAGTTCATTTTTTGGACGAAGTTTTACATTTTCATATATAAAAAAATATTGTAATTGTGTGATAATTTAAAATATGTCAGTCCTGAATGTATCGCATTTTGCAGATGTTTAAAAAATTGCATTTGATTTGGAAATTATTTCATATTCAATGCTTTATCCATGATTGATCTTTCTTGTTTTTAAATTTACGAGAAAATTTATGAACAATCGTTATTGTTGGTACAAAATGATACAACTACAGAATGTTACCCGTCACGTTAAAAGGCTTAAAAAATAATTTTTATTGATATTAAACTTGAAAATATATCCTCGAGGGGAAGTTTAGCCCCGCTGGGGCTAATGACGACCGGAACACTAAAATTATATCGCGGTTATTTTTCACAACTATTAAGTGTTGCAATGATAGAGCCAAAAATAAGCGTGGTTAATTCAAATTTCGTTCTATGATGCCATGTTCAGAAAATATTAAATTTTCATTCGAATTGAAAAAAGTCTATCTATTTCTTGGTTTTTCGTTAACAATCCGAACAACACACAGACGGACGGATACCACTCCAAGAAAAGTCAAAACGTGTTCAAATGTCCTAAAACATATATTGGCATCAAAGTTTTGAATTCCAAAAATTTCGTGGAAGCGATTCTTCCTCTAAACTATATTACATAGTTTAGAAAAGTAAAAATGAAATGGTATCATGTTGCTTGCTTTTCATTGCATTTCATCTGATTGAATGGTTTGAAACCCCATCTTCCCCTATTGGCATATATCAAATGATTTAGGCCGCCCAGGCGGTGAAGTGGGCATCTTCAGCTGCTGTCTTGTGAGCTCGGATTCGAATCCCGAATAAGGCATGGATGTTTCTTCAGGATAAAGTCAGTCTTCCGCCTTCTGGGTCCTCGTCAAATGTGAAGCTGCACCCCCTCCGACCTTTGTCAGTGATGCTTTCTTTTAATAAACTTTGTTCTCTCGTTTTGTGTCTTTCTTCGTTCTTTCCTGCATCACTGGTCCTGAATTGACTCCGCCGAAACAGGAGGTCATTTAGTCAGCAGCAGCAGTCAGTCAGTGAGCAAATGATTTAGGCGTAAAGCAAGCAGTAAACAAACACTTGCTCATTTCAATTATATGCTCGGTAAGAAATGTGTTTCATTGTAAAGTAAGAAGTGTAGGGTAAATAACTCAAGAACTAATGCAGACATCACAATAAAATTTTATATTTAGGAAGATTATATAATAATATAGAACTTTGTAAATTTATATGTAATTTGCATGATTCGAACGCGATATTTTAAAAATTAAAGATCTAAATTAAAGATAGCATTCTCTTAAATAGGGAAAATAGTAAGTATTGTGGTACATGCTTCAAGCGCAGACGATTTCCGCAATTTCGAAAAAGACAGCGGTTGATCAATGGGGTTAAGCATTCACCCCAGTTTTATTATAGTGCTGAATGGGTTTTTCACACAATAGCATCTACTACCTGAACTAATGCACCTTTTTCCAAAATTTTAATTGCATTTCTTAATTAAATTTTAAAACTTTGGCAAAGTGTTCAAATCGGCCCTATACTGCCAACAGTATGGGTTGTCAGTATAAGATTTACTTTGCCCGACGCGTGTAGCTGTAATACACACACACACACACTATATATATATATATATATATATATATGTATATATATATATATATATATATATATATATATATATAATTAATAAAACGAATGAAAAAGGGGAATGAAAAAAGGGGGGGATGCCATATGAATTGCATATAAATGGCAGAGAGGGATAGCGACCTCTCATTCCCGTTTTAAGTACTTTTAGGTCTAGACAACGCCCACGGATACCAATGCAATTCAATGACAGATCCCCGTACCATGTGAAAAAATGAAGGCACCAGAATGCAGACGGAAATGGAACAACGAAAAACACAAACCATTCTGCCCGCCACACCAACAACTGATACGGAATACCTGCAATGCTGCTTAAAGCCTATTCCCATACGCACGCGCACATCGATATGTCCATTATGATGTCATTCTTTCAAGTCATTACTGAATGAATAATCTTCTTTAAAGAAAGAATTATAAATATCTCTAAGAAAATTCCAAGGATAATATTTTTTAATTGCTTCCTGCAAAATATGTTTATTACAACCAAGACAATCTTTTTTGAAAGTATTATTATTAATATTTCTTCTTAGATGTCCTGTGATGATGTTACGGAAAATGTTCCTAGTTAAATTCGACTTCCATCCAATTATTTGGTTGATCTTCATGTCATAATTATTACGTTTATTGTACATTACTGTATGAATTCCATTTATATGATTGTATCTTATGGTTATGTCAAGGAAATTTACTTCGTCCTTGACACTATTAAGATTTTGATTAGTTCCAATTCCGGTGGATAAAAGCCAAATTCAAATTCAGGAGTATTTGAATAATGCTCCAAAATCACATCGTCCACATATCTGTAATATGGCATCTCGTATAATACATGATTGCTTCTTTCAAAATAAGTTAAATATATATCAGCAAGAATTGAAGAACAACCCCCGCCCATTGGAATTCCTTTAATTTGTTGAAAAAATACACTTCCATTAAACAGTATGTTCTCGAATAACACCAGCTGTATCAGATCCATATACCTACGTAAAGTAATCACTTCTTTGAGATTGTATTCAGTATGCACCAGTAAAAGTATCGCATGCAATTTTTCAAGATCAATGTTGTTGAAAAGGTCGCGGAAGTCGTAGCTAGTAAACTGCATATCTCTATTGCAATATTTCAAGCGCTTTATGACTTCAAAGCTGTTTTTATGATTATAGAATTCTGTACCAATAATGCTTTATATGCTGGTTGAAGTATATTCATAAGTTTCTTGTTAGCAATCGTAATATATATATTACAACCTACTGTTACGATACGAAATTTCACTGGTGTTTTATGTAGTTTAGGGATGAGTACTATATAAGGAAAAGACACAGTTTTTAAATTAATGCCGATTCTCTTATATAATGCCTTGATTTTATTTGTCATTACAGCTAAATTATAAGGTAAAGGCTTGTACATAGTAGATTCCATGTATGATTTCTGTAAGATTTCTATGTAATAAGGTTTGCAAGTAAAAGCGTAATTAGATACCACTTTATCAGTATATGTGATCACAAAACGTTCTTGGACTTCCTTGATAGAAACAGGAATGGTAGATTTTTGTTGGCTCATGAGTTTACTATGGTAATGGTATGTAAAACTGTTCAGGAAGCTATATTTCCACTCTTCAAAGGCTATAATAGGCAAACCATATTTAATGGCTAAGTTGTATATGAAAGATTCCAGATCAAGATTAAACTCTTCCATTACATGGTCATATTCCTGTCTGCGGAATTTTGTACCCATTTCAAAAAGTTTTCTTAATGGCAAATCATCAATTATTTTAAGATTACCAGTAATTATATGATCATGGTGCATATCCCGTAAATTACTAAGATGGCAATTGCATTCCTTATGATTCAACAGAGATATATTTTGAAATTTCGTACAGTAACAGTAGGTTGTAATACATATATTACGATTGCTAACAAGAAACTTATGAATATACTTCAACCAGCATATAAAGCATTATTGGTACAGAATTCTATAATCATAAAAAACAGCTTTGAAGTCATAAAGCGCTTGAAATATTGCAATAGAGATATGCAGTTTACTAGCTACGACTTCCGCGACCTTTTCAACAACATTGATCTTGAAAAATTGCATGCGATACTTTTACTGGTGCATACTGAATACAATCTCAAAGAAGTGATTACTTTACGTAGGTATATGGATCTGATACAGCTGGTGTTATTCGAGAACATACTGTTTAATGGAAGTGTATTTTTTCAACAAATTAAAGGAATTCCAATGGGCGGGGGTTGTTCTTCAATCCTTGCTGATATATATTTAACTTATTTTGAAAGAAGCAATCATGTATTATACGAGATGCCATATTACAGATATGTGGACGATGTGATTTTGGAGCATTATTCAAATACTCCTGAATTTGAATTTGGCTTTTATCCACCGGAATTGGAACTAATCAAAATCTTAATAGTGTCAAGGACGAAGTAAATTTCCTTGACATAACCATAAGATACAATCATATAAATGGAATTCATACAGTAATGTACAATAAACGTAATAATTATGACATGAAGATCAACCAAATAATTGGATGGAAGTCGAATTTAACTAGGAACATTTTCCGTAACATCATCACAGGACATCTAAGAAGAAATATTAATAATAATACTTTCAAAAAAGATTGTCTTGGTTGTAATAAACATATTTTGCAGGAAGCAATTAAAAAACATTATCCTTGGAATTTTCTTAGAGATATTTATAATTCTTTCTTTAAAGAAGATTATTCATTCAGTAATGACTTGAAATAATGACATCATAATGGACATATCGATGTGCGCGTGCGTATGGGAATAGGCTTTAAGAAGCATTGCAGGTATTCCGTATCAGTTGTTGGTGTGGCGGGCAGAATGGTTTGTGTTTTTCGTTGTTCCATTTCCGTCTGCATTCTGGTGCCTTCATTTTTTCACATGGTACGGGGATCTGTCATTGAATTGCATTGGTATCCGTGGCCGTTGTCTAGACGTAAAAGTACTTAAAACGGGAATGAGAGGTCGCTATCCCTCTCTGCCATTTATATGCAATTCATATGGCATCCCCCCCCCTTTTTTCATTCCCCTTTTTCATTCGTTTTATTAATTATATCCTGCATCAGTATATAGAGCGGCATTGCGCCTTATTCTGAGTGGTATTTTGTAGATTTTGTAAATTTTGATAGTATTGCATCCTTTTGTTGTATATATATATATATATATATATATATATATATATATATATATATATATATATATATATATATACTATATACAGGGTGCAAAGTAAAGTCTTTATAAGATCAGCAACTTTGAAATGGTTGATTATAGGCACATACTTCCAATTAGAAAAAGTATGCATATGATGTATAGATGCTCGATATGTCTTGGATTCGACAAGGGGCCGTATAGTTATAAAAATACGACATCGCAATTTTTATACGGTCCCCGGCTCCTACCATTGTTATTTACAAAATTCAAGTCCTGTTGCTAACGACTGCACCAAAACAAATCCCATATTTCTAAGTGACATTAGCTGAGATATGCAAAGGTGAATGTCATGACTTAAATCACATTACCTACCCAAGTTTGGCGGTAAAAGCAGCGCTCATTTAGGGGACCGTTTATAAGATACACAAAGTTAAATTAAGATCCCGTGTGTTGAATAGCGAAAAACATAAAAACCCTGAAAGAAATAATGGGTGCAAAGTACAATTATACTTTTAAAACACGTAACAGCGCAATAAAAAACTATTTCAGTTAGTTGAACTCAGAAACGGACCTACGCACATTTGTCACCTCTTTTCAGATTCAATGTAATCAACGTTTCTCAATTTTCAGCTGATCCCTTACAACATGCTCCAAGATTCAATGTACGATATGCCAGCGAATATGTATGTCACTTAGGAGCATGGAATTTGTTTCGGTGTACCCATTAGTAACAGGACTTCAATTTTGTAAATATCAATGGTAGGACCCGGGGACCGTATAAAAATTGCAATGGCGTATTTTCATAACTGTACCACCCCTTGTCGAATCCAAGACATATTGTACATCTGAACATGATATGTATAATTTTTCTAATTGGAATTATGTGCCTATAATCAACCATTTCAAAGCTGCAGGTCCTATAAGGACTTTACTTCACACCGTGTATATATATATATATATATATATATATATATATACCATTGTAAGATTATGAGATAGTTAAAACTTCAATACCCAGCTTCGCTTGTATATATAATAATTATGAATGAAAATGTTTATGAAGCTATTTATGAAGCTGTGAATGAAAAATGAAGCTGATAGATTTTGGCGGGCCAATGGAAATTGATATGAGTTTCAGTCAAGAAAAAATGCAAAATATTAGAGCCAATTAAGTTGTTATTTTCAGAGTCCTAGATATTTCCCAGACAACTAGATTGCAGATGCTCTGCTCAGGTACAGTTATACATAATGAAAGGTTTATGAAGCTATTTATGAAGCTGTGAATGAAAAATGAAGCTGATAGATTTTGACGAGCCAATGGAAATTGATATGAGTTTCAGTCAAGAAAAAATGCAAAATATTTGAGCCAATTAAGTTGTTATTTTCAGAGTCCTAGATATTTCCCAGACAACTAGATTGCAGATGCTCTGCTCAGGTACAGTTATACATAATGAATGGTTTATGAAGTTATTTATGAAGCTGTGAATGAAAAATGAAGCTGATAGATTTTGACGAGCCAATGGAAATTGATATGAGTTTCAGTCAAGAAAAAATGCAAAATATTAGAGCCAATTAAGTTGTTATTTTCAGAGTCCTAGATATTTCCCAGACAACTAGATTGCAGATGCTCTGCTCAGGTACAGTTATACATAATGAAAGGTTTATGAAGCTATTTATGAAGCTGTGAATGAAAAATGAAGCTGATAGATTTTGACGAGCCAATGGAAATTGATATGAGTTTCAGTCAAGAAAAAATGCAAAATATTAGAACCAATTAAGTTGTTATTTTCAGAGTCCTAGATATTTCCCAGACAACTAGATCGCAGATGCTCTGCTCAGGTACAGTTATACATAATGAAAGATGTCTATTTGTGTGTATTTGCAGTCCTTAGCGGGAACTTTAAGAATCGTGCAAACAAATTTGGAACACAGGTACCTGGGACGATGCTTCTCGGCGAGATTCCTTTGTTGTCATTGTGGTTGTTATAAGCTAGTGTAAAACGTTAATTACATTTCGTTCACCTGAATTTATAGCAAATCGTTGAAAACCAACGAAAGCTTTATATATACGCCTGCGCATAACAAAAATAAATAAATAAACTGCTGCGTAGATGCACTACGCCACGATTCCCGGGCAACGTCGGGTACCTTTTCTAGTATCAATATAAAATGCATGTGGAAGTTCATACCACTTCATCGACACAGGCACTGATAATTCGGAAGTGAAACATTATTATCATTAGATTCTGAATTGCTGTGTTTGGTCACGAAGAATTGCTCCAATAGATGTTTATGCTGATTTAAATTAGTTTCTGCATATATAAACAACAACGAACTGTATTACCGCCCGAAAGGGAAAGTGGAGAAGTTGTTTGTGAACATTAGAAAGTATCTGGAATCTAGCATTTAGTTTCAATTAGAGTCAGTTATGTTTAGTTGGCTGCAATTAGAGTTAGTTATAAGTTATGTCTGTTTCAATGAGATAGGTGTAAATGGAGCTGGTGTCATTGATGTATAAGAATTATGCGGCTTCGAAATTTACTTTGCCTGTAATACTTGAATGCAAAGGAGAAATATAATGGCTATCTAAAAATTTTGCAGTTCATATATATTTAATTACTTGTTTAGAACCTCCTTCAACACAAATTAATCATTTTTGAGTGATGTAGGCATCTGTGAGGTTATTAAAAGGATACAACTGTAAATAGAATTGATACAGTTGAGCTATTCAAAGGAAATATCAAACGATTATTTCAATCAGTAGGTATGATTTTTAACGCATTTACAGAGATAGGGCCATTTTTTATAAGATGGGACCACGCATGATAGGGCCACGCATTAACGCATTTACAGGGACAGGGACATTTTTTAAGAGATAAGGCCGCATTTTATGAAAAATATGACATATTCATTTAAAAAAAGGACGCCATGACGTTATAATTTGGTAATTATTTTATCTGCAATTTCATATTTAAAAGCCAATGGAATAGTATTCCGCTTTCTTGTATTGGAGCGTAATCACAAAAAAGAAAGTTTCTTAATATTATCAAATGAGTATACATTTTCAGTGTTCACTTTGACAGTAAGAACTTGCCATTTTGTCCTAGTAGCTCGACGGTAGAGCGCCGGTTGGCTAGTACGAAGATGCGTGGTTCGATTCCCGACTGGGGCATCAAGGTTCTATACTTAGTCAATGCCTACTTTAAACCATACATCTATTGACACCCTTGCCAAGTGATCAAGTGTCATTTTAAATATATTTCAATTTTTTACTTTAAATAAAGTCTAGTGATCATGAATAACATCACAAAGTTGAAATTCGATGTTTATGTTTCAACTGATATTTGGAGAAAGCCTTACTTTCAAGAGAGATTCAATTTAAAGAAACTCAATTGTTATTAATTTATCTTGCAAGAAATATTCGTGTCATAAGAGAGTCAAGTGTTTATTCATGTAAGTCACGTGTTTGCTTATGTGAGTCACGTGTTTAGTCATGGGAGTCACGTGTTTAGCTATGTGAATCACGTGTTTAGCCATGACTAAACACTCGACTTTGACTGTTATATGAGTGAAAGTCATGTCATTAGTTGTTTTTGGTTAATTATTATAATATGCGTTGCAAATTTGAGAATTGTACGTTATAAAATTATTCTACAATATATTTAAACTAAGAATCAATTTTATCTGCTTACCATTAAAGAAAATGATGAAACGTATCAAACTTAGGCAGCTGAAAGATGATTAAAGCCAATCTTTTCAATGCTAGAATGTTATATTAGATTTTTTTAACGTTAAAATTAGCCATAATACTCTACATAGTTAGAAAGGAAATTAATAGTACCGCATTAGAATTGTTTACATAGTAAAAGTTATGGGTATGAATCGAACTTCAGCGTTAGAATTACCAACTACTACGTTGATCTTCAATCACATATTTCCAGTTGAAACATCTGTACGCTAAAATCCCCTTAATTACAGACATGAAAAATTTTCCTATAATATATAATTTAACTTTTTGATACCCTCCAGTAGTCCGCCGGGGACCTATGCTTTAGAAGGTTGAATCTTTATACATTTTTGAGTCACGATATTACGAATTTGCATAAAGGACGACACATTCAGGTCTACCATCCAATCGGTAGCAAATTACATAAATATGCAATTCACGCTGCATCGACCACGTTTATACAGAAAGAACCCATCTTTATTTACTTCATGCTGAAGAGAACCTAAAAATCGGGAAAACGGTCCAGAAATTCTGCTATCTGTAACGGGAACCTGATTCCAGTACTTTCGAGCTTGCTATCTATTTTACGCAGTTTTTATAATTTAATCAATTATTCCGTAACAACAGTGAGTGATAGAGCCGTTTGAGTGTCATACACGAATTCAGCAATGACAAATTTTAAGATTTCCTTTCTCAATGATGAACCGGAAATCCTTTTAATCTCAGATTTTAATAAAATCTGATGTGGGCTGCACATGACTTTCCCTGCAAACTCAAACTAATTTTCTTTCTCTGTCTTTCATAGTTTATTAAATTGAGTTTAATTGCACAAAATAACCCGGCTAATTACTTGAAATTACTCTGAATGTGCTGTTTTATTTCAATTTTCGTGATTACCAACAATATTTAAAAAAATATTTTCTTCCTGCACATTTACACAATATATCCAGTATGCCACTCAAATTTTATCCGAATTGCTTCAGCCTTTTTTAGATTACGAAGGATTAACAAGTTTGGTAAAATCTCATGTTTTAGCTAATATATGCATTTACAGATTTTTTTTTCTGCGTGTACATCTTGGAAAAATATACGATATACCACCCGATTTGATCCAAATCGTTTCAGAAGTTTTCGAGAATACGAGAGGTCAACGATTTTGCAAAAATCGGTTTTATAGCTAAACCATATATATTGTTTGGAATTTTTTTCTGTGTTCACACCTACATAATATATGAAACGTACAATCGTAATTGGGCCCAAAATAGTTTGGAGATTGCGTATGGCTATTGGTTTGATATATACCCAGACAGACCGACATAAGTCATTTTTGGTATATATAGAGCTCTCTTGATGTATTTACTGTGAAAATCCGCCTCATAATTAAATCATGATCTCCCATCATAATTTCCTTAGGTATCAATTAAAGTAAAAATTGTTCTGAATCTATTACTAAATACATAGCTATAAAAAAAGTGCTAAAGTCACAATCACTATTACCAAGGTTATTTAATATAAGGCTGGTTCATCAGCCCGGTAACCAATCAAAAAGTCTGATGTGGGCAGCACATGACTTTCCTTATATAATGCAATGAATTTACTAATTTTACAGTAAAAAAAATAGATTATTTTTATAGTAGATATTTATATTCTTTTTCAAGATATCGAATTTTCGTCAATGAGTCGTCATTTTCATTAATTTAGCGTCATTTTTATCCATTTGGCGAGGTTTTCGTTAATTAAGCAACATTTAAAAAAGTCGCCAAGTTGACGACATTCCCCCAAATTCGTCGCCAAAATCTCGCCAAGCGTTATGGACGAAGAAATACGTTATTCTTACAGCAGATAAATGACTATTGGCGTTCAAGTACAAAAGTATTACTTAAAATATATTTTTTCTTGAATGGAACGAGCTAGATCCACGAGAATGATAACACCAAATTTATCGCATGGTATTACATATGGGAAGTGAACATGTTTCTCAATAAGAATTTTTTTTTTTATTTTATATGACTTTTTGATAATTTCTTTGAAAAATGAGCAATATCTCAAGAACGGTTCATGTTAGCGTTCTGAAATTTATGTCAATCGTTTTCTAATAAAAAATTGCATACGAAATGTCTATTTGCGTAACTTTATGAGCGGTTTTGATTTTTTGACGAGTTTTTCAAAATTTCACTCGAAAATTTAGGGAGGGGGGGTCTGGACATTCGATTGCGTATAAAAACAATAGGCTTCCAGTGTTTACGGATTGTGGTTTTTGTACCAAATTCCTTTCGAATCGGGCCATTCGTTCGTCAGTTATCGTCTCCATAGTCTCACTGACACACACACACACATACTTTCTCACACACACACACGCACACACACACGCACACACAGACATCACTTCAAAAATGTTTGATTCATGACCAGGGATGCTTGAAACGTGCTCTCCCGTCGAAAACTCGAATTCGAATTTTCGACCCCGTAACAATACTTATGTATATAATTGCATTCTGTCATTTATGACTCCATGGACAATACCGAACTTTGAGAATTGTTGCTAAAACACAGAAAGTTTTCCCATTATCACAATGAAGATTTCTTTGTTAATTTTGAAGTGACAATGTCTAGGCGTAAATAATCTGCACAGAGAGTTTTAATTGTAGTAATCACACCGTCCTCAGTGACTTCCAAAGAGATTCTTGGTCTCTTTAGATTGACCGAGATCAAAATGCTCACGTTTGCTATTTCCGTGATATCATCATATAACCAGAGCAAAAATAGAAATACATGAAGTCAGTCATGCCCGGGAAGAATTCTCCTGACTATTAGTATACTTTCTTCTAGCATCGATTAAAGTAAATTACTCAGGAAAGTTAAATGTTATATTTAAAACTTTTTACTTTCCTTATATACATAATGTATAAGGAAAGTATTGGGACGGGGTCGAAAATTCGAATTCGAGTTCTCGACGAGAGAGCACGTTTCAAGCATCCCCGATCACGAATCAAACATTTTTGATGTGATGTCTGAGTGTGTGTGTGTGAATATCAGTGAGACTGTGGAGACGATAACTGACAACCGACTGGACGGATTCGAACCAAATTTGGTACAAAAATCACAATCCGTGAATACTGGAAGCCTATTGTTTTTATACGCAATTGAATGCTTAGATGCCCCCTAAATTTTCTAGTGAAATTTTGAAAAATCGTCAAAAAATCAAAACCGCTAATAAACTTACGCAAATAGACATTTTTTATGTAATTTTTCATTAGAAAACGATTGACATAAATTTTAGAACAACGCTAACATGAACCGTTCTCGAGATATTGCACATTTTTAAAAAAAATTATCAAAAAGTCATATAAAATAAAAAAAAAAGTTCCTATTGAGAAACATGTTCACTTTTTATATTTAATACCATGCGATAAATTGGGTGACATCATTCTCGTGTATGTAACTCGTTCCATTCATGAAAAAATATACTTTGAGTAATACTTTTGTATTTGAACGCCAATAGTCATTTATCTGCTGTAAGAATAACTTATTTCTTCGTTCATAACGCTTGGCGAGATTTTAGTGACGAATTTGGCGGAATGTCGCCAACTTGGCAACTTTTTAAATGTGTTGCTAAATTAACGAAAAACTCGCCAAATGGATAAAAATGACGCTAAATCAATGACGACTCATTGATGATGACGACATGGAAAATGGCGACTCATTGACGAAAATTCCATATCTTGAAAAGAATATAAATAACTACTATAAAAATAATCTATTTTTTTTACTGTTGAAGTAGTAAATTCATTGCATTATATAAGGAAAGTCATGTGCTGCCCACATCAGATTTTTTTTATTAATTACGATGCATTATTAGTTATCATTGAAATTATTTATCGAAAATACTACATTTTACAATATCTCCCCCCTTAACGTCTCAACCCATATGACCTTACCCTACATTGCGAAAATACATTTTACAAAGTCGTATTACGAATTTATTCGATTCTCTCCTTCTCTTCAATCTAATTAATCACACTGAATGCTGTTTAAGCAATGATGTTTTACGAATAGACTTCTGCTGAGAAAAGTGTTTATTATTAACACTAATTACATAATCAATAGTTTGTTGATATGTAATTACTTTATCAATACTTTGCTGATGCGAAAACGTCAAAAACAAAATGGCACTTTTATGTGATGTCATGAAGAAATATGGGAATCGTAACAGCGCATTTTGTGTAGTTTAATAGGTACCGGACGAAACAGCAGTATCAGTTTTTCTTATTTTGTTGGGGCGCATTTATGATCTGCCATTGGACAGGATGTAATGTCGACATAATGTATTATGATTATGTGTAATTAAACTTTTCAGTGGTAATTCGTGCAAACGCTAAAGCTTTTATAAAAATGGAACACGGTATTTATAGATAGTCGTTTGCACTTTATGGAAACGATTTTGACAATTCATTTATATGCATAAAGGACGTAATTCTTGCGGCGATTTGCTTCTTTTTATCTGATAGCCTTGATTCTTGACTATAGCTCTAGCTCGAATTTTCCATGAAAGTAAACTTTTTCTTAGAACCGTCATCTCAATTTTATCCCACTCCTCTTAGGTCGTTTTCCAAAGTCCAGTGTTCTTGAATGTCATTTTCCTAAGGCTCGTTTTAACAAACCGAAATCGCAAAAGTCCATAGAAGCTTCAGGTGATTTTACAGGTATTTCATTAAATGGGATACATTTTATTCCTGTGTCTGATTCTTTCTTTGCTAAATATGCGGCAGTTGACTTAGACGTATGACTAGAGGCTTTGTCCATATGAAGCTCAACTTTATTGATGTCCTTTCTATATAAGGCTGGAATTTCCTCTTCAGAAATGGTTTCTAAAATATTCTGCTAATAGTCGAGTGAATTAATATTAGCTTCAGTTGAAACTTTTTTGAGTTTTAATTTACCGCTGTAACAAAATTTTGCAAGTATCATGAATCCCTATGGGAACTTTTCTGTACATTGACGAAGCCATTTCCTACGGTCATTTCCGTCAGTTGAAGAATAGAAAATTGCTCTTTTTTTATTATAGTCATTTAAATTCACCCATGCCTCATCGAGTATTACTACAAATGTCCATTTATCAGCAGCTAGATGTTTTTCATATAATTTTCTACAATTTATTTTTATTTCCGCAATATGCTTTGGCAAAAGCAGATGAACTTTAGATTATACAAAACAACGTTTTTAACTTTAAATCTTTATGAATGATTTTACTTGCAGTACCAGAAGACATTCCCATTTTCGATGTAATGGATATTTGAGTCCGTGGATTTTCTTTTAGGATCAGAGACTTCACTTTCTTGATATTTACTGGCGTTCGAACAGTCTTGGGATGCGATTTTGCGGCCATTTTTTCATTTTTACTTTCAGCTAGACGCTTTTTCTCTTTCAAATTTAATATATTAAAAATACCCTTCTTTGAAATGCAGTAACCTCGATATTTACACGGCTTTACAATGTGTTGCTGCGAATACTTTTCCTCGGAAAGCGCATTTACGTAACCTTCGAGCCATCTATCAATTTCAGGAGCCATTTTCAAAGTAAATATTTTGTTCTACATTCCAATCAAAATAAAACATTAGCAGACGATTATATTGAAAATTCCAAATCTTTATATCAAAATGCTAACGAGAAACATAAATACAAAATCGTTTCCATAAAGAGCGAACGGCCTTCTGTATTTTATTTGAAAAAATAATTTGGTGTGCAAAAATAAAAAATAAAAAATGACAAGAATATTTATGAGGTCAATGCATGAGATTTGAGAAGTAGTTATCAACTATGTCACTGAACGAGCAATATTTTATCGCATCAAACAATTTTCCCATTTTACTTAATTTTTCTGCTAATTCTGTTTCCGCCAAGAAACAAGTGGATGGAAGAACTCTTCTCCACCTGTGTAGAAGCAAATGGGTAATGCTTTGTTCTGTAAAAGCATTTATTTTAGGTTAAATAGTCGCTTGCTAGCTATATGAAATTTTTTAGTTCGCAGCTGACGTAGCGATCGGGTAGTCCCGGCTATGTTGTTAATTAAGAAGAAAAGACCGTGTGATAAGCGGTTAATTGCTACGCGCTTAGTAGTTATTATAAAATCCAATTGGTTGGAATTAGAAATCAAATTGAGATTGCTCCCACTTATGGTATGTGTTACAATATTCCATATTCATTTGATTTTATAGACAGGTTCAGATCACGGTTCAGACCTCCACGGCAATTGTCAGGTGTTTATCAATGGAAGAAGGAGGCAGAAAGGAACATCCAGCGAAGCCACAAACAAGGGAGCAAACTATCCAAAGCACGGATCTGTAGAGACAGCCCACAGAATCTCGACCCCAGTCGTCAACAGGTCTGGAAAATGGCCAAAAAAAGGTCCTCTTGGAAAGTTCCTCATGCACCCCGGATAATATACCACTTAATAAGCTTACGATTTGTATATTCCTTTAGAGGAGATGGTTCAGAGGTTACAGAGCCAACGGCCGTATGCCGAGACGCCCTACTATTACAGGAAATATACTAAATTACATTCCAACTCTCCGAAAATATAGTTTAGAGCAGCAGTTCTTAGCCTTTCTTTCCATGACCTAATCAACTGCTGGACTTGACTACGTGACGCATGAATCTCATCCGAGCGATACCTATATATTCGATTATATCGCTCCCTATTGCAGCCATGGTGTAATGACAATATCCAAAAACCACGTGTCTTTAAAAGTAAAAACTCTATTTTGCGATTGTAAAACTGCATTAGAATTGGAAAAGAAATTTCAGACAAAGTTAAGTAGTTTTCTGTGTATGAATGAGTGGCATTACTTTAGCTTTTGAAAATTTTCTGATTAATGTCATTGACTTTCTATACTACTCCAACTGTTTTGTTCCGTATTTTATTTATATATTGGTTTTTATATTAATTATTTTCTTTAATGATTTTTCAGAAATTTAATATTTTATTTGGCTTCCTTTTACTTGGTTCAAAATTTATAATTATTTTCAAATTTCAAGGGGAGGTACCTGCTCATTTACTACACTAGTTTAACTTTCTTTTATTTTGAAGTACCTGTGAAATTTTATGTTGACGTATATAGTCTATGCATGTCTGTCTATGTCTACGTGTATTGTTATTTCTGTGTATTCCCGGCAGTATGATATAACTGCTCTACACAACTTGGATGAGCTGGACGGCCTGGGTAACAATAATAATAATAATAAAAAAATCTGATGTGGGAAACACATGACTTTCCTTATATAATTCCAAAGAATTTACTACATTTAAAATAAAAAGATAGGTTTTTCTGATAGTAGATATTTATATTCTTTCCAAGATATTGAATTTTCGTCAATTAGTCGTCATTTTCATTGATTTAGTGTCATTTTTATCCATTTGGCGAAAATTTCGTTAATTTGACAACATTAAAAAAATCGTCAACTTGGCGATATTCCGCCAAATTCGTCGCCAAAATCTCGCCAAGCGTTATGGACGGAGAAATAAGTTATTCCTATAGCAGACAAATAACTATTCGCTTTCAAATACAAAAGTATTACTAAAAGTATGTTGTTTCATGAATGGAACGAGCTAAATCCACAAGAATAATGCCATCATATTTATCGCATGATATTACATATGAAAAGTGAACATATTTCTCAACAGTTAATATATATTTTTTAATTTATGGGATTTTTTTGATAAATTTATTTAAAAAATGTGCAATATCTCAAGAACGGTTCATGCTAGCGTTCTAAAGTTTATGTCAATCGTTTTCTAAGGAAAAATTACATAAGAAATGTCTATTTGCGTAACTTTATTAACGGTTTTGATTTTTTGATGATTTTTTCAAAATTTCACTCGAAAGTTTAGGGGGGGTTCTGAACATTCGATTACGTTTAAAACAATAGGCTTCCAGTATTCACGGATTTTGATTTTTATACCAAATTTCATTCGAATCACTCTATTTGTTCATGAGATATCGTCTCCACAGACTCACTGACACACACACACACACTTTCACACACACACGCACACACAGAGACATCGCCTCAAAACTGTTTGATTCGTGATCAGGGTTGCTTAAAACGTGTTCTCCCGTCGAAAACTCGAATTCGAATTTTCAACCCTATCACAATACTTTCCTTATACATTATGTATATAATGAAAGTAAAATGCACGGCGACCCACTGGTTAAGAACCCTTGGTTTAGAGGTATTTAACGAAATGCTTCTATCTCATTCTTACAACGATATGTCTTTTATTCAAAATTTTTGTTTAAATTGCACAGAGATTATTTCACAATCTTTACAAATTTCAGATTTAAAATGCAAGCCAAGATATAATTTGAATTAATTTCAAAACATAAATTTAACCAGGTGTAAGGATAATAACATTGTAGTATATGGTCTAAAAGATATATGAACAAATCATTAATGATATTCAATTTTGATAAATAATCATAATAAAAATAATAGCTTATTACAACAAAATATAGTATTTGTATTATAGAACATTTTACTTCAAGCCGTGATTTTCTCAGTCTTCATATTATACTATACAAACATTTAAATATATTTTTCGTTACAGATACTTTCTGTAAAAAGTAGAAACATACTGAATATACGGAATTTTCCATTATTACCTAGCAGTTGTCTGTTGAGTAAATTTTAATGCTGAAAATGGCAAACCTATAATTTTTAGTCACAAAGTAACGCAAATTGCATGCTTATTATGTATTCCTCGCGTAAATTTTCCCAATGCAATGATATAATTTCGAATTCAGCTGACCACATATGTTGATAAAATTATTCATTTACTTCATAGTTTGAACGGCATTGAGAATAAATGTGAAAATTCCGCCAAGATTATGTCAACGCTAACTATGTTTTTACAAGATTTACGTCAACAATATGCCAGAAAAGAAAATATAATGCATATTCCAACCTTGGAAATGAAATTTGTTTGTATCAGAAAATGTAAATCGAAACGTAATGAATATTGTTCTGCTTTTTATACAGAGCAACAAGATGTGGTTTGCAATTCTTGCAACAAGGATTTTAGTTAGGCAAAACTGTTTCAGATCATTGACATAGAGTTTTGTTTTATTATCTTTACTTGCAGGAGAGAGGGGATTAAATATTTGTTATTTATTTTCTAAGTAGTCTTACTAAATTAAGTTTTCTGTTCAATATTATTAGCGTCGTAGCATACATACACAAGAAAATTTCAAATAAATATTGGAGCATAAAGGAATTTTTGATGACAATAGCTCAAATAAAATTTGAAATTTTTAACACCATTCCCTTTTAGTTTTTGACTGTTTGGTTAATATCTTAACAAACATTTCAAATAATGATAATGATGAAGTAACAGTTTCCAAACATTTTGGCTAAAATACTTTTTAAGTTATGGAATACTCGCTTGAAACGAATAGAATTTGGAATCAATTAAAAAAAATCTGATGTGGGCAGCACATGACTTTCCTTATATAATGCAATGAATTTAATATTTTTACAGTAAAAAATAATAGATTATTTTTATAGTAGATATTTATATTCTTTCCAAGATATTTAAGTTTCTTCAATTAGTCGTCATTTTCATTGATTTAGCGTCATTTTTATCAATTTGAAGAGATTTTTGTTAATTTGGCGACAATTAAAAATGTCGCCAATCAAAATAAATAATTTCAAATGTAAATAATTTCAATCAAAATAAATAATTTTTAATTTCAAATGTTTTGAAATTAAAAATTCGCCGTCAAAATCTCGCCAAGCGTTATGGAGGGAGAAAAAAGTTATTCTTACAGCAGATAAATGACTATTGGAGTTCAAATACAAAAGTATTACACAAAGTATATTTTTTCATGAATAGAACGAGCTAGATCCATGAGAACGATGTTACCAAATTTATCGCATGGTATTACATTTGAAAAGTGAACATGTTCCTCAATAGGAAATATTTTTTTTATTTTATATAGCATTTTGATAATTTTTTTGAAAAATGTGCAATATCTCGAGAACGGTTCATGTTAGCGTTCTAAAATGTATGTCAATCGTTTTCTAATGAAAATTTTTTGACGATTTTTTCCAAATTTAACTCGAAAATTTAGGGGGGGTTCTGAACATTCGATTGCGTATGAAAACAATAAGCTTCCAGTGTTTACGGATTGTGATTTTTGTACCAAATTTCGTTCGAATCAGTCCGTTCGTTCGTTAGTTATCGTCTCCACAGGCTCACTCGCACACACACACACATACTTTCACACACACACACACACACACACACAGACATCACTTCAAAAATGTGTGATTCGTGATCAGGGATGCTTGAAACGTGCTTTCTCGTCGAAAACTCGAATTCGAATATTCGACCTCGTCACAATACTTTTCTTATACATTATGTATATAAGGAAAGTAATAAAATTAAATGGTCTACGAATATACGTTATAATAAATGAATATTTCATATAAAAATATGTATAAATAAAATAAAAAAGAAGGAAATCCAAGTGTGTTATATCTACTCAATAGATTAAGTAATGTTCTGGAAATTTAAATCCTCATCTCAGGTTTGTTATGCTTCTGTTCTAATACTTTGTGCACTTGGAAATGGAATTTCCTGTATCATCCATACAGTACAATGCATATATAAAAGAAACAGTACAATACATAGTATATTTAAAAGGAAACTTTACAACACGTAATATATGCAATAAGTAACTTTACATATACATTGTATATGCAATAAGTGATTTTACATATATATAGTATATGTAAATGGAAACTTTACAATATATAGTATATGTAAAAAATAACTTTATCGTGCATAGTATATACAAAAAGAGACTTTGTGATATACAATGTTACAAGAAGAGTATTTTCTTAGGTCAATATCTCATGAAGTATGGCATCTAGCTATATACCTCTTGTACCGTTGCATAGGAAACCCCCTCTGGCCGCACAATGTGACCAAGGGGACCCGCGGCCCCCGTTTCTTGAGAGATTAAGGGGTTCAGTTCGGTCTCTTTTGCTGATAGGAGAAAAAACAATTGGAAACTTGTACAGCGAGTCAAATTTAGCCCAAAAATGTTTTAGTTCCATAACAAAAGATGGAAACGAACGGAGCTGTCTCCCCCAGAAAATCAAAACATCATAAATCAAATCAAATCATAATTGCATTCTATTTTTTACAGCTACATTTTAAACTCATCATATGATGTGCTGCATAAAGTTGTGTAAAAAATGCCCTTCTATACGCCTGTCTAGAGCCTTTACTCTTAATGTCCCGGACATATGTGGACTACGCATCAATCTCAATCAGTACTATTAATAACTATACGAACCTCATCGAAACATAATTTCTTTCCCCCTCTCAATAACCTCTAAAATATGTACCTGTCATAAAAATAACGAAACTCTCTAAATTTGGAATAAAGAATATTAACCACAAAGTGACGGGAATTATTAAAGAAATTAAACATGATTTTCTATTAAAGCTGTATGGAAACAGATCAATTTAGTGAAACTTTAAAATAAAATAAAGACCAAATTTGGCAAATTAAAATGTCTTCAATAAAAAAAAAACACTCTTTATGACATACTTAAAATTACAAATCCATACTAAAAATTTAAGGAGTAACTTCATGTGTCAGACTGGGGTGCATGTTGTCCCCCTGTTGCCTCCCAAAAATAATTATAAATTCTATATTGGTAGTACTAAGGGTACAGTCGATATTCGTCTATCTGCGCATGCTCGTAATATTAAAAATATAAAGAAAACTGTCTACAGATCTTGCCCAGTTTGTTATTAACGATAATTTTTACCCTATGTTCGATAACATTTTTCTCTTAATTGCCTGCAATAACCCCCGTAATATTTTACTTTATGAATCCCTTTGTATTTATATTTACAACGATTCCATTCGTAATTTCGATCCCGTTTAGACCCTGAGTTACGGCTGGCGCTCGTTCTCGACTTACTGCGTATAAAACACTTGTATAATTTTCTGGATATATAGTACATTTTTCTTTGCTTCTGACGACATATTTATTGATAACTCTGTATTTTATGATCTACCATTATTTATATATTTTATAATTAATTTTTTATTAAATGTATCGATTTTAAAATGATCAATATGCAAATCTTGTCTCACGGTTGTGGCCTGTATATTGGAGCTCATGTGTTCGTCACCTGCAATTTACTTTACCACTGATGAAGGACGCAATAATGTCGGAAAGCACTCTGGATTTGTAATTTTAAATAACGCCATAAATGGTGTTTTTATTAAAGACATTTTTAATTGCCAACTTTGGCTGTATTTTATTTTAAAATGATTTTCTAAGATATTGAATTTTCGTCAATTTGACCATATTTCCAAAAGTCTCCAAGTTGGCAATATTTCGTCAAATGTGTCACCAATTGGGAAAGATCGATAGAACAACAGATAGAGAAGACTTTGCTTATATTGTACAAGAATTATATGATAAAATTTTCAATTGAATAACTTTAAAATATGAAATAGGAAAATAGCAAATTAATAAGTAGTAAACTAGTGATAAGTAGTAAAATATTAGTAAATATATTAAAACAAGTATTTGGCTTAATATAAGTAAAAATTATATAGAATCCAGTAGCTAGTATTCATTCAGAACTTAGTTATGTCAAAAGAGTTCTTAAACTATGTGAAGTCACGATAATCTATTTATTATCATTTACCTCATTTACGTTCAATTATGATTTTCCTATGAACTAATAGCCTATTAGATCCCAATTTGGAACGACCAGTTACGGCGCTGGCGAGGCAAAGCTGCTGATTCCATTTAGGATGCAACCATGTTTTGGGCAGATCGCGCCCTAAAAGCGAGTCCCAAAGGTCGTAGAAGGATTTAGTACCGCAAGTTTAGATATCCAGACCTGTGTGGACGGCGTCGTTGTTGGTACTATAGCAGAAACTGCACGTTCGTCATCCCAATGCGTCTGGCTTGTAAGTAATATCGTGTTTGTAACTTCGGTTTTGCGTTGATGGATTTAGAACAAAAGGCTAGGGTGTGATTACCACATGTACGTGACATTGTATTTTCGGTGTAAATTTTTATAATGCATGATATGTATCAGATTTAGGTTCAGCTTGTTTATTTAGACAAGAAGCATTAGACTTAAGTTAAAGTTTGATTTTAATTGCGCGTCTGAGTATAATTCCCTGAAAATTAAGAGTGGCTATTGTTTGCTTTTAGCAGGGCGGAATTTAGACTTTAGTCAATTTTAGTTTTACAGAAATATTCCTTTAAGTGGGACTTCACATCCATGCATTAAGTATAATAAAATAAGCATTTAGAGTTAATATTTTGAAGTATTGCATTTTATTAACCTGATTGCATACGTAAAAATACCAGAGTTTTTTAAACCATAGTTTCGATAACACTGTCATATACCGCCATATATCAAATTATCGTGTATAAAACGAAATGCTAAAAATTTTGAATTTAGTTTCCACCTCTCTCTCTCTCTCTCAAAGTACCGCTTAAACCCGTATGTGACTTTGAACTTTTAAAGAATTTACGCCGCATTTCTAAAGTATATTTAATGAAGGTTTCAGCAATAATTAAGAGGCCGTGATAGACGGAATTCTTAATTATTGCTGGCTACGATCCGTTCAGGTTCCCCTGTTGGCATGCCATTGGACGTTTCTTTGACGAAATGAATGCGGCCATTTAAATGATTGGCAATAAATTCTCGCCTAGCTGCCGAAAAATGTTGAAAACGCCATTATATCTTAATTAAAGCGTGAGATTTAATTAAAACGTGATGAAAATTTGGGATTTATCAGCGAGTTTAAAAGATGGGGGAGTTTCACATTTCAATAAAGTTTCCTAATATGCATATTAATATTTCTCGTGGGCTTTTTCTAAAGCTTATTTCACAAACGATTGAAGATAATGCTTACAGACAATGGCCTCATTTGAGCGCATGTTAAAATGTCAGATAACTTAACAAGTATATTTACTTATTGTTATGGTAACACTGTATGTACATAATTTAAATTATAAATGATATTTGTTTTGGAGGCAAAATCCTAAGTTCAAAATGCTATAATAACTTGAACGATTTTTATCTCGATTGAATGTGTGGCGCATTTCAAGCGATTTCATTTGATAAGATGCATAACTGATTGCAGTAGACTATAGAAAAATGCCTCTGAGGCAAACGTAGCTATTTTTCACTAATTTGAACACGATGTTTACGAATATGAACATAAACAATTCGGATTAGCTCTAGTTTTTAAGCTGCGGGAGAGGCAGGGTTCAGTGAGAATGGAAGATTTGCTCTGCTTGTTAGAAAATCTGATGTGGGCAACACATAACTTTCCTTATATAATGCAATGAATGTACTACTTTTACAGTAAAAAAAATAGCTTTTTCTTATTATAGATACTTATATTCTTTCCAAGATATTGAATTTTCGACAATTTGACGATATTTTCATTGATTTACCGTCATTTTAATACATTTAGGGAGATTTTCGTTAATTTGACAACATTTCAAAAAGTCGCCAAGTTGGTGACATTCCACCAAATTTGTCGCCAAAATATCGCCAAGCTCTACTGACGGAGAAATAAGTTATTCTTATAACAGATAAATGACTATTGGCGTCCAAATACAAAAGTATCATTCGAAGTATCTTTTCTCATGAATGGAACGAGCTAGATTCACGAGAATGATGTCACCAAATTTATCGCATGGTATTACATATAAAAAGTGTACTGTGATAGTTTAAAATATATCAGCGCTGAATGTATCGCATTTTAGAGCTGTTTAAATAAAATGGCATTTCAGCTTTGAAGAATTTCATAATCAATGCTTTATTCATGATTGAGCTTTCGTGTTTCACTTCCATCTGGATTTCATCCTGGCAAATTGCAGTGCTGTCAGTAACTAATAATAGTAACGATGTTATCCTGAAATTACTATCTAAAAACAGAAAAAAACAAAGGAAATGTGATACAAAAAAATCTGATGTGGGCAACACATGACTTTCCTTATATAATGCATTGAATATACTACTTTTACAGTTAAAGAAATGGTATTCTTATAGTAGATACTTATATTCTTTCCAAGATATTGAATTTTCTTCAATTTGTCGTCATTTTAAATGATTTAGCGTCATTTTTATACATTTGGCGAGATTTTTGTTAATTTCGCAACAATTAAAAATGTCGCCAAGTTGGCGATATTCCGATAAATTCATCGTCAAAATCTCACCAAGCGTTATGGACGGAGAAGTAAGTTATTCTTACTGCATATAAATGACTATTGGCTTACAAATACAAAAGTATTACTCAAAGTATCCTTTTTCCTGAATGGAACGAGCTAGTTCCACGAGAATGATGTCACCCAATTTATCGCATGGTATTACATATGAAAAGTGAACATGTTCTTCAATAGGAAATATTTTTTTTTATTTTATTTGACTTATTGATAATTTTTTTGAAAAATGCGCAATATCTCAAGAAATGTTCATGTTAGCATTCTAAAATTTATGTCAATCGTTTTCTAAAGAAAAATTGCATAAGAAATGTCTATTTGCGTAACTTTATTAGCGGTTTTGATTTTTTGACGATTTTTTCAAAATTTCACTCGAAAATTTAGGGGGTGCTGAACATTCGATTGCGTATAAAAACAATAGGCTTCTAGAGTTTACGGATTGTGATTTTTGTACCAAATTTAGTTCGAATCGGTCCATTCGTTCGTCAGTTATCGTCTCCACAGTCTCACTGACACACACACATATACTTTCACACACGCACACAGACATCACTTCAAAAATATTTGATTCGTGATCAGGGATGCTTGAAACGTGCTCTTTCCTCGAAAACTCGAATTAGAATTTTCGACCCTGTCACAATACTTTCCTTATATAGGAAAGTAATGATGGAAGACTGTTGTCGAACCCTCGTGAACTTTATTGTTGAACCTTTGCTCTTCAAAAAATCTGCAAACAGTGGAACACTTACTTGCCTGTGACCAATAAACAGTATTAAAATGGCTACCCATTTCATTTTCATTACCCATACAATTTTTGGCGTTGATACTGCTAATAAATTACGTACGCTCAATAAGTTGTGTTAATCTGGCCATCACATTAGGATTGTAAAAAATTGCGGAATATTCTCTTTCATTGCTTTGATGTGCGTGATGTAAATATAAATAACGGTTAATAATAAATATATAAAGTTAAAAAATAAGTATTTTAGCATAAATTAAAGACACAAATCTCAGATAAAAAGGTCATTTAATGAAATTAAACAATCCTATAAGACGTACAAATATTAAAATCCTAAAGACGTACTCCAGAGATCTTTCGGGTATCACCATACCCATTCGTCAGTGGCTATATAAAATATTACCGTGGAATCAAGTTTATATATAGACCAAATCGGCAGATAAAATTTGCATAAATCCGCTACGGAATAATGATAATTAAATAGTATTATAAACAAACTATTAAAGATTAAACAATTACAAAATGACAGTGAAAAGTGTTATAAACGGGAGATTTAAAATTTAAACAAGTATTAAATACAAACACAAAAGAAAAGATAATGAAACATGCCCATATTTTAGTCAAGCATAAATTACATTAAAATGAAACGTCACAGATAACTGTGTAGAGATTTGGTAATTTATGCTTGGCTGAAATAATGGCATTTTTATCAATGAGTTGTGTCTTTAATTTATGCTTAAATATTGAAGTGTAGACGTGATGCCACTTTAATTATTAATAAGCATTTGATTTACTGACCCTTAATTAAATTTACTTTACAGCAAGGTAAGTATCCGGTATGCAGCAGAAAAATTCGTGAGTTAAGCAGATTACAACTTAATAAATTAATAAATTATGAAATAAATATTTACTTAAATGCTACTTAATAAATATTTATTACACGCCTCACAATAATTAATATCATTATCACTTACTTTTCTAATCTCTCTTCATTTATATTTAGTGAGATAATAAGTGTATCTAGTTTTAATTCCATATTCACAGGAACAATGAAAATTCACCATATGCCATGCAAATTTATGAAAAAAAAATACCTAATGATTTCAAATAAAACTGTCTTTGCAGACATTATAAGTTTAAAGTTCCATTTCCTGAATAATTGAAGGAAGGTTTTTAATGTTGCCAACATCTTAAACACCTCATACTAAACACACATGCATAAAGCATTGATTGGGAAATACCTTCCGAATGAAATGCAATTTTATTTAAACATCTATAAAATGGTATACATTTAGCTGTGATATTTTTAAAATTATCATAGTACTTCAATAATTTGTTTTATTTGGAAATTTAAAACTTCATCTAAAAAAGGCAATGTTATAAAATCGTCTGCTTCTCTATGTAAAATCAATGAACATTTCATTCATATCACATATATTTCAGACTCTAGAGCTAAATTAGTTTGCGTTAATCCAGCAATTCTTATACAACTTATCTTACAATCGTTGATGTGTTTACATTCTGATACGTTAAAATCCGGCTTCGTTGCAGAAATAATCAATATTTAGTGATCATTTAAAATCATAAATATTGTAATTGCGTAGGCACAGAATTTTGATACACAGATAATATGCAAAATTAAAGGGGTTTTAGGACAGATGAAGCACTAAATATAAATATAAGCGTTCCTTAAAAATCACGATTTTCGCTAAGCGAAAAGAAAGATGGATGCCTTATTTTATTTTGCAATGAGTCACGTGATCTCTTCATATAATGTGGGTGTAATTATTATTTCAATTTTTATTTAAAAAAACTATTTCACTTATTTCGTTGAAATGCTTTTACACATTTTCGTGATAATTTGAAAATTTCCTAAAATTTTCAAAGAAATTTGTGCATTTTAACTCCACTTAAAAATGTTTAAAAAATGGTCCTATAGTGTTCAATGTATTCCAATTCTTCGAAACGTGTTAAATCAAAAACTAATTAGGTGATATTATTCTTTTACATTCCGTTATGTCCCACAGACAGTTTCAACAACATACTAAAATTTTATTTTGATAAAGTCATTTTAACTTTCCTTATATACATTGTATAATGTATAAGAAAAGTATTGTGACGGGGTCGAAAATTCGAATTCGAGTTTCCGACAGAAGAGCAAGTTTCAAGCATCCATGATCACGAATAGAGCATTTTTGCGGTGATGTCTGTGTGCGTGTGTGTGTGTGTGCCAATGAGCCTATGGAGACGATATCTCACGAACGAATAGAGCGATTCGAATAAAACTTAGTACAAAAATTACAATCCGTGAATACTGAAAGTGTATTGTTTTTAAACGCAATCGAATATTCAAAACCCCTCTAAATTTTTGAGTGAAATTTTGAAAAAATCAGCAAAAAATTAAAACCTTCAATAAAGTTACAAAAATGGACATTTCTTATGTAATTGTTCCTTAGAAAATGATTGACATAAACTTTAGAACGCTAAGAGGAACCATTCTCGAGATATTGCTCTTTTTTCAAATAAATGTATCAAAAAAATCCCATAAATAAATAAAAAATATTAATTGTTGAGAAACATGTTCACTTTTCATATGTAATATCATTCGATAAATTGGGTGACATCATTCTCGTGGATCTAGCTCGTTCCATTCATGAGAAAATATACTTTGAGTTATAATTTTGCATTTGAACGCCAATAGTCATTTATCTACTATAAGATTAACTTATTTCTCCGTCCATAACGTTTGGCGAGATTTTTGGTGACGAATTTGGCGGGATGTAGCCAACTTGGCAACTTTTTAAATGTTGCCAAATTAACCAAAATCTCGCCATGTGGATGAAAATAACGCAAATTCAATGACGATTATTGACAAAGATTCTATATCTTGGCAAGAATATAAATATCTACTATAAGAATAACCTATTTTTTTTTTACTGTAAAAGTAGTAAATTTCTTGCATTGTATAAGGAAATAAGGAAATTCATGTGCTACTCACATTAGATTTTTACGGCAGTTATCATACGAACGGATAGACAGACAGAATGAACAAAGTTATAAACACTTTTCAACTATGTTGGATTGTGTTAAAAACTGGCAATATCTTAAGCGGCTTAAGCCTGGATATTGAAAGACATTTTATTATTTTTCTATTTTCGAAAATTCGCCTCTGCAGTAACTGCCTCTTGCAATAACCATCACGAATATTTAAGTAATTAACTTCATATTTATAAAATATTTTAAACGGATGTTTCAACAAGAATTAAGTATGCCTAGTAATGAAGAGCATGTGATCCATTGACAAGATGGTGGGAGATCCTTTGACTAAATGAGTGCAGTCATTTATATTATCGTCAATAAATTCTTGCTTAACTATAGAGATGCGGGAAAAAATCCATTACATTTTAATTAAAATGCGAGATTTAATTAAGGCAAAATGGAAACTGAAATGTAGCAACGAGTAATAAGGATGATACGTTTAAAGTTTCAAGAAAGTTCCTTAATTATGCGCAATAATATTAATAACATTATTTTTAATGGGTTTCATTTAAGAAATACGATTCATTCCAGTGTAACATAGATTTTTTCGTGCTTGTTTTCACTCTTCAGCACCGAATATCTAATAATATTGTAAATCAAATTATAGTACTTGCCTTATTCTCAGTCACAAAATCTACCGAGAAGGATCGTTTATGGAGATTGGAATCACGCTCCTAATGCTGTGACAAGCATTGGTAGACTATTTAATACATCGCAATCATACTTAAGAACTGGGTTCCACCGCCGGTGGGCCGCGACTTTTCACTTGAATTTCATTGTAGGAAAATACACCGTGAACACCAATTATTCGCTAACAAACTAGATCAAATTAAATATAAAAAATCTGATGTGGGCAGCACATGACTTTCCTTATATAATGCAATGAATTTACTATTTTTACAGTAAAAAATAATAGATTGTTTTTATAGTAGTTATTTATAATCTTTCAAAGATATCGAATTTTCGTCAAAGAGTCGCCAATTTACATGTCGTCATTGATTTAGCGTCGTTTTTATCCATTTGGCGAATCTTTGGTTAATTTAGAAACATTTTAAAAAGTCGCCAAGTTTGCGATATTCCACCAAATTCGTCGCTAAAATCGAGCCAAGCGTTATGGACTAAGAAATAAGTTATTCTTACAGCAGATAAATTACTATTGGCGTTCAAATACAAAAGTATTACTCAAAGTATCTTCTTTTTTCATGAATGGAGCGAGCTAGATCCACGAGATGATGTTAACCAATTTATCGCATGGTATTACATACGAAAAGTCAACATGATTCTCAATAGGAAATATTTTTTTTTATTTTAAATGACTTTTTGATAATTTTTTTGAAAAAATCTAGAATATCTCGAGAACGGTTCATGTTAGCGTTCTAAAATTGATGTCAATCGTTTTCTAATGAAAAATTACATAAAAAATGTCTATTTGCGTAACTTTATCAGCAGTTTTGATTTTTTGACGATTTTTTCAAACTTTCACTCGAAAATTCAGGGGGGATTCTGAACATTCGATTGCGCATAAAAACAAATGGCTTCCAGTGTTTACGGATCGTGATTATTGTACTAAATTTCGTTCGAATCGGTCCATTCGTTCGTCAGTTATCGTCTCCACAAACTCACTGACACACACACACACACACACACACATATTTTCACACACACACACACATATTTTCACACACACACATATTTTCACACCCACACCCACACACATACACAGACATCACTTAAAAATGTTTTATTCGTGATCAGGGATGCTTGAAACGTGCTCTCCCGTCGATAACTCTAATTCGAATTTTCGACCTCGTCACAATACTTTCCTTATAGATTATGTATATAAGGAGAGTAACTAGATAGTCACCGGACTCAAAATGAAGTAAGAGATATTTCAATTTGTTTGGAACAATATATTTTTCATGGAATTGAAATAAAACATTTTGCACTTCAAAATTTTCACGCGCAGTACACTAGGACTTGTAAATTTAATCACTAAAAGAATTTGTAGATTTCATTAACACTGGCAATGACTATTCAATATTTTCATTAATGAACTTGACCTGTAATACATTAATTTGTTCCACAGATCCATATGTTTCAGAGGAATTATTGCGGTAATATATATATCATCAAAGGAGGAAGTATAACGCGTAGATTTATCCGTTCGCATTCTGAAACGAATTGGATCTGTGAAACATATACGGGTGTCCAGTGCTATCGGTGTCCAATGGCTATTTCCTCAACCGCTAGTCACAGAGATACACTTCCAATTGCAAAAATGTCTTAAATTTTGAAATCTATTATCTTCGAAACAGTTTAAATCAATAAATGCATTTCTGAAAGAAGTACGAAATATAAATTTTTATACAGTCCCCCGGTCCTACCAATTATATTTAGGAAAATCATCATACAATTTTATGCAAAATAAAAAAATCATCCTTTTACGACCAAAATTGACCGACTTATAGCTGTTTAAATTTGGAGCACTTTTTGTGCTGAGAAATGGTCAATACGGTCCCTGATTGGTTGGTTGCCAGGAGAATTGGTCAATACGGTCCCTGATTGGTTGGTTGCCTGAAACGGGACATTTATGATGCGTGGAAAATCGACTTAAGTCATAAAGTTTAATGCTTTATAACTCGGTGAATTTTGGTCGTAAAAGGAAGATTTTTTTTATTAACACTTTACAACAATGTTGAAAAGTGTTTATGACTTTGTTCATTCTATCTGTCTGTCTGTCTGTCTGTCTGTCCGTTAGCACGATAACTGCCGTAAAAATGACTTAATCAAAATGAAATTTTAGTATCTTGTTCAGACGGTCTGTAGGACCAATCGGAATATAAATGAATAATATCATCCAATTAGTTTTGGATTGAACCCGGGTCGAAAAAATGAAATACATTGAGCCCTATGGGACCTAATTTTTCAAACATTTTTTAAGCGAATTTAAAATTCACAAATTGCTTCGAAAATTTTAGGTAATATTCAAATTGTTCCATAAAATATATAAAAAAAAATTCAGCGAAATATATTCAGCAGTTTTTTAAATAAAAATTAAAATAATAATTACACCTCTTATATGAAACGATCACGTGACCATGATATGAAACGATCACATGACCCACTTCAAAATGATATATGGCATCCATCTTGTTTCAAAATCGTGATTTTTTTAAGTTCTTTTTAATTCATATTGACTGTTGTATCCGTCCTAAAACTACTTTATTTTTGCTTAAATTCTGTGCATCTACATACTGAATCAACGCAATGACAATATATTTGAGCGTAAATGCTCATCTAAA
This sequence comes from Amaurobius ferox, assembly GCA_951213105.1. Lineage (NCBI taxonomy): Eukaryota > Metazoa > Arthropoda > Arachnida > Araneae > Amaurobiidae > Amaurobius > Amaurobius ferox. The sequence continues at coordinate 129,298,669 of OX578135.1, read as the reverse complement.
TTTGATTATTTCTACAACTAAGCCTATTTTTGACCTATGTAAAATGTAAACAGCAAAATATATAGAATGAGTTGTATTAGAATTCCTGTATTTTTTTAACACAAAATAATTTAGTCCATGGAGTCTGCATGGCTGATATGAATGAAATATTAATTGATTTCATAAAGAGAAGGACGATTTTTTTCGATGAAGTTTCAAGCATAGAGTTTAATTTTTTGTAGCTCCATGGTCTTAAACAAAATGTTTAAATAAAATAAATTATTATAGTATTGTGATGAATGAAATGAATGGGAGAAAGTTATGAATGAAATCCTGTTTTTATAGAGAGATCCAGGCGTGTTATTTTTTCTATGACGTCATTTGAATTAATTTCAGTTGTTTTCGATGAAGTTTTCAAATATAATAAATTATCGTAGCATTATGATAATTCTAAAACTATTACCGAGGAATGTATAACATTTTAGAGATGTTTAAACCAGGCAATTTATATTTCAATGCCGTCATTTGAATGAAGTTCGTTTTTTTCGATGAAGGTTTAAGTTTTCAAATATAATAAATTAATGCAGTATTGTGATAAGTTTCAAAATATTACCGAGGAATGTATTGCATTTTAGACTTGTTTAAATAAAATTGCATCGAAGTTGGAAAGTGTTTCATAATCAATGCTTTAAGCAGTGCTACTTTGAGTAATACTTTTTTATTTTAACGCCAATAGTTATTTATCCGCTGTAAGAATAACTTATTTCTCCATCCATAACGCTTGGCGAGATTTAGGCGACGAATTTAGCGGGATGTCGTCAACTTGGCGACATTTCTAAATGTTGCCAAATTAACGAAAATCTCGCCAATTGGATAAAAATGACGCTAAATCAATGAAAATGACGGCTAGTTGAAGAAAATTCAATATCTTGGAAAGAATATAAGTATCTACTATAAGAATAAAAATTTTTTAACTGTAAAAGTATTAAATTCATTGCATTATATAAGGAAAGTCATGTGCTGTCCACATCAGATTTTTAAATATAAAACACTGATAGCCATATGAAACAAGTACCGCTTATAATAAATTGTCTACCTCATGATAAAACGTTTTTTTAACTTTAGCCTTTACTATTCACTTGCTTTCAAGATATGCTAAAACCCCTATGTGACGTTCGAATTTAAAGAATTCACTCCATCCCTATAAAGTATCTTGAGTGAAGGTTTCAACAATAATTAAGAATCCCTGGTAATAGGAGATATACTACCCATTGAAATTCCTCCCTTGACAAGCTATTTGAAGATTCTTTGACGTAATTAATGTGGTCATTTAAAGAGTCCCCAATCAATTCTTTTGTATCCCAGGAAAAATGGGAAAAAGTCTATTACATCTTAATTAAAGTGTGAGATTTAATTAAGGCGTGATGGAAATTAAGATTTATTAGATAGTGTAAAAGTTGAGGAGTTTAAAATTTCAAGACGGTTCCTTAATATGCGTATTTATATTCTTATTGTGTTCTTCTTTCTGTATTAAATACTCGGATGGATACTTTGAGTTGATGAGAGTCAGTGATTCAGAGTAAAGCTACTAGTATTAAATTGTCTGAATTTGAGTGCATGCCAGGAATGTAAAGGAATTTAAAATTGATATCACACAGTTCGTCATTATTTGTGGATATTTTCAGTATAAAGGAAGTGGCATCATAATTCACGCTTAATTATTCCGGATATTTGGGCAGAAAATTTGTTTCTTTGTTTTGAGGGTATCCGTGAGATTTAAGTTTCTAACATAACATAATACTGGATGACTAACTTCAACTTTTGGTTCAAATTAAGGTTTTGTAAGACACCATAATATTGGATGAGTAAATTTTGGCTGCATGTTTTAGCAAGTACGTATTTAATTTTGTTTTCCAAAGTTCTACAGTGAGATGGAATCCATTTTAGTATCATTCTCTTTTAGGATTTTATTCCCTTCTCTTCTGAGACCATCGAAAGTATCTTAAAAATCAATGATTTAAATGTTGCCATGAGATTTTGCAGAGTTTGATTAGATATCTGGTTCAGAGATATAGTAGATATGACTACTTGAGAAACCGAAAAATGGCTGCTTTAGAAATAGACAAATGGACAGCTTGATAAAGAGATGACTGCTTGTGAAATAGAAATGGTTGCTTTAGAGATGACTGCTTGAGATATGAAGATATGACTGCCCTATATATATATATATATATATATATATATATATATATATATATATATATATATATATATATATATATATATATATATATATATATATATATATATATATATATATATATATATATATATATATATGAAACTGCGAACAATACTTCCAGTATGAATGACCCCAGTGTTTACGACAAGTGAACACAAAGGTTAGAAAATCATAAATTTAGGGGCGTCAAGACAGAGAGGACCGAACGGACTCTTACGAAAATGTGAAGTAACAACAGTGGATGGTAAGGCAAACCAATGGAAAAGGTGCTTTTTGCGTGACCCTGAATGCTGCAAATCAGAGAAAAGGGGGGAGTGGCAGTCCCGAGGCAAAAAGAGCCACAACCTGTGACTTGAGAACGACATTTGTTGAATAACATTTCGATAGCGATATAGAAGCACGATGACTTGGTTAATAAGATATATCTTGCTAACTGATTTCCTAACTTCGAGAGAAAGAACTAATATTCTCGAGTTTTAATTTACCTATGAAGAAATTTCAAAAATATATTTACTGTGTATATTTGGTGGTGTTACGTACACATTAAATTCTAAACATTTTAGTAATTAAATTCAACTTTACAAAATTTTGCCGCTATGTATAAAGCAGCTTTATATTAATTTCTCTTAGCTATCATGCTTTCTTAATTACAATTTCATAAGTCCAAAGAAAAATAAAGAGTCTCAAGAATTCCCTCTTGAATAATTTAACAGAAACTATTAGTATTTACAAAACAGATATCTTGGAAACAACTCCACTGTACAGACATTAACTCCTTTAACATCAACTTAAACAATTAACAATGGAGTTGTTTTCAGCCACAGTAAATTCCAAAGGGATATTATAAGATCTTAAATCTAGAAACTGACTCAAATACTTATTAAAAGATTTCAAAAGTAAGTTTCTGTATAATTATAGCATAGTTGTATACCGTTGTTCTAAACTTCAAAGAAGGATACTTAGTGAATGCTTCATTAAAACTGGCAGCATATGCAGATTTAAATGTCTTTAAGTAATGGTATTTATTACACATTACTTTTCAAGCAATTAGTAGAAACTCTGCGTTGTTGCTTTGCTATTATATAAACGTTCCAACCGATACATTTCTAAGTATTAAAAATATTTTTATTGAGTAATATTTACTAATTTGGAGAAACACTGTTTCCTCAAATTTGTGACTATATGATTTACTTCTATGATTCATATATAAGTAAGCTTATATATGAATCATATAAGTAAATTAAGTGTATAAGTAATATGTATGTAATTATAAGTGTGAGGCCAGAATATGTCCTCACATGAGGCATTTTATTGCAATATTTATGATGCATAGAACGGCTAACAAATTTCGTAAATTATGTGTATAAGTAATAAGTATGTAAATAAGTAAATAGTGTTAAGTTATATTTATTAAGTTTGATATATTAGTTTAATCAATTAATTTGATCTATTAGTTTATTCAATTAAGTTTGATCTATTAGTTTGATCAATTAAGTTTGATCTATTGGTTTGATCAATTAAGTTTGATCTATTAGTTTGATCAATTAAGGTCGATCTAGTAAGCTAGATTAAGCTTGATTTATTAAGCTTGATATAATTCGCTTGAACAATTAATTTTGATTAATTCAATTAATTTGGATCTTTTAAATTTGCCTATTAATTTTATCTATTAAAGTGAATTTATTAGATTTGACCATATAAATTTGATCCATTAAGTTTTGTTTTTAAAATGTGATTATAAATCACAATACGCAATTTGTTTCAATCATTGCGAGATAAAGAATAGTGTATATCATGTTGCAAGATGTAGTAATAAAAATTGACTTGAATGTTGCTCAACTCGACTTTTTCATACCAGAATTCAGTTTTAGTAGCTTGGTATTTTTTTCAAATTTTACAAGAATTGAAAAATTGGTATTGTGGGCCCAAATGGTTATAATTATAGTCTGTAACCCTTCACTTTAAAGAGCTTGAAAAAATCCTCCAATTGATACCATACTCGACAATGTATCCTGAGAGGGGGGGGGGAGAAATTTTCCCCTCGAAGGGGGGCTAATGACGTTACGAATGAAAATTTGTGTCTATTTTTACAACTACGATTTAAACGTTGTCTCGTTTAGTCATAAATAAACCCTTCCACGCGTGATTATGCCAAATTTAGTTCTATACTGCCGTGTTAAAAATATATATATTATTTGAAGTTTTCGATTGAATTAAAAAACATTCTATCTAGTTTTAGATTTTTTTTATTACAAAGCCGGATATAATGTTTCGTAAAAATCCATTAATATTTGTGACTGCACAAGTAATCGGCCACATACATACAGAAAGACAGGCGGGCGAACATCACTCCAAAAATACTCAAAACGTGTTCAGGAGATTCTAAAATATATATTGTCATCCAAATATCGAATTCAAAAATTTCGTGTAAACAATACTTTATACTATATTATGTAGTATAGGAAAGTAAAAATATATATATGTGGGCTAAGGTAGCAGTGAAACTTACGTAAAAGCATGTTAATTCAACAAATCCTGAGGTTTAAAAGTAATCGCATCCTTGTGAAAATTATGGAGATTCTTTACTAAGAAGCACATTACGGTGGTAATTTCAGAACCCACTGCTCTTATAGATGCATTTAATAAAAGCAAACACCTCTATTATAGATTCATTTTACCCGCAATTGTCTTAAACTGACAAACATTATAGAAATCGGAGGAACATATAATACGTTTATTGGTCTTGTAAGTTTGATGTGTACACAGTCTCAGATACGAGGACTGAAATCATCCCAGCCAAATGTGTATAATCGGTCCATTCAACTTCAGTTCATCGTAAACATTAGCGTTAAAGAAAATTAACTGGAATGTAGTTTAACTCGATTTTCTCATACAAAAATGCATTTTTTTTCAAATTTCACAAGAAAAAAATTTGAAAAATCGGTATCATGGGTCCAGATGATTATAACTATTGCATGTCACCCTTCACTTTAAAGGGCTTGAAAAAATATTTCGAGTGATAACATACTTGACAATGTACCCCCGATGGAGCAACTTACTTTCCTAAGGGGGGGGGGGGGGGGTGGCGCTAAACGTCACGAACAAAAAATTGTATCGCGGCAATTTTTCACAACAATGATTGAAACTATTAAATCCTGCTTTCATTCAGCCATAGATAAACCATTTTATGCATGAATATGCCAAATTTTGTCCTAAGCTGTCATATTAAAAAAATATAAAACTTAGAATAATTGTCGAACTCGAATTAAAAAAAAGTTCTATCTAGTTCTAGATATTTTGATAACAAAGCCGGATATAAAGTTTTGTAAAAATTTATTAATGTTTGTGGATGCTATCGGATGCACAAGAATTCGACCACAGACATCAGACAGATAGACAGGCGGACAGCACTCCAAAAATAGTCAAATTGTGTCCAGGAGGCTTTAAAACATATATTGGCATCAAAATATAGCAATCGAAATTTGCGTGAAAACAATACTTTCTCTATACTGCGTATAAGAAAGTAAAAATTAAATATAACAAATCCGGTCCACTGTGAATTCTCCAGACATCCCCCTGGTCGTATCCAGGTCGGTGTATACATATTGAAAATGTGGTTGATAAACATATCGAATTGGTGGCGGAGTACTCTAGTGTTGAAAAAAAAATATTATTAAATATCAATAATTTTCAATAAATTCTCCTATGTTATTGTTACGAAATCATGGTTGAAACGCTTCCATTTCCTTTTAGTTACATTTTTGCACATCAAATATACAATTTCACAGCCGTTTCACTGCATTTACTATCATACTCTATAACAAAAAAAATCGACGCACCAAGAAGGAGTTGTCCGATTGTAATGAAATTTCGTATGCAAAGGACATTTCGGAACTGCGCATTCAGCAGGTGTATATAAGGAGCAATTCTTCATCTGTGGTCAAAATTTCTGTTGTATTTCGACTACGGACATCTTACTTCTTTGGTAGTCATTTCTGGCACACTGATAGCACAGCGGTACGTAGACAATATGTACGCAGACCGTTCCTTTTGCGACACCCCTAGACTTACTTTTCAACATGATAATGCCCGGTCGCATACTGCACGTGTTGCTACGAATTGTTTTCAAGCTTACCCAACACTTCCTTGGCCTCCTGATCTCTTTCCCATATAGCACATTTGGAGCGTTATGGGAAGACGATTGCAACCATCCCGGAATGAGGACGATTTAGCCTGACAGTTGGAGACAATTTGGCAAGACATTCTGCAGAACACCATCCGTGAACTTTATCAGTCTATGCCACGCCGGGTGGCATCTTGCATCGAGGCCAGAGGTGGAACAACGCCTTATTGGCTTCCTCCCTTTGTATACGGTCAAACTCTAAATCATTAAATTGTTCTGAAATTTTAATCGTTTCTTTTTCTATGTGTGTTCTTCACATTTACCAATTTTTATTACAATCGGACAACTCATTCTTGGTGCGTCGATTTTTTTGTTATAGAGTGTATATATGAGTAGCTTACCTTTTTTTCTAATCTTTATATACCAGAAATATAATTGTTTCCTGTCCGATAAAAACACTAACACGTCATTTCGCACTTTCCACTGATAAATAAAAAAAATGAAAATGCTCTTACGTTCTGCATCACAGAGGACCATTAGCGAAAGTTCCGGGATTTATCAGTCCCACGGTATCTGAAAAGCTTTCAACACTGTTGATGTGGCTTCTTAAGTAATTACACCGGAAATCTTCCTCCCATCGCTTAAGCACGATGAGAGCTGGAGTAATTTTCTCCATCTCTTTAATTAAGACGCTAGGATTCTTTAGAGCTTGGAAGAGGATAAGTGAAAATTTTTATTAACAGTTTCATATGCCACATAAGTTTTTTGATAAGAGAAATCAGTCTCAAATTTTTATTTTATTTATTTATTTTTATTTTTTAAATAAGAATGTTGCAATAGGAAGTGCATAAGTTCTGATATTTGCAAGGATCCTATAATTTGTTTCAGAAATTTTCACTGTATGTCAATTATATTGGGATTGGGAAGTAAGTAATATTATATCTAACCCTGTAGATTATGTGAATTGGTGAATTTAGTTCTAAGAGCATAAATTCCAATGTTTGCAAGGACCTTATCATTTGTGGCAGAAATTTTTACTATCTCACATTTATATTAGGATTGGGAAATAATTAAAACTATATCTAACCCTGTAAGTTATGTGAATTGGTCACTATAGGGAGACATCAGTTACCTGAAAATTCCACATATCTTAGTGCAATTAAAATAATATTGATTATTAAATTTTCACCTGTCAAATTTAATTTCTTCTAGAATTGAGTATTACTTGAGAAAATACTAGTCATTTGACAAAAGCTACTAATTTTAAATTAATTACTCCTAATTACACCGTGTCTTTTATTCACTCATAAAGAGTGCAATTCCAGATGCTGCTCTGGATTACGTGAAGAAAGTAATAAGACTGATTTTGGCGGTACATAGAAATAACACAAGTATATTGCGCAACAACATTTTATTTAATTAATAAATATTCTTTATTAAGATATCTCAATTGCAATTACTACTCAAATAATGCACAATTATGATAAGCTTATTACACTTAATTATTTATACTCATTCTAAATTCCTTAATTATCATCTTCTTCACATAAATTATTAAAACATAAATCATTTTAAAATATCAATCTTCCGTACTCAATAGATTTTTAATATTTAATTAGGGTGTTTCCCTTCTCTTAATTCTGGATCAGATTTACCATTTAAATTTAGAAATTTGGAATGATATTTAAGTGTTCCTCACATTGTTCAATATAGATATATAAAGGCAACTCACCAACATTCTTTGCTTGATGTGCACATTTTGCAGCGGTTATCTTTTAGAGTTTTCCTTCATAGAAATTGGGCTGTATGGAATTGGTTGTATTCTACAAAGTCTTTTGATCTATCCTTCCTTTGATGTCAGACAGTTTATTCGGGATCGTTCGTATATGAATCAGCCTCTTTGCCACACATTTTCCAGATGTTGTTCTCAAATTCCGTCCACATAGATGATGGTTCCTGTCGCGTGATCTGCAGATATTTGTTAGTTTCATAAATTGCTTTTAAAACAACATTATAAAATAACATTTGAAAATAAACATTTCATTCTTCTTTATTTCTTTTTTCTGTTATTGACCCTGGCACGAATGCCCCATTAGTTTTTAGCAACGTACCGAGTACGGCTTTTTACCCCTAATAATCGTGCCCAATTGGAGACTCACACAATCCTACCCATTACAGGACCATTGCCTTAGTAACACACACACACACAAGACAACACCATACCCAGACATGAAAACGCTCAACCTCTCATACAGGAATCGAACATGCGACCCTTTGGCTGTGAGGAAAGCCATAATGATGAATGTCAAGAGGATAGTTCAATAATTTACAACAGTTCTGTGGTCAATCAACGAAACACCGCCCTTCAAATTGCGGTTTTCAATATGGAGCTGATCCCTGAAAATTGCACATTCCGGAATATTGGATATCTTGGGATATAAAGATAGAAACGCCGTGAAAATTAGCATTTGGACTAATTTGGGGGTCTAGAACTTGTGGGTGACGTCAAAATTGGGTGTTGCCATTGGAAATTTCAATGTTTGTGCGCGTTTAGATATGAAGACTGCCCTTTATGCAAATTTTACGCACATTAATTTGTAGAGGATGTTATTCCTAATCGAATGGTATCATTTAATTTTCTCTACGATGAACTATGCTCGATTAACAGAGGGTGGAGCTTTTTTTTCCGCGGCTGTACATACGATTACGAGGCCAAACTAAGTTATAAAATAAATAATAAAACAATTAACATAAATCAATATTAACTTTTTTAATAAAATGTCACCACAATTTAATAAATGTCACCACAGTATCATTCCTGAATAGAACAGCTTACGTCTATGAAAACTTTCGGGCAAATAAATGCCTTCTGAAATAGTTTGATTGTCGATACATACTCAATAACCAATTCTCTAACTTTGTAATTGGCATTCCCCTTCTATCTGGTTTTGTTGAAATTTGTTAGGATAACAAATTTTAAGGGGGTATGACCCCCTTCAAGTTTAAAAGAATCGATATATTTTAAGATTAATATTTAAAAAAAATTACATTTCGGAATATTTTAAACCAAACCACATGAAATATTTTTTATTTGAATGAATGTTATCGAAAGTATTTTTAACACGAAATATAACATCAGATGCTAACTTTAACGTTCATTTCTGAAAATGGTGTTTTCATGCATTGCGCGCGTGATTTCTGCAAAATGGCTGAATAGAACAGCCTGAAAATTTCCAAACACGTGTAAACAATATTTATACATCCAATGATGAGCTCTTTTGTTTTAGGAAGTATGCCTTTTTACTTTCCTTATACACATAATGTATAAGGAAAGTATTGTGACGGGGTCAAAAATTCGAATTCGAGTTTTCGACGGGAGAGCACGTTTCAAGTATTCCTGCTCACAAATCAAACATTTTTGAAGTGATGTCTGTGTGTGTGTGTGTGTGTGTGTGTGTGTGTGCGCGTGTGTGGTGTGTATGTGTGTAAAAATATCTCTCTCTGTGTGTGTGTGTGTGTGTATGTCAGTGAGCCTGTGGAGACGATAACTGACAAACGAATGGACCGATTCGAACGAAATTTAGTACAAAAATCACAATCCATAAGCACTGGAAGCCTATTGTTTTTATATGCAATCGAATGTACAGAACTCCCCTAAATTTTCGAATGAAATTTTGAAAAAATCGTCAAAAAATCAAAACAGCTAATAAAGTTACGCAAATAGACATTTCTTATGTAATTTTTCATTAGAAAACGATTTACATAAATTTTAGAACGCTAACATGAACCGTTCTCGAGGTATTGCACATTTTTCATAAAATTATCAAAAAGTTATATATAATAAAAATAAAAATATTTCCTATTGAGAAACATGTTTATTTTTTATATGCAATACCAAGCGATAAATTTGGTGACATCATTCTCGTGGATCTAGCTCGTTCCATTCATGAAAAAAGATACTTTGTGTAATACTTTTGCATTTCAACGCCAATAGTCATTTATCCAATAGTAAGAATAACTTATTTCTCCGTCCATAACGCTTGGCGAGATTTTGGCGACACATTTGGAGGAATGTCGCCAACTTGGCGATATTTTTAATTGTTTCCAAATTTACAAAAATCTCGCCAAATTGATAACAAGAAAGATCAATCATGCTTAAAGCATTGATTATGAAACACTTTCCAACTTCAACGCAATTTTTTTTAAAAAGTCGAAAATGCAGTACATTCCTCGGAAATATTTTAAAACTTATCACAATACTACATTAATTTATTATATTTGAAAACTTAAACCTTCATTGAAAAAAATGAACTTCATTCAAATGATGGCATTGAAATATAAATTGCCTGGTTTAAATATCTTTAAAATGCAATACATTCCACGGTGATATTTTTAAAACTATCATAATACTACGATTATTTATTATATTTGAAAACTTTATCGAAAACAACTGAAATTAATTCAAATGACGTCATAGAAAAAATAACACGCCTGGATCTCTCTATAAAAACAGGATTTCATTCATAACTTTCTCCCATTCATTTCATTCATCACTATACTATAATAATTTATTTTATTTAAAAATTAAGACCATGGAGCTACAAGTAATTAAACTCGATGCTTAAAACGTTATCGAAAAAAATTGTCCTTATCTTTATGAAATCAATTAATATTTCATTCATATCAGCCATGCAGACTCCGTGGACTAAATTATTTTGTTTTATAGAGAGCAATTCTAATACAACTCATTCTACATATTTTGCTGTTTACATTTTACATAGGTGAAAAATAGGCTTAATAGTAGAAATAATCAAATTTGGATAATCATTTAAACTCAAATATATTGTATTTGCGTTGCTTAAGTATGTAGATGCACAGAATTTAAGGAAAAATAAAGTAGTTTTAGGACGGATACAACACTCAATATGAATTAAAAAGAATTTAAAAAAATCGCGAATTTGAAACAAGATGGATGCCATATATCATTTTGAAGTGGGTCATGTGATCGTTTCATATCATGGTCACGTGATCGTTTCATATAAGAGGTGTAATTATTATTTTAATTTTTATTTAAAGAACTACTGAATATATTTCGCTGAATTTTTTTTTATATATTTTATGGAACAATTTAAATATTACCTAAAATTTTCGAAGCAATTTGTGAATTTTAAATTTGCTTAAAAAATGTTTGAAAAATTAGGTCCCATAGGGCTCTCAATGTATTTCATTTTTTCAACCCGGGTTCAATCAAAAACTAATTGGGTGATATTATTCATTTATATTCCCATAGGTCCTACAGACCGTCTGAACAACATACTAAAATTTCCTTTCGATAAAGTCATTTTTACGGCAGTTATCGTGCAAACGGACAGACAGACAGACAGACAGACAGAATGAACAAAGTCATAAACACTTTTCAACTTTATAGTAAAGTGTTAAAAATGACGCTAAATCAATGAAAATGACGACTAATTGAAGAACATTCAGTATCTTGGAGATTATAAATATCTACTATAAGAATAACATTTTTTAACACTTTACAACAAAGTTAAAAAGTGTTTATGACTTTGTTCATTCTGTCTGTCTGTCTGTCTGTCCGTTAGCACGATAACTGCCGTAAAAATGACTTTATCAAAATGAAATTTTACTACGTTTTTCAGACGGTCTGTGGGACCTATGGGAATATAAATAAATAATATCACCCAATTAGTTTTTTATTGAGCCCGGGTTGAAAAAATGAAATACATTGAATCCTATGGGACCTAATTTTTCAAACATTTTTAAGTAAACTTAAAATTCACGAATTGCTTCGAAAATTTTAGGATATATTCACATTATTCCATAGAATATATAAAAAAAAATTCAGTAAAATATGTTAAGTAGTTTTCTAATTAAAAATTATTTAATATAGGGAAAAAAACAAATTCAATTAAATTCTGACTTTGGGATAACCTCCAGAAAGAAAAGAGAGATATATTATATAATAAGTATCTTTCCAAGTGTTTGTCATTTTGCATATAAGAGAGCTTCACATTTTAAAAAAAATTTGGTAGATAACAATTTTTCATTTTTTTAACACTTTACAACAAAGTTGAAAAGTGTTTATGACTTTTTTCATTCTGTCTGTCTGTCTGTCTCTCTGTCTGTCCGTTAGCACGATAACTGCCGTAAAAATGACTTTATCAAAATGAAATTTTAGTATGTTGTTCAGACGGTCTGTAGGACCTATGGGAATATAAATAAATAATATCACCCAATTAGTTTTTTTTTTAACCCGGGTTGAAAAAATGAAATACATTGAACCCTATAGGACCTAATTTTTCAAACATTTTTTAAGTAAATTTAAAATTCACGAATTGCTTCGAAATTTTTAGAAAATATTCACATTATCCCATAGAATATATAAAAAAAAATTCAGTAAAATATGTTAAGTAGTTTTTTAATTAAAAATTATTTAATATAGGGAAAAAAACAAATTCAATTAAATTCTGACTTTGGGATATCTTCCAGAAAGAAAAGAGAGATATATTATATAATAAATATCTCTCCATTTGTTTAAACGTTTTGCATATGGGAGTGGCTTCACATTTTAAAATAAATTTGGTAGATAACAATTTTTCATTTTTTTAAATTTTATATAACTCTTCATGATAAATTTATTTGATGGCATTTTTAATGCACTTTCCTACGTCCTAGAGAGTTAAAATTTGGTACACAGCTTAAATTTGTTGAACATTTTATTCGACAAAAATTTGATGGATCTTTAAATATAGATCATACATTTCTTTCGAAATGGCCTGAAAATAATCCCCGTTCACTTCTATAAATCATTGTTGTAATATTGTCAAAAATTCTGATGTGGACAGCACATGTCTTTCGCTGCAGACTCATAATCGTTATCTTTATTTATTTTTTCTATGACGTCATTTGAATTAATTTCAGTTGTTTTCGATGAAGTTTTTAAATATAATAAATTATCGTAGAATTATGATAGTTATAAAAATATTACCGTGGAATGTATCGCTTTTCAGATATATTTAAACCAGGCAATTTATATTTCAATGCCGTCATTTGAAAGAAGTTCATGTTTTTCAATGAAGGTTTAATTTTTCAAATATAATAAATTAATGTAGTATTATGATAAGTTTTAAAATATTACCTAGGAATGTATTGCATTTTCGACTGTTTTAAATAAAATTGCATTGAAGTTGGAAAGTGTTTCATAATCAATGCTTTAAGCATGATTGATCTTTCTTGTTTAAATTTTATATAACTCTTCATGATATGCTTATTTGATGGCATTTTTAATGCACTTTCCTACGTCCTAGAGAGTTAAAATTTGGTACACAGCTTAAATTTGTTGAACATTTTATTCGAAAAAATTTGATGGATCTTTAAATATAGATCATACATTTTTTTCGAAATGGCCAGAAAATAATTCCCGTTCACTTCTATAAATCATTGTTGTAATATTGTTAAAAATTCTGATGTAGACAGCTCATGTCTTTCCCTGCAGACACATATTCGTTCTCTTTATTTGTTCAATATAAATTTGAGTTTATCTGCACAAAATAACAACCATAAGTATTTTAAATGACATTGAATTTACACGTTAAACTTAAATTTGGTTCTCATTTAATAGCTGGAGCAAAGGGGGCGTAGCGAAAAAACTAGAATATCTCAAGAACTGCTAGTCCTAGAGTAATGGGGTTAGTCTTATTCTTTTTGTTGTCAAAAATCACGTATAAAATAGGAATTTAATTGATATAATTGAGCACAAGTAGTCTTTTATTTTTATATATAACGATTTTTGCGGGCCATTTCGCAAAAATAGCCCTGTTCCTTTTCTCGAATCGTACTAGAATAACCTACAAATGATGTATATACAAAATTTTGTTAAATTTGGTATATAAATCACTTGTTGGTTATTGAAATATTATACACCAAATTTTGTTTAATTTGTTCCATTACTTTTTAGCTAGAGTGGATAAAGGCAATTTCTGCGGCCATTTCGCAAAGAAGGCAGATTCTTTTATTACGAATCGTACTATAATCTAATGAACATCGGGATTTCCCACAACAAACACACCTACCAAATTGTATGAAGTTCGGTCCATTAGTTTTTTAATTAGAGTGGATGTAATATCCACACAGACACACAGATACATACACAGATACACCCTTACACACACAGACGTCTTCCTAAAAATAGTTTTTTCGTGTTCTAGAAGTCCCAAAACGTGTAGATCCTTTGAAAATTCGAGTTCCGATCTTTGACACGATTCCAGTACTTTGAGTACATACACATACACACATATATTATCTGTGCATTTGTGTATTATCTGTGTATCTAAATTCCGTACTTATGCAATTACAATAGTTGTGATTTTAAATGATCCCTAAATTTTTATTATTTCTTCAACGAAGCCTAATTTTAACATATGCAGAATGCAAATAACTCAAGCGATTGTAAGATGAATTACATAAGAATTGCTGAATTTTTTTCACACAAAATTATTTAGCTCTGGAGTCCGGAATACAAGTTATATGAATGAAATATTCATTGATTTTGCATAAAGAATCAGATGATTTATATTTCGATACAGTTTTAAATATTTAAGTATAATAAATTACTGTAATACTGTGATAATGTAAAAGATATCACCACTGAATGTATCACAATTTAGAAATTTTTAAATGAAATTACATTTCAGTTGGAAAGTATTTCATAATCAATGCTTATGCATGATTGATCTTTCTTGTTTTAACTATAAGAGTAGCAAATTCATTGCATTATATAAGGAAAGTCATATGTTGCCCACATCAGATATTTTTAATTATGAATAATTTAATGTATCAAAATACGAAAACTTTTCAAGTATTTTCGAATAAAAAATTTCTGTTAAGAAAATATGTATATAATATTTTTTTAACCATTTTAAAAATACAATACTCTTATGCTATAAAAACATTTATTTTAAAATGAGATTTCATATCCGCAGAAAGCTGCGCGCAATACATGAACTTTGTTTACTTCTCAACAATACAATAGATATTCTTTTAATTATTTTCATTTATTGTAATTAAGTAGACATATTCTGCGAAACGATACTTGATTAAATTATTGCTACATTTTATTGTAAATTTATAAATAATGGAAACATTGAATGTTGAAATAGGATCAATTTGTATGCATTTTTCGTATTCTAAGGAGTACTTACGCTATTCTTCACTAGGGGCGCTATAATCACTCTTATACGATTCGGCATGGTAACTTTGCTAAATGTAAGTATAACGTTTCGGTCATGTATATTTTCTTATCAGCGTTTTGGGTGCGTAAGGAATTTTCCAGAAACCCTGTACACCAGATTAGCACCGATAATGCAACTTGTCGGAACGGCGCCAATTTACAGTAGTTCACAGAACGTAATATCAATAATAATAATGGATTAATAATAATAATAATAAATAATAATAATAATAGATTACTAGTAGCAGGGGTGTATGGTAAACTCTATCCCCAAACACAGGGGCAGATCAATAAGTATAATACTCTTTGTGCGAAGAATAAGAAAAACTTAACAACGTATAAAACGTATAAAATGTATAAAACGTGCATACAGCTGTTTCGGCGATACACTGGATCCCCTTCGTCAGTGCAAGGGAACCAACAAACCCGAAGTCCAAAAGAAGAATGCCAAGCCAAGACGAATGATTACGGGGTGCCTGTATCTCCAGATACGTAACCCCACATCTAATGTGTTATAGCAATCTGTTAGATGATGCGATGTTGCGATCTATTCTTTGCACTCTGCTACTTGGAGGGTGCTGGATAGAGTAGTCACTTGCTATGGCATTCGATGAGATGGAAAAGTGGTCTTGGATGGCTGATCTGGCAAGTAAGTAGTAAAGGGAAGGGGTGGGACTAAGTTAAGGTCCAATGAGAACGATTGAACGGGAGCATTAGAGCACAGTAAGAAAAAAAAAATCTAATTTAAATAAAATAAATTTCTCGAAGATAAATTACAATTTACAAGGGATTACAATTAAAATGGTCAGTCAAAAGAAGAATGCATGACAAAGGAAAAAGTCGGGGGATTATATGCTGAAAGCCTGAATTAAGAGAGAGCCAATCAGAAAGCAGCATGGAGAACACTGTATTTTTCTTATCACAGAGTTTAGTTGCACACCAAGATATACTACGAAAATGCTTAATAGGAGATATAAATCATTTCTGGGTGGTGATTTGCGTACAGCAGATGAATCAGTATGGGACGTTTAACTTACTTTGAGAAAATCATCTAATTTTTTCTTTCCTTATATACATAATGTATAAGGAAAGTAATGTGACGGGGTTGAAAATTCGAGTTTTCGACTGGAGAGCACATTTTAAGCATTCCTGATCACGAATCAAACTTTTTTGAGGTGATGTCTGTGTGTGTGTGTGTGTGTGTCAGTGAGTCTGTGGAGACGATATCTCACGAACAAATAGAGTGATTGGAATAAAATTTGGTACAAAAATCACAATCCGTGAATACTGAAAGCCTATTGTTTTTAAACGTAATCGAATGTTCAACCCCCTCCCCCTAAATTTTCGAGTGAAATTTTGAAAAAATCATCAAAAAATCAAAACCTCTTATACAGTTACGCAAGTAGACATGTCTTATGTAATTTTTCCTTAGAAAACGATTGACATAAACTTTAGAACGCCACCATGAACCGTTCTCGAAATATTGCACATTTTTAAAATAAATTTATCAAAAAATCATATAAATTAAAAAAAATATATTAACTGTTGAGAAACATCTTCACTTTTCATACGTAATATCATGCGATAAATTGGGTGGCATCATTCTCGTGGATCTAACTCGTTCCATTCATGAGAAAAGATAGTTTGAGTAATACTTTTGTATTTGACCGCCTATAGTTATTTATCTGCTATAAGAATAAACTATTTCTCCGTCCTTAACGCTTGGTGATATTTTGGCGTCGAATTTGGCGAAATGTCGCTAACTTGGCGACTTTTTAAATTTGCCATATTAACTAAAATCTTGCCAAATGAATAAAAATGACACTAAGTCAATGAAAATGACGACTGATTGACGAACATTCAATATCTTGGAAAGAATATAAATATCTACTATAAGGAAAACCTATTTTTTTAATGTAAAAGTAGTAAATTCATTGTATTATATAAGGAAAGCAATGTGTTACGCACATCATATTTTTAATATTGACTTGAGAAAAGCAAATGAGTCTAATATAAAGTCTAATATGAGTGATATAAAGTATGCAGCGTGTCAATAATTCTTGAGGAGTCATCAAACCGTGATGAAATCCATCAGAAACTGCATACTGATGTCGTCCAGGAACTATGTTCCAGTCGAGCGATAGGTCAGAATATGTACATATATTTAAATATTATAATATTTACCTTAAAATTAATATATAGCGTATGACATTCCTAACTCCTCATATATGAAGTACGTATTGATAGAAAACATTAATGTTATTCAATAAATCCGGGTGTTCCCAGTTGAATTAAGTGTAGAATTATTAATTATCAGTAATTTGGTAAAATAATTATCTTAAATACCTTCTAAGTTCTTCTTTAGAGTTGTGTACCGTTTAGTCGATCTCCCTATCTTTTGAGATGGGCTACAGGTGCACTTGCAGGTAAGTATTGCCACGACAATTAAGATGACTATACTTTAGCACACATGCGTTATCCTATAACAAACTAGAGGAAATGGTAGGTGATACAGATCTAATATTGTGCTTTTATGTGAAATCTGAAGAATATAGAACTTCTTTCCATTATAAAATATCGTATCCGTAGTTTAATGGATAGAGTCGACTGGGCAGGAGAAGATCTGTGATCTGAGTTTAAAAAAACCCGGTTTTAAACGAAAAACATGGTTTAAACCAGACAATACTCGTTTAAACAAAGAAACCTGGTTTCACAAATGAAAACCTGGTTTAAATAATAAAAAACTGGTTTCGCTTGATTTAAATCCGGTTTGAACAATAAAAATCTGATTTAAACTACCAAAAACTTGATTTAAACCACTCAAAAATCCAATTTCAACGAAGACTATACCTGGTTCAAATAAAAAAATTTCTCGAATAAACTTAAAACCTGGTCTAAACCAAAAATGTCTTGTTCAAACAAAAAAAATTGTTTTAAACATAAAAACATGGTTTAAACGACAAAACTTATATTAAACTTGACCCAAATTAGATTTAAACAGAAAAAAAAACATGGTTTAAACAAAAATGCCTGAGTTAATCAAAAAACTGATTTAAGCGAATAACACTGGTTTAAGCAAATAAAGCTGGTTTAAGCGAATAAAACCGGTTTAAGCAAAAATCTTGGTTTAAATAAAAATCCAGGTTTAAACAAAAAACCCGGTTTTAACATAAAACCTAGTTAAAACAAAAATCTTGGTTTAAAGGAAAAGCCTGGTTTAAACATAAAACTGTGGTTTAAACGAAAGAAAAAATCTTGTATTTCTGTTGAAACCAAGTTTTTTATTGTTGTTTAAACAATGGATTAAACCAGCAAAACCTAAATATAAATTATTTACAATTGTTTCCAGAGAATTTTCTTTATTTCAAACCCCATTCATAATATATAATTCTTTTCTCTCTTATATAATTTTCACATATGACTATCAGACAGGGTTGGACTACCAGCCAGGGTTGGACTACTAACCAGGGTTGGATTAACAACCAGGGTTTGATTATCAGCCAGTGTTGGATTATCAGCCAGGGTCATCAGCCAGGCCATTATAATGGCCACACGTCGGCTATTATAACGGCAATTGACACACATTTTTAAGAATATCCAAAGAAACCATCCTTCTTTTCTTGTACGTACTCACAGAAAAGGAATAGAAGTCGTCGTAGCTTTGTGAATGATAAAAAACAGATCAAGTAGTATCAAGAAATTTGGACAATATTATTATTGTGTACTACAGTTTTTCAAGAGATGTAAGTGAAGAAATTGAAAAGAAAAGTCAACACTTTTGTTAATATAGATTTTAATTAAAAGAAAATAGGCAAGAATATAAACATTCGCTGCAAATTTGGACTTAATGTTTGTAACGCAATAATGGATAAAGTAACAAGTTTTAATAGTCGATAATTAATGAACAATGCCGTTCATAATGACTTTTATTAGTTAGATCCGAATCATTTCACAAAATTTCATGCAGTACTAATAAAATCCCATTTGAGAGTATTTGATTTGCAGGTTTAATAAATAAAAAATTACTAATAGAACAAATCAAATTTTACAGATTGGATTTCACACAAAAAAAATGTATTGCGTTTAATGAAATTCAAAGAGATTATAAAGATGAATGGTGTTCAGGATTGGATCTGATGATGATTCTAAATCAGACGAAACAGAAAGAAAAATATGTTAAAAAATATAAAATGTGAAAAAAAAATGCATACTTTGTTTTTTATACAGTATTCCAAAACCTTTAATTTGCGTACTTTAGCATATTCTAATAATATTTTTAGCCTATAAATTCCTTTTAACTATATCATCTACTCATGACATGACTTGTCCTGAAGGTGGGTGGCTCCAGGAGAGCCCAGCACAGCGACCAGAGGTCTATTGTACTATATATTATCCACTCAAGTACCTGGCGAAATATATTTTTCAAAATTAAAATATATTTCAAATAGACTTCGTAATGATTCAAGTAAATGTCGTTTAGAAGACGTTATGCTTATGACATCAGAAAAGGACATATTGATGAAAACAGAAAATAAAACAATTGTGGATGAAATGACAAATAATAATAGTAATTTATTAAATGCTTTTAATTAATGTATTAAATATATATCTATATATTGCATTTACAACGAAAAAATATAAGAGTTTTAAAATTATAAAGCTTTTTAAGGACTGCGGGCCTATATTGTAGCTTATCCTTGGCTTAATATTCTGTCCATTTCTATCCAGCATCAGCTATCATACGACAATCGCACAATAAACACAAAAGATCCCAACATCAACTTTTTAATACTGGATTTAAAACCAAATATGCATTTCACAGACTGCAAGTCTTTTGCAAATCTTGCATAGATAATAAAATCAAATCCGTGGCACGAACTAAGTGGCACGGCAGTTTAAGGCAATTCAAAGGCTTCTTTTCATGCTCGAAATGACTACCCCTTGTTTAACAAACCATGCATATATTATCACGCAAGACACTGGGAGATCAAAGAACACATAAAAGTGTTCATGGAGGAAAATATCAGTTATCAATATATTGCAATCTGTGCACGTTTTTGGACTATGTGCAGCAGTTGCGGTGTAAGTTTTCCTGCTGTCAGTGCATTTGTTGGTACTTAAGAGAATGTGAATAAACATAAAACCATTTCATAGATGTGCTGCTTCTTCTACTAGAAGATAATTCTCACTCTTTGGGAATGACTGAGATTGTGAATATTAACTTGCCTTTCCGGACAATTACAGCCTAAATTCAGTGTTCCTTAAATATATTTCCAGCTTCGTTGTATGACTGTACATATCGATCAGCAGACGAACGCAAATCTGTGGCATAAAGCAATAACTTTGCTGTTAGTGCAGTTATCGACGATTCGTGATAGTGTACTTATTGACTACTAGGTGCTAGTGCAGTTATTGACTATTCAGTGCTAGTACTGTTATTGACTATTCGGTGTTAAAATGCACGAAACCACTCCATCAGGGGTGATCGATGCACATAGCAAACATTTCCAAGCTATTAAAACGATCCGATGGCTACTGAGACAGTTTTCCTTGTTATTATTTTTATACAGAAATAATGTCTATGGTCGTAGTGTCCGGCTGAAATAGGAGAATTACGAAACATGTAAACACTTTAGAAGCTTGCGTCTTCGACGCTTATGTCCTCGACGCTTATGTCTCCGACGCTTATGTCTATGTTTGGACGCTTATGTCTTCGACGCTTATGTCTCCGACGCTTATGTCTATGTTTGAGCGCTAATGTCTAATAGATAAAAAGTATAAGCAACTTTTACCTGTTTTATCGGAAATAGGGTACCATTTATGAATATATAAAAATAATTTCGTTATTTCAATATTTTGACTGTGTTTCTTGACTTTAAAACAAATACAACTAAATGTTATAAATTAAAATGTCTTTAATAAAAACACCATTTATGACATACTTAAAATTACAAAACCAGAGCGCTTTCGGACGTAATTACGTCCTTCATCAGTGGCAAAGTAAATTGTATGTGACGAACATGTCATGTTGGTTACTTTGCCACTAATTTTGGGTTACTTTGCCAATGATGAAGGACGTAATGACGTCCGAAAGCTTTCTGGTTTTGTAAGTTTAGTACGTCATAAGTGGTATTTTTTTAAAGACATTAAATTTATCAAGTATGGTTATCTTATTTCAAAATTTTTGCTAAATTGACGTATTCCCATACAATTCATTTTTAAGTTCTTTTTAAACTAAAAATTTTTGTTCAAACAAATTTCTTTGCATCACTTTGCTTATTTTTACTCGAAATACTTTCTTATAACCTAAATTAGATATATACAAGCGACAAAAATGTTCAGTAAAAAATCCAGTTTTTTGATCAATA
The DNA here is from genome assembly GCA_951213105.1 of Amaurobius ferox. NCBI lineage: Eukaryota > Metazoa > Arthropoda > Arachnida > Araneae > Amaurobiidae > Amaurobius > Amaurobius ferox. Next base: position 129,276,707 of record OX578135.1, on the reverse strand, counting down.
ATTTGTTTTTTTACAAAGCTTTCAGTGTTTGTGAGAAATCACCTTGTGAAGTTGAAGAATATTGAAATATTTCCGTTTTTAACACTTTCCAACATAGTTGAAAAGTGTTTATGACTTTTGATCATTCTGTCTGTCTGCTCGTTGTCACGATAACTGCCGTAAAATAAATTTATCAAAATAAAATTTTACTATGTATTTAGACGGTATGTGGGACACAAGGGAATGGAAATAAATAATATCACATAATTAGTTTCGAATTTAACCCGGGTTCAAAAAGTGAAATGCATTGAACCCTATGGGACCTAACTTTTCAAACATATGTTAAGCAAAGTTAAAATTCACAAATTGCTTCGAAAAGTTTAAAACCTATTTAAATTATCACATAAAATACATAAAAAGATTTTCAGCAAAATATGTTGGGTAGTTTTTGAATAAAAATTGAAATAATAATTTCACCCATGACATAGGGTGAGATCACGTGACTCAATGCAAAATAAAATTTGACATCCATTTTTTCTGCTGTATTGTGATATATATTTAAAGATCGTTTAAATTTATATTGAGGGTCGCATCCATCATAAAAACGCTTTATTTTTGCGTATTATCTGTGTATCTAAATTCATTGGCCACGCAATTACAATATTTTTTATTTTAAATGATCACTAAACTTTGATTATTTCTTCAACGAAGCCTAATTTTAACCAATGGAGAATGCAAACAAATCAAACGATTGCAGCATGAGTTATATAATAATTGCTGAATTTTTTTCGCGCAAAATTATTGAGTTTTGAAGTCTGGAATATAACTACTATGAATGAAATATTCATTTATTCATTGATATTACACAGAGACGCAGACGATTTATATTTCGATAACGTCATTTGAATAAAGGTCATTTTGCGTAACTATCATTATCTTTTTCGATGAAGTTTTAAATTTTCAATTTTAATAAATTACAGTAGTACCGTGATAATTTTAAAAATATCAACGCTGGACACATGTCGTTTTAGATATGTTTAAATGAAATTGCATTTCAGTTGAAAAGTGTTTCATAATCAATGCTTCAATGATTATTCATCTTTCTTGTTAAAATCTGTAATGCCTTTATCTCGGGATATAAAAGTGCTAGCTACAAGCAGTAAGGGGAATAATTTTTAGTTCTTCAAATCCGTAATTAGATATTTAATTGAAATTACAGACGGGTGCTGAATTTTCGAAATATTGTAATTATAACATTAAAATTTAATATATTGAACTATTTTGATAAGATGATTTTGATATTTTAGCTAGTTATGAATAGTTTCCCATCAATTTACAATCTCTTAAAAACCCCACTCGTACATATAATTGAAGCTTTATTGAAGATGTTATTCCTGTACAACAGCCTGAAGCCACCGCAAACTTCTTTCAAAACATTGTCAAAAGTTTAGATCGACCTTCCGAATTTTATCAGATTTGAATAAGTATTAGCACATTAATATTCTATGCAAATAACCTTCATAACTCAATTTCCGTCAAGCATAATGCAATTAAAAGACATCACAGACACAAATGACGTTAACCAATCACAGAATCCCCTTTCCATATTTAATGCATTGCATAAAAACGCACAACACGTACATGTACGTGACGGAATTTTAACTTGAAGATTTTTGAAGTTCGTGTTTTAGTAAATAAATCCTTTTACTCAAAACATGTGTCTTGCACATACTTCGTTACACATCAATAATGATTGAAACGCATATGAAAGACATATGAGATAATTGTGTAAAATTTAATTTATCTGAATATTACTTGTGAAATATTTTTTCTTGCACAACCATGATTTTAGTTAATTCGAAACTCAAAACTGCGAGCCAAATAAATTAAAGATCTACTTGAAGTTTGAGATTTGTATAGTATTTCCTGAGTACAAACATGACAATTATCAGTACATAGTCATCGTGTAGTATAGTCTAAGCTGGAAATTATAGTATGAACTATACTATGGATGTAAGTAGTTATGGAATAGTATATATTAAGCCAAATAAATCAACTGAATCTCTTTTAGCTTAGCTGTTGCCAACTTTAACACTTAAATATGTGACCGGCCATTCAATTTGCTGCTCTTAGTCCCTGGTGGTTTGCGCGCAGGATTTGCACGCTGCCACAACTGCCGCCGTGTTCATGTCGAGTACGATCACGTTAAACATGTGGGTCCGTAAGTCCTTCCGAGAGGTTGGTGGTAGAGGAAGAAGTATAGGGTCCCTGTGGATGCCTCCCCCACTGGGTTCCTGTCTAAATTGGGTGGCACTTCCAGGACGTCCAAACAGTTACCTTACACCTTTCTAGTAGGTTGGACGGTCTGGGTCTCAACAATAACAACTTAAATATGTGAAAAATAATTACTTTCTTATGCTATTGTATAGAGAATGTATTGTTTTCCCAAAATTTTTGAATGTACGATTTTGGTAGAAGAGCACATTTCAAAGCGTCTCAAACTTTTGGAAACATGTACGGGTGTTTGTGTGAAAGCATAAGGTTGATTCAAGAACGAAAATTCCTATATCTGGTACAGAAACGTAAGTAATAGAAAGTATCTTGTATAGAAACATTATGCAGTAAACTAGAATTAGACGTTTTAATAATTTCCGTGATTATAAATAAAATTATTCAAAATTTAAGATTTCCGTAACATTTTCTCTTCCATGACGGAACAGGATAATTTTCGGAAAATTGATGTTAATACAGTCATTGCTGTATAATTATTGTTTGAATAGGATTATTGATTCAACTGCACAACGAAATAGACTGATACAAAAATAGCTAATTTTTACTCATTCGGACATGCTGATCACGAATATGAACTCAAAGTGGCCGAATTAGCCGTAAATTTTAATCTCCGCGGTGGGCATTTATCAATCACCTTCAGCTTAAATACACCGTTATGTAGAGCTTCGATAGCCTACTGCGCAACAAGTCATCGAAAATACAAGTTTTACACTTTTGTCTGGATTTCTTCATGACTAACTTCAGCACTTACCACCAAGATATTATTGCCATCTAAGGAAGTACCAGGGAAAGTATAATGCAGCAAAAAACAGACTATACTTCTCCCCCTGTAAGAGATGCTCCAGAAATTAATTTTAAGCGGCAGGAAAAAATAGCGAGGGTTATGATAAGGTATATATATGGAGGGCGTGGTAGCTCACTGGTGAGCGCGCGGGAATTGCACTCGGTAGACCCGGGTTCGATTCCCTCCGCTGGAAAAAGTAAAAACTACCGCCGTGTTCACGCGGAGTACGATCACGCTAAATATGTGGGTCCGTAAGTTCTCAGGGGTACGAAGCTAAACCTGTAAACCGAAAGGTACGCCAGGTCCGCACTACTGTCTCCAAGGTATATACTCGTATATGGAAATGTATGAAACCTGTTTTACATATATTCCAAAACTAAAGCTAATCTTGTAATTTAACGGCCGCTTCATATTCAGCAGATCAAACGATGTAACAGTTTGTTTAATCCCAGAGACCCTCAAAATGTCAACATTTTTTACCCTGTATTATTATTACTTTCCTTATATACATAATGTATAAGGAAAGTATTGTGACGGGGTCGAAAATTCGAAATCGAGATTTCGACGGGAGAGCACGTTTCAAGCATCACTGATCACGAATCAAACATTTTTGAAGTGATGTCTGTGTGTGTGTGTGTATGTGTGTGTGTGTGTGTATGTGTGTGTGTGTGTGTGTGTGTGAAAGTATGTGTGTGTGTGTGTGTGTGTGTGGGTCAGTGAGTCTGTGGAGACGATAACTGACGAAAGAATGGACCGATTCGAACCAAATTTGGTACAAAAATCACAATCCATAAACACTGGAAGCTTATTGTTTTTATACGTAATCGAATGTTCAGAACCTCCCTAAATTTTCGAATAAAATTTTGCAAAAATCGTCAACAAATCAAAACCACTAATAAAGTTACGCAAATAGACATTTCTTATGTAATTTTTCATTAGAAAGCGATTGACATAAATTTTAGAACGCTAACATGAACCGTTCTCTAGATATTGCACATTTTTCAAAAAAATTATTAAAAAGTCATATAAAATGAAAAAAAAAATATTTCCTATAGAGAAACATGTTCACTTTTCATATGTAATACCATGCGATAAATTGGGTGACATCATTCTCGTGGATCTAGCTCGTTCCATTCATGAAAAAAGATACTTTCAGTAATACTTTTGTATTTGAACACCAATAGTCATTTATCTGCTGAAAGAACAACTTATGTTTTCGTTCATAACCCTTGGCGAGATTTTGGCGACGAATTTGGCGGAATGTCGCCAACTTGGCAACTTTTTGAAATGTTGCCTAATTAACGAAAATCTCGCCAAATGGATAAAAATGACGCTAAATCAATGAAAATGACGACTAATTGTCGAAAATTCATTATCTTGGAAAGAATATTAATATCTACTATAAGAAAAACCTATTTTTTTACTGTAAAAGTAGTAAATTCATTACATTATATAAGGAAAGTCATGTGTTGCCCACATCAGATTTTTTTATTGCAAGAGCATGCATTACAGAGTTCATCCAAATGATTTCAAGTTACTTAAAATGGCAACACGTCCTAAGAAAGAAATCAAATATTACAACTTTCAAAATAAATTAAAGTTTATTTTCAAATTATAGGACGTTTTAATATACAGTATACATCAATCGCCTTGGTGCTTTCAGGCACATGAACGTCCTACATCAGAGACCAACCCTAAAAAATCAGATGTGGGCAACACATGACTTTCCTTATATAATACAATGAATTTACTACTTTTACAGTTAAAAATATCTGATGTGGGCAACACATGACTTTCCTTATATAATGCAATGAATTTACTACTTTTACAGTACAAAAAAAAAGAAGGTTTTTCTTATAGCAGATACTTATATTCTTTCCAAGATATTGAATTTTCGACAATTAGTCGTCATTTTCATTGATTTAGCGTCATTTTAATCCATTTGGCGAGATTTTAGTTAATTTGACAACATTTCAAAAAGTCGGCAAGTTGGTGATATTCCTCCAAATTCGTCGCTAAAATCTCGCTAAACTTTACTGACGGAGAAATAAGTTATTCTTATAGCAGACAAATGACTATTGACGTTCAAATACAAAAGTATTACTCGAAGTATCTATTCTCATGAATGGAACGAGCTAGATCCACGAGAATGATGTCACCCAATTTATCGCATGGTATTACATATGAAAAGTGAACATGTTTCTCAATAGGAAATATATTTTTTTTATTTTATATGACTTTATGATATATTTTTTTAAATGTGCAATATCTCGAGAACAGTTCCTGTTAGCGTTCTAAAATTTATGTCAATCGTTTTCTAATGAAAAATTACTTAAGAAATGTCTACTTGCGTAACTTTATTAGCGGTTTTGATTTTTTGACGATTTTTTCAAAATTTCACTCGAAAATTTATGGGGGTTTTGAACATTCGATTACGTTTAAAAACAATATGCTTCCAGTGTTTACGGATTGTGATTTTTGTACCAAATTTCGTTCGTCGTTTCGTTCATCCATTCGTTCGTCAGTTATCGTCTCCACAGACCCACTGACAAACACACACACACACACACATGAATGAATGAATGACATGAAGGTGGGTGGCTCCAGAAGAGCCCAGCACATCGACCAGAGGTCTATTGTACTACCCCAAAAGAGAAAGATCTCTAAGAAAAGAGACGAGTAGCCGATGCAAAAATAAGCAGGCACTTGACAGGTATGTCGTTCAGCTCCCAGGGTTCAATCACATGACGACCAATGTGTTCGAATCTATGAACAGAGTAAGCCTCACACTCACAGAAAATGTGAGCAGCAGTTTCTTCGCTGTAATTGCAGCCTCTGCAAAGCGAATCTACCCATAATATTAAGGTGTCTCTTGAGGATACAGTGCCCAGTAAGGAGCCCAACAGCCCTCCTGATGCCAGTTCTGCTGAGCTTGAAAAGCTCTTTTTGACGTGTACTAGGGCAATTGCAATTGAGAATTTTCGCTTTCCTTTGTCCCTTAGTATTACGCCAGTTCTTACATTCAAGCTTCCTGAAGATGTCATAGACAGTTCTTCTAACAAGGTCATTGGGGATTCCGAAGGCCGGCTCAGGGCCCACAAAAGGAGTACTTGAGCCTTTCCTAGCAAGTTCATCTGCCAACTTATTGCCAGGAATGCCCGAATGACCAGGAACCCAGGAAAGAATGACATTGTTATTGCTAGCAATTTCACAGAGTGCATTATAGCATTCCCAAACAAGGGAGGACGTCATAGTGAACTTCCCAAGAGCCATAAGAGCAGCCTGACTGTCAGAACTGATGAAAATCTGGCTATTCTTATACTTCCTGTCATAGCAGATTCTACAACACATAAGGATGGCAAAGACTTCGGCCTGAAAGACAGTAACAAAATTTCCAAGCGGATAAGACAGCTCAGTACCATCATCAGGGCAGCAAACACCAGCACCAGTGCTTGTACCAATCTTCGAGCCATCCGTGTACCATACAAAACAGTTTCTTTTATTGTAAGTGGGAGTCCTCTTCCAGTCGTCCCGCGAGGGGACCTGAATTTCATAAGGCTTATCAAACGTGTATTTGACATGAATGCCATCAGGTGCTATACAGAAATAAGTATGTCTAGCAACATTACTGTTAAGTTCACCCCAAGATAGATACCTTGAGTAATATTTCCAGTATTTCAGATATTTAAGTCTGTTCATGCAGAAAAGTGCTTCTGCTTCAATACGCATGTAGAGCGGATGTAAAACTAGTAAAAGTTCAAGAGTTGCAGTAGGAGTAGTTTTCATGCATCCAGAGATTGCAATGCACACTATCCTCTGAAGCTTAACTAGTTCTAACTTAGCTGTTTCACATCCAATTCTGGACCACTAAACAATGGATCCATAGGAAATGATAGGGACAGATTACCATCGAGTAAATCCAATGGATAGCCTTAGGATTTAAGCCCCAGGTTTTCCCAATGGCATTCCTACAAGACCAGAAGATTCTTCTGGCTTTAGTCGTGCAATAATCCAAGTGTCTCTTCCAGTTGAGTCCCTTGTCAAAGTAAATTCCCAAGAATTTAACCTCCTTGGAGCAAATAAGCTTCTGCCCAAAGAAGCGAATGTCCCCAAGATTAGGTATGTGTTTCCTAGTAAACGCAACCAAAGCAGTCTTATGCTGATTAACAGTAAGACCTTCATTTTTGCACCATGTCTCAACCCTCCTAAGGGCAGTAGACATCATGTCAGAGACAGTGTTGCCAAATTTGCCCCTGGCAATGATGACAACATCATCGGCATAACCAACGCAGGAAACGCCAGAAACATTGATACTCTCCAAAAGAGAGTCCACAACTATACACCAAAGAATTGGTGAAAGCACACCTCCTTGTGGACAGCCCGCAAGTGCATGCACAGTCATACTATCACCAAGTAAAGATGCACATATATACCTATTAGATAACAGGTTCTTGATCCAATAAGAGATCGTGATATCAACACCTTTTCTATCAAGAGCATCAGGGATGGTGTTGATGGGTACCTTATCAAAGGCACCTTCGATGTCGAGAAAGGTGGCAAGAGCAACTTCCCTGGCAATGAAGTTTCTCTCCAAAATAAAGGTGAGACTGTAAAGGGCAGTGTCTGTAGATTTGCCCGGTTGATAGGCATGTTGAGAACTTGACAAGGGCTTAGAAGCCAGGATCGCTTCTGTTAAGTACCTATCAATAAGCTTCTCAATGGGTTTTTTAAAGAAAAGACGTAAGGCTAATAGGCCTAAAGGCACACACACACACACACACACACACACATACTTTCACACACACACACACACACATACTTTCACACACACACACACACATACTTTCACACACACACACACATCACTTCAAAAATGTTTGATTCGTGATCAGGGATGCTTGAAACGTGCTCTCCCATCGAAAACTCGAATTCAAATTTTCGACCCGTCACAATACTTTCCTTATACATCATGTATATAAGTAAAGTAATAACCCTGAAATATATTACTTTATGAATTCTTGTTTATTTATCTTTATCGGGATTTTATTTGTAATTTTTACCATGTACGAAAACGTAGATTTGTCAGACGTCTTATCCTCGATTGCATAAAAGTTAAATCGCTATCTACGTATTTAAATACTTCAATCTTTAAATATTATTAGAAAGTTTGACATATCTTTTTACGTGATTATATCTTTTTACGTTTAATTATTATTTCTTATGAATCTGTGTTTTGTCTTTTCTCAATTTTGGAATTTACTTGTGGCCTCATGGTATTTGATATCGTGCAAAATTTAAATCAAGCGTTTTACTATCTTTATAACTTCATTGTACTGTTACATGTTATGCCTCTGATATAATATTGTTGCGAACGTGTAATATTCCCTCAATGGCGTCTTTTCTTTCTCTTTCAAAGGCCAGGCGGAGAAAACACAGGTACGTGAAATTAGCATGACATGAGCATGACGTGAGCATGATGTGAGCGTAGGGTTGCCAGAAGATGAAGCTAGAAGGAAGGTTGATAGATTTAGCGATCTACAGCCAATGTGGCGACATTTCGCGACTTCCCGAAGGTTCGAGAAAATCCGTAAAATAACCAATATTCTATGAGATATGGAAAATTTCAGAAGTTTCTATAGTGAGACTATGAGAGAAGTCATCACTTCGTTGGAATGGAGTTGACGTGATATCAGTTACATTGTACTGCGATTTTTGTCGATATAGTAGCTGCTGTTTTGTAAAATTACTTCCTTCAATATTTTGAGAATAAAGTCCGTTATTTTGTGAAATTAGTGGAGCATTTAAGTGCTGTTTGACTGTATATTGTTCTTGTTTACCGTTGTGCTTGTAAATAAACGTGTTAATTATCCGGAAATTTGGACTCATTCTTGTATCTTGTGTGCACACTCACGATTCCAGGGGATGCGCTGCAGCAATATGCAACAGTACAATGAAGCTAAAGCGATTTCTGTATATTGTGTTTTAAAACGTCCTATAATTTGAAAAGAAGCTTTGATCTATTTCCAATGTTGTAACATTTAACGATTTTAAGTTATTTGTATGAAAGTTTTATTGCTGACCTAAATAGAATTTCTAAGAATTTATTTTAAATCATTTCAAAATAACTTAAGCATGAGCTAAAATAAAATATATTTTTCGTAACCGGATTCTGATTGTGATAACGGTAAACCTAAATAACACGAAATATGAATGCATAAGAACGTCTACATGACTCTCACACTCTTGATATTTTGGCATAATTTAATTCTATATAATAAGAAAAATCTGATGCGGGAAGCACATGACTTTCCTTATATAATACAATGAATCTGCTCCTTTTACAGTAAGAAAAAAAATAGATTATTTTTATAGTAGTTATTTATAAATGACTATTAGCCTTCAAATACAAAAGCATTACTCAAAGTATCTTTTTTCGTGAATGGAACGAGCTAGATCCACGAGAATGATGTCACCCAATATATCGCATGGTATTACATATGAAAAGTGGACATGTTTCTCAATAGGAAATATTTTTTTTTTATTTCATATGACTTTTTGATCATTTTTTTGAAAAATGTGCAATATCTCGAGAGCGGTTCAGGTTAGCGTTCTAAAATTTATGTCAATCGATTTCTAATGAAAAAATTACATAAGAAATGTCTATTTGCGTAACTTTATTAGCGGTTTTGATTTTTTAACGATTTTTTCAAAATTTCACAGGAAAATTTAGGAGGGGGGGTCTGAACATTCGATTGCGTATAAAAACAATGGGCTTCCAGTGTTTACGGACTGTGATTTTTGTACCAAATTTCGTTAGAATCGGTCCATTCGTTCCTCAATTATCGTCTCCACAGACTCACTGACACACACACACACATACTTTCACACACACACACAAACATCACTTCAAAAATGAATGATTCGTGATCAGGTATACTTGAAACACACACACACACCCACACACACATACTTTCACACACACGCACATACACATACTTTCACACACACACACACACACACACACACAAGCACATACTTTCACACACACACCCGCACACACATACTTTCACACACACACAGAGAGAGCCCGGCCACACAATTTGTTACCATAAACCCCTGGGTTGGTCGTGTGGTCTGGGCCTTCAACACACACACAGAGAAACATCACTTCAAAAATGTTTGATTTGTGATCAGAGATGCTTGAAACGTGCTCTCCCGTCGAAAACTCGAATTCGAATTTTCGACCCCGTCACAATACTTTCCTTATACATTATGCATATAAGGAAAGTAACTAGTCGATAGAATTAGTAATAGAACTTTCATATTCTAATTGAAAATTCACAATCCAGGGCATCTGAAGTAAACGTGGCCAAATTAAAATTCTATGCAAATAGTCTCAATAACTCAGTCCACGTCAAAAATAATACGGCCAACAGAACTCTCTCGAACAGACCAAGCATGTCGCGCACTTCGGCAGCAGCGGCTTAAATTCTGGCGACGAGTTCCCCTTCGGATTCAAGAGGAGTTTCATAGACGAAACTCTTGATATATCTCCACAAATAGAAGTCAAGACAAAACAGACCGGGCGATCGTGGGGGATCAAGCTGTGGAACCACCTCGCTCAATTCATCGGCCCGAAAAAGTGACGTCAAGATAGTTCCTTACCTCTCGCCCAATTACGAAAATTTACATATGGGTTTTTCTTCTTCCCCAGATGCAATTTGCATAAGTTGTTTTCTTCTTCAACCAGAATGACACTTTTAATTTTGCGGAGCGGTCGCTTCCCAACAAGTATGCGCTCTGTAACGCCTTTACGTTTCATTTCGAACCCGGTAAACTATGAGGAAAAGTGCTTTGTCTCGTGTGTACTACTACATGGTAAAATTTGGCCCATCTTTTTTTAATCACCCTGTATAGTAAAGTGATCATGTCCGATTGAATAAAAGGGTTGCAGCAAACCTAGAGGATAACTTCAATGTTAGGAATCAGAACTCGGCAACAAGGCAAGATAGAAGAGAAAAGCCCATTACATAGTCGTGGATCATTTACTAATGAGAATAATTAGACATCAGAATCGATCAAAACGCGTATACGAAAGTCAATAAATACCTGTCAAAAAGTTATGTCATCAAGGCCATTAACACTGTGGTACCTGCAATGCTTGTCAAAGTGCGCTTTAATGTACTCTCCGGATATAAAGTTTGCATATTTTCTGACGGAGCCCATTTTAAACAGGTTTTACGCCAGATTTCTGTTCGTACTTGTGTTGGTTATTGTATAATATCCGAATAAGACGGTAATTCACCAGTAATGCTATTGTGTTAGACACATGCCTTCTGTAACGGTTTTACTGTCGATTCCTACACAAAAATCAATGCTCTACAACTCTGTAAGTGGCTATTTTCGTTCATCCCCTTTTGTTGCTAAGTTGTTTATTTTACTCTTTTACTTCTCCGCTACGGGCGCTGCAATCCATTTTATTTTGATCGGACATGTAGACTTTGCTATACCTAACGTACACTCTCGCGGACCTTTCCTTACAAAATTATATGGATGCTTAATATACTTTCTTAGGATTAGTCACCTTTTATAATGACTTATACGATTGATAATATAACACATTTTTCACTTTCCTTCTATACATAATGTATAAGGAAAGTATTGTGACAGGGTCGAAAATTCGAATTCGAATTTTCGACGGGAGAGCACGTTTCAAGCATCCCTGATCACGAATCGAACATTTTTGAGATGATGTCTGTGTGTCTGTGTGTGTGTGTGTGTGAAAGTATGTGTGTGTGTATGAAAGTATGTGTATGTGTGTGTGAAAGTGTGTTGGCGTATGGTGGGAAGTGGCAACATTCGTATGGTTACACACCTTCTAAGTGGGGATGCACCGGCAAGTGGGGACGTCCTCGGTTTGAATTTTTGCAGAAATGTGGTATTTAATGACAGATAATACTCTGACAGATAAAAAAATTTGGTTGAATATTTGCATAGGTCCCCAATTAGTCAGTATATGCATATAACCTGTGTATAACTGTGTATAGCTCGCGAATATGTGTGTGTGTGTCTTGCAAAAAGACACGTCCGCGGTTTATCAGAATTGCAGCATATTGTGTGCATGCGGTACTGGTTTTCAGAGGGAAGACGTTAACTCCCCTCTAGCTAAATCTGCGAAACACCCGTGTTGGTCTTTGTTGGAAACCTAGAACAACTCATAGGATCACCAAATTGAGGAATTCGCTTCTTGGGGGGGGCCCTACAACCATTAGAGCCTCCCTAAAGGAACCCCCCCCCTCCTCAAAGAGATATGAATTAATTTTTTTTTTAGCAGGCAAAATCCCATCTTCAAATTGTTGTACTTTTGATTTTGAAATATATTTCTAACTCGCCAAAAGAGAAAAAATATTACCCTTCTGAAACTAATGTATTTTTTTTCTTTTGAGGTCCTATTTATAGTTTGGAGTCAGTGCTATAAGAAACAGATTCTATCAGGACTCTCTTTTATTATTTCCTATATATCAAGAAATATTCCCGTCCAAGAAGATAAAATTGTTTAGAAAGTAAATATACAACCATCCTCACAGCATATTTTTGTATAACATTTATAGAAATACAGTGTGATTCAGTTTTTGAAGAGTTGGGTGTAATTGTAAAAGACAGTCTTTCTCTCTGTCCTCTTTGTTTCTGTGTAAGCATTTGTCTGGTAATAATTTTAGCACAGGTTCGGAATTCGAAATACGGGCAAACTCAAACCGCGAAGAGTATTTGGCTCTTTTTTAAATTCAATTAAAACTTATATTTCAAATATATTTATGTTTAAATTTTTCTTCTAATCCTTAGACTCTTGGAACTGCATTTTCTTTTCAGTGTGTCAGAAAAACATCTCTCCTGAGATGGCTCAACAATTTAGTTGTTGCTGCTAATGCCAGTTTCAAAAGTACATCATAAAATCGGGAAAATGGATGTCTTTTTTTTAAATATAAGCAGTCTGAGAGCGAAAAATTTGTTCTGAATTTAATTCATAGGAAGTTACGAGATATAAATCAAATAATTTTTTGAATAAAATAAACGATACATAAAATTTATTACGAAAACTATATATAAAAGCTATATATAAAAGTATCGGAAACCGTTGGGTTAAAACTGTCTTTTTAAATCATCTTTTGAAAATTTACGTACAGAGCAGACTATACAGTGCATAATATTTTTTGTTTTTTGACATACTTTATATGTACGAAGAGAAATAAAATGCAAATAATTACAATTCTATCATATTTTTTAAATTTTGTTTTGAAATTCGTCCAATAAATATTGTCTCTCTCTCTCTCTCTGCTTATATAAAGACGGCACTGGAAGAAAAATAAAATTATGAAATAATTTTCAGGTTTCAAGTAACCTAGTAGGATATTAATGGCATATATGCCATGCAAATCTTAAAAATAGGTTTATTTTAAGTATGTTCTTTATGCGAGGTAAGCGAGGACGTTTTATACATATCTTTAAAACGCGGACAATGTTTATACACTTTTAAAACGCAGACGACGCATATACATATTCAAAACGCGGGCGATGCATATACACCTTCAAAACTCGAACGATGCATATACACCCTCAAAACGCGGACGATGCATATTCACCTTTGAAACGCGGACGATGCATATACACATCCAAAACTCGGACGATGCATATACACCTTCAAAACGCGGACGATGCATATACACCTTCAAAACGCGAACGATGCATATACACCTTTAAAACGCGGACGATGCATATACACATTCAAAACGCGAACGATGCATATACACCTTTAAAACGCGGACGATGCATATACACATTCAAAACGCGAACGATGCATATACACCTTTAAAACGCATACGATGCATATACACATTCAAAACGCAGACGATGCCTATACACCTTTAATACGCGGGGCATGCATATACACTTTTAAAACTCTGACCATACGTTTAGGTCTTTAAAACGTGGATTTTTTTTCCAATGAAGATAAAAATAAAACATATCTTGAGTATGGCACATATTATCGTTTTACATAAATAATAGCATTCTTATTTAAATTAAAACCTCCCATTAAATACCAGCTTTCGTAATATTTATAATATTTATTCATAATATTTATAATATTTATCCAATTTTCTAAAATAAATGTTCAAAACTTGAGGGCTTTCTGCTTGGTTCGTTTCTTCTGAAGATTAATTTGTCTCTGAGTGATGTTCGTGAAAAATAATCACCAAACTTTATTCGAATTGTTCCATTTGTTCCAAAGATATAGCAGTAAATTATAAAAAATATAGATGTATAAAAGTTTTAATATCTCGGGAGCAAATCGGGATAATTTCTAATGATGCCGATTCATTTCGGATTTAAGCTTTTTGTTTATAAAGCATTCACTCAATTGATAATAGTTAATTTATATTAGGAGGCAGGACGTAATCTGACAGACAAGGCTGCCAGTAAAATGAAAACGATGTTTGTTTCGGGACATAAAAAAATTCCATAAAAAGAGGAGACTCTCTAAAATCGAATCATTTCTCCAGCTGCTAAGAAGGTGAAAGCACGCGATATTTTCTCCTCAGAACGACGACCCTGATTCATAAAGATTCCACTCCCTGTACCAAGTCCGAACGGGATTTATTTGTGATCCCATCGGCCCAAATGGCCATAAAAAATAACACTTTATAGAATTTCACCCTCTGTCTAACATACGAGATGGAGGCCCCGTAGAGAACATATCGGGAAGTGGAGACGAATATATGAATTTGGGTTCTTCATTCTTGTATGTTAAAGCGAAAATTGTGAAATCGGACGGAAACCCTTTACCTGATAATGAATCGGTAGCTCCCGTGAACTTGTTTTTGCATTCGTTATTCTCACAAGTAGATGTGAGTTTGAACGAGCGAGTGATTTCTTCAGCTACCAACACCTATCCCTACAGAGTCTACATAGAAACACTTTTAAATTATGGAGCAGATGCCAAGAAACGTTTACTCACCTGCGAATGTTTCTTTAAAGATACGAATCTGAGTGATATAGACCCTCTATAAAAAAGCCCAACGAAGGATTGAAATAAATATATGACATGAGTAAATTAAGTAGAACCGTGGACATGATTGGACAGATTCATTCCGATATATTTCAGCAGAATCACCTCATGTTGAATTT
Source organism: Amaurobius ferox (assembly GCA_951213105.1). Classification (NCBI taxonomy): domain Eukaryota; kingdom Metazoa; phylum Arthropoda; class Arachnida; order Araneae; family Amaurobiidae; genus Amaurobius; species Amaurobius ferox. The sequence goes on along the minus strand of OX578135.1, from coordinate 129,261,469 downwards.
GGTGGATTTAAAAATAAAAATGACACGAAGCAAATCTGATTTTTGTTTAGTGTCCAACGCCCCCAAACCCGACTACAAAGTTTTGTTAGAACACGCTTCCATGTTTATTCGAAAAGTTAAAGTAAGCCCCGGAGTATTATTAGGACACGTTCAAGCCTTGGAAAAGAGTTTAGCAACGTATCCCATAGATCGTGTATTATGTAAATCATATTCAGTGTCGAAAGGAAGTTGGTCTTTTATGCAAGATAATGTCTTTTTGGGTGTTATGCCGAAAAGAGTGGTTATTACATGCCTTAATAATGCCTCTATGAACGGATAATATACATTAAATCCATTTTTTCCAGACCATCAACACGTAAACTTGCCGTCTACGTGTTTACGTAGACGGCAATCCAGTTCTAAGCAAATCCTTAGAATTGAATTTTGAAAACAACAACTACATTCGTGCATATCACACTCTGCTTTCTGTATTTAACCAAGACAAGGGAATTCACCTGACCCGAGACGAATTTGCAGCGGGATATACCTTGTATACTTTTGATTTGTCGCCCGACATGTGCGATGGTCCCCATATGAATTTACAACAACAAGGTAATTTACGAGTAGAAGTGAAATTTTCTAAAGTTCTTCGAGAAACTATTTCCATCTTGGTGAATGCAGAATTTGAAAACTTGATTGAATTTAACAAGTCTCGTCACTTTCTGTGTGATTTTGCAAATTAAAAATGGATACCAGCCAGCTGAACAAAGCACTGTCCAAAAACATTTTTACGACCGATTCCTTTTAGGTGTTTTTGCAAGCGACAAACTACCTGAAAAGATTGAACGATATCCCACCTGTTTCGTGGCTAACGTGGGCTCGTCGGCAGAACATGGAAGTCACTGGTTAGCCTTTTACTTGCCTTTTCGAGATTGTGTTGAGACCCAGACCGTCCGACCTACCAGAAAGGTGTAAGGCAACTGTATGGACGGCCGGGAAGTTTTTCGAGATTGTGTGGAATTTTTCGATTCCTATGGACATTCACCCGACACTTTTGAAGGAGCTATATCAGACTATGTATCATCTTTAAATATATGGACTATAATTGTATGCTCCTGCAAAGCAATGCAACGGCCGTCTGTGGCCATTATTGTAATTATTATTTATATTCTAGATGTCGCGGAACTTCTCTAAAAGATTTTATGTTATCTTTTGTACCCAACGAACTATCTAATGATATAAAAATTTATAATTTTGTAAAAGCATTTTAAGATTGCTACACCTGTTTACCAATAAATATAGATGTGAACAAACCTGTGTCCTCATTTGCCATGGAGTTTCCGACTCTGCAACATCCTTTCACGATGGTCATTTCGGGCCCCACGGGCTGTGGAAAAAATATCTTTGTTCGCGATTTGTTAAGCACAAGCGGGAGATGTTTTCACCGCCCCTCAATAAAATTGTATGGTTTTACGGAATCCACCAACCACTTTACGATGAAATTCCCGATGTTACTTTTGTGGAAAGTCTACTCGGGAATTATCGAGAGTATTTGGAGTCCAATACCCTTTTTATTATAAACGATCTGATGTCCGAGTGTGGCAAAGATAAACGCTTAGCGCATTTGTTTACCAAGGGAAGCCACCATTTGAACCTGAGTGTCGTGTTTATAACACATTTTTTTTTCACAAAGGAAAAGAAATGCGCGAAATTACATTAAACACACAGTACCTCCTTCTTTGTAAAAATCGAAGAGATTTGAGTCAAATCACGCACTTGGGAAAACAGTTGTATCCTAGGCAGACTCGATATTTTCAAGAAGTGTATGAAGAAGCTACTAAAAAACCCTATTCGTATCTGCTTATAGATTTGCGGAGAGAAACACCTGAAGAAATGCTTTTGCGGACTAATATTTTACCGGGGCAGACGCAATATGTCTACCAAGCGAGACACATTTTTGCATAAAAACGTAAAGTGTCGGTGTCTTTTCTTCACTTGTAAAGATGACACTCACCCAAGAACAACTAAGCCAATTTGCAGTTGCTGCAAATTTGCCCTTCGAAATTACGAAAAAATTCCGTCTTCATGTATAAAGGCTCTCTGCGAGTGTAGTCTTAACACATTAAAAGAAAATATTCCTCTCACGAAGCAGCAAAAAGTGAAGCTCCGTAAACACAAGACTACGTTCCGAGAATTGGCACATAGACGTAAACCTCTGTCCCAGAAACGAAAACTGCTGATTCAAAAAGGTGGATTTTTAAACTTATTGGTTCCGGCAGCATTGAGTGTGATTACAACACTTTTTTAATGGAGCACGCTAAAAAATATGTATTGATTCCCGAAGAGTCTCTCTCCAAGCTTGCACCCAGCGAGAAGCACATGACCACTTTCGACAAGGAAATGGCTCGCATTTTAAATAGTTCTCTCGGTGATAACGATAAAGTAAAATAGTATTATGAACTTTTGCAAAAGAAACTAAAGATGAATTTTTTTCAATACACCCATTTAAGCGTCGATCCAAGAGGAGGAGAATATAGGTGAAGAAAAAATATTAATTAAAAAGGAAAAACCTGAAAAGAATATCAAAGACTCCGTAAACAGCTATGATGCCATTCTATTAAACAGTGTGCCTGCAAAATTAAAACGATATGCGAATGAAATGATTTCACTCATATAAAAGACACCCAGATATATTGGATTGGAATATATATATATATATATATATATATATATATATATATATATATATATATATATATATATATATATATATATATATATGTGTGTGTGTGTGTGTGTGTGTGTGTGTGTGTGTGTGTGTGTGTGTTTGTGTGTGCGTGTAACAACTTTTTGGTAAAAAACTTAACTTGCAAGTAGACTGGGTTTAAATGCTGTTTTTAAAATCCTTGCAATGTCCTTGCTTTTATATCTAAACCCACTACAACTCTTTAGAATCCCAAAGCGACGACTCCTACTTTTTAGATCCCTGGAAATGGCGGATATTGTATTTCATTCCGACACGAATTCTTTCTACAAGATAAAGTCCTTGACAATGTCAGTGCTCTACAAATCTTTAGAATCCCAAAGCGACGTCCAAAACGACGTCTGCTATTTTGTAGAGCGATTTTATCTCCACACAAATTCTTTCTACAAGACGGAAGATTCAAACTAACCGCGAAGAAAAGAATAGGCCGAACCCAAGAATTGCGCCACCCGCATGCACTTTTTTCCTACTTAATATTCAACTTTTGCTGTACATGACCAAGGTATCAACATTCATGAAATTTTGTAAATATGAAATTTAGTGACAATATTTAAATGAAATTTAGCGACAATGAAATTTAACGCTAAATTTCATTCAAAAATGTAACTCTAATTTTACGCTAAATTTCATTTAAATATTTAACGTTAAATTTCTAAATATCATTTATATATTATCTCTAAATTTCATTTAAATATTATCGCTAAATTTCATTTAAATATTATCGCTAAATTTCATTTAAATATTATCGCTAAATTTCATTTAAATATTATCGCTAAATTTCATTTAAATATTGCCCCTATATGTCTGTGATCATTTTCATAAACACCCATAAGGAAGCGTCTTGGTGCGTTTGAAAAAAATTAGCACATGTTTGAATTTTGAAGCAAACAAATAACACAGATAAGTAATTTAACATTTTTATTGAGACAACAAATCTTATACAGATTTATGCTGAATTTCGGATGAGGTTGTAATAAATATAGGATGATGTTCAGACGAATCTCGGATGAGGTTCAAAACCTAAAAGAACAAGGATTACATATATATATATATATATATATATATATATATATATATATATATATTAAAACGTTTACATAGAGTTTAAGATTAGTGACCATATGTGGATGGTATGTTCGACAAAACAGAGGAAGTGTCAGTCAAATTGTTAATATTAGTGGCGTTGGATAGAAGTTAATGAGATTGCAATAAGTGCTCTTGACAGGAGAAAGGAATTTGCAATACTAATTGTGAGTTAATACTAGTGGATTGGGATGGGATTTAATGAGGTTGCAATATGTGCTTGACATGAGATAGGAATTTGGAATGCTAATTGTGAGTTAATATTAGTGGCGTGGGATAGAATTTAATGAGGTTGCAATATGTGCTGGTCATGAGATAGGAATTTGGAATGCTAATTGTGGAAGGGCGCGTTATTGAAAAATGGTTAAAATGTATGTATCACTAGCCGAATACCCGTTGAAAATCAACGGTCTCGCAATAAGCAACCCCTGAATAATGTAAATTTTTTAATAATTCGCGTTTCACATTTATTCGACAAATCGAATATTTTGGTGTGCAGAATCCTCTAAAGAAGAAAATATTGGGAAACTAAATTCGAGCATTTCTTCCTTTCGAATTATCTACCCGTACAACACATTAAAGTCTATCTCATCCCGAGGCACCCCTATATTATTATTTCTCCTTTGGAACTTTTTTTGTGAAGCACATCCATAAATTAACATTCTTGAAAAACTCTGTTTGACTTTTATTTTTTTTATCAGATGATTGGCCCATATACCAGATATAAAGCCTCTGTCACATTTAAAAGGAAGTGTACCCCATTTAATCGGAAAATCGAACATATTAGTGTGCGGAACCCCTTAAAGTAACAAAAATTGGAAATCAGAAATTTCATACTTCCTTCCTTTCAAACTATCTTCCCGTACGCCAAATTTGAAGTCCTTATCCTATCGCGAAGAGAAGCATGTTTTTCTATCACTTCACCTTTCGACCGTTTTCTGTGTAGCACACCGTTAAAGAACATTTTTGTCAAACTGTATTCATCTTTGGTTTTTTTGTCCAATGGTTAGCCCATATACTAAATTCCTCTATCATATTGTAAAGGAGGCGTTTTTTATTTGTTCGGCAAATCAAATATTTTAGTGAGCGGCACCCCCCTACAATAACAAATGTTGGAAAACTGAAATTGCACACTTTCTTCCTTTCCAACATTTTACCCGTACACCAAATTTGAAGTATCTATCTCATCGCGAAGCATGCTTTTCTAGCGTTTTATCTTTCGAATGTTTTTGTGTGGAGTACCCACCCCCTTAAATACACATTTTTGAAAAACTCTATTCTTTTTGTGATTTCTATCAGATGATTCGCCCATATACCAAATATCAAGTTCCTATCACGTTTTAAAAGGGGCGTTTCTCCTTTATTCCGAAAATCGAACATTTTGGTGTGAGCCCCCCCCCCCCCCAAAGTAGAAAATATTGGTAAACTGAAATTGTACACTTTCTTCCTTTCAAACTATCTACCCTTACACCAAATTTGATATCTCTATCTCATTCCGCAGCATGGTTTTTTATCAATTCACTTTTCGAACATTTTTCTCTGGAGCACCCCCTTAAACGAACATTTTTGAAAAACTATATTCGTTTTGGGTGTTTCCGTCAAATGATTAGCCCATCTACCAAATTTCAAGCCTCTATCAAATTTTAAAGTGGCCGTTTCTCATTTATTCGGTAAATCGAACATTTTGGTGTGCAGACGCCCTTAAGTAGAAACTATTGAAAATCTGAAATTGTACACTTTCTTCCTTTCAAACGGTTTACCCATACACCAAATTTGAAGTCTCTATCTTATCGCAAAGCACACTTTCCCATCATTTCACTTTTCGAACGTTTTGGTGTGGAGCACCCCCTAAAAGAAAATTTTAGAAAACTATATTTGTTTTAGGTGTTTTCTTCAAATGATTAGAACATATACAAAATTTCAAGCCTCTATCAAATTTTAAAGTGGCCGTTTCTCATTTATTCGGTAAATCGAACATTTTGGTGTGCAGCACTCCCTTAAGTTGAAAATATTCAAAATCTGAAATTGTACACTTTCTTCCTTTCAAACGTTTACCCATACACCAAATTTGAAGTCTCTATCTTATCGCAAAGCACACTTTCCCATCATTTCACTTTTCGAACGTTTTGGTGTGGAGCACCCCCTAAACGAACATTTTAGAAAACTATATTTGTTTTAGGTGCTTTCTTAATGATTAGCCCATATACCAAATTTCAAGCCTCTATCAAATTTTAAAGTGGTCGTTTCTCATTTATTCGGTAAATCGAACATTTTGGTTAGCAGCACCCCCTTAAGTAGAAAATATTGAAAATCTGAAATTGTACACTTTCTTCCTTTTAAACGGTTTACCCATACACCAAATTTGAAGTCTCTATCTTATCGGAAAGCACACTTTCCCATCATTTCACTTTTCGAACGTTTTGGTGTGGAGCACCACTTAAACGAACATTTAAGAAAACTATATTTGTTTTAGGTGTTTTCTTCAAATGATTAGCCCATATACCAAATTTCAAGCCTCTATCAAATTTTAAAGTAGCCGTTTCTCATTTATTCGGTAAATCGAACATTTTGGTGTGCGGCACCCCCTTAAGTAGAACATATTCAAAATCTGAAATTGTACACTTTTTTCCTTTCAAACGGTTTACCCATACACCAAATTTGAAGTCTCTATCTTATCGCAAAGCATGCTTTCCCATCATTTCACTTTTCGAACGTTTTGGTGTGGGGCACCCCTTCTATAGAACGTTTTCGGAAAATTCGATTTTTCCAGGGGGTTTTATCGAACGACCGAGCCGTGTACCAAATTGCAACTCTCTATCTATTCGGAAAGTGCCTAAAAAAAGCGTGACAGACAGACAGACAGACAGACAGACAGACGGACACTTAGCAATTAGTATATAACTAGCCGAATACCCGTTGAAAATCAACGGTCTCGCAATAAGCAACCTTTGAATAAAGGTAAATTTTTTAATAATTCGCGTTTCATATTTATTCGACAAATCGATTCGACTAAATTTGCTGATTTCTTCCTTTCGAATTATCTACCCGTACAACACATTAAAGTCTATCTCATCCCGATGCACTCCTATATTATTATTTCTCCTTTGGAACTTTTTTCTATGAAGTACATCCATAAATGAACATTTTTGAAAAACTCTGTTTGTCTTGTGTTTTTTATCAGATGATTGGCCCAAATACCAAATATCAAGCCTCTATCACATTTAAAAGGAAGCGTGCCTCATTTATTAGGAAAATCGAACATATTAGTGTGCGCACCCCTTAAAGTAGCAAATATTGGAAATATAAAATTTCACACTCTCTTCCTTTTAAACTATCTACTCGAATATCAAATTTGAAGTCGCTATCCTATCGAGAAGCATGTTTTTCTATCACTTCACCTTTCGAACGTTTTTCTGTGTAGCACCCCGTTAAAGAACATTTTTGTCAAACTGTACTCAACTTTGGTTTTTTTTGTCAAATGGTTAGCCCATATACTAAATTTCAAGTCTCTATCACATTGTAAAGGAGGCGATTTTCATTTGTTCGGTAAATCGAACATTTTAGTGAGCGGAACCCCCTACAATAACAAATGTTGGAAAATTGAAATTGCACACTTTCTTCCTTTCCAACTTTTTACCCGTACACTAAATTTGAAGTCTCTATCTCATCGCGAAGCATACTTTTCTAGCATTTCATCTTTCGAATGCTTTTGTGTGGAGTACCCACCCCCTTAATTATACATTTTTGAAAAACTCTATTCTTTATGTGAATTCTGTCAGATTATTTTCCCATATATCAAATATCAAGCCTCTATCACGTTTTAAAACGGGCGTTTCTCCTTTATTCCGAAAATCGAACATTTTGGCGTGTGGCACCCCCTAAAGTAGAAAATATTGGTAAACTGAAATTTTACACTTTCTTCCTTTCAAACTATCTACCCTTATACCAAATTTGATATCTCTATCTCAATCCGAAGCGTGGTTTTTTATCAATTCACTTTTCGAACGTTTTACTCTGAAGCACCCCCTTAAACGAACATTTTTGAAAAACTATATTTGTCTTGGGTGTTTCCATCAAATGATTAGCCCATATACCGAATTTCAAGCCTCTATCAAATTTTAAAGGAGCGTTTTCTCATTTATTCTGCAAATCGAATATTTTGGTGTGCGGCACCCCCTTAGGTAGAAAATATTGGAAATCTGAAATTGCACGCTTTTTTCCTTTTGAACGATTTACCAATACACCAAATTTGAAGTCTCTACCTCATCGCAAAGCATTCTTTCCTATCATTTCACTTTTCGAACGTTTTAGTGTGCGGCACCCCCCTTAAGTAGAAAATATTGGAAATCTGAAATTGCACACTTTCTTCCTTTCGAACGATTTACCCATACACTAAATTTGAGGTCTCTACCTCATCGCAAAGCATTCTTTCCTATCATTTCACTTTTCGAACGTTTTGGTGTGCTGCACCCCCCCCCCCCCCCTTAAGTAGAAAATATTGGAAATCTGAAATTGCACACTTTCTTCCTTTCGAGTGATATATCCATACACCAAATTTGAAGTCTCTATCTCATCGCAAAGCATGCTTTCCTATCATTTCTCTTTTCGAAAGTTTTAGTGTACGGCACCCCCTTAAGTAGAAAATATTGGAAATCTGAAATTGCACACTTTCTTCCTTTCGAACGATTTACCCATACACCAAATTTGAAGTCTCTACCTCATCGCAAAGCATTCTTTCATATCATTTGACTTTTCGAACGTTTTGGTGTGGGGCACCCCCCCTTAAGTAGAAAATATTAGAAATCTGAAATTGCACACTTTCTTCCTTTCGAACGATTTACCCATACACTAAATTTGAAGTCTCTACCTCATCGCAAAGCATTCTTTCATATCATTTCACTTTTCGAACGTTTTGGTGTGGGGCACCCCCCCTTAAGTAGAAAATATTGGAAATCTGAAATTGCACACTTTCTTCCTTTCAAACGATTTACCCATACACCAAATTTGAAGTCTCTACCTCATCGCAAAGCATTCTTTCATATCATTTCACTTTTCGAACGTTTTAGTGTGCGGCACCCCCTTAAGTAGAAAATATTGGAAATCTGAAATTGCACACTTTCTTCCTTTCGAACGATTTACCCATACACTAAATTTGAGGTCTCAACCTCATCGCAAAGCATTCTTTTCTATCATTTCACTTTTCGAACGTTTTGGTGTGCTGCACCCCCCCTTAAGTAGAAAATATTGGAAATCTGAAATTGCACACTTTCTTCCTTTCGAGTGATTTATCCATACACCAAATTTGAAGTCTCTATCTCATCGCAAAGCATGCTTTCCTATCATTTCACTTTTTGAACGTTTTAGTGTACGGCACCCCCTTAAGTAGAAAATATTGGAAATCTGAAATTGCACACTTTCTTCCTTTCGAACGATTTACCCATACACCAAATTTGAAGTCTCTACCTCATCGCAAAGCATTCTTTCATATCATTTCACTTTTCGAACGTTTTAGTGTGCGGCACCCCCCTTAAGTAGAAAATATTGGAAATCTGAAATTGCACACTTTCTTCCTTTCGAACGATTTACCCATACACTAAATTTGAGGTCTCAACCTCATCGCAAAGCATTCTTTCCTATCATTTCACTTTTCGAACGTTTTGGTGTGCTGCACCCCCCCCCCCTTAAGTAGAAAATATTGGAAATCTGAAATTGCACACTTTCTTCCTTTCGAGTGATTTATCCATACACCAAATTTGAAGTCTCTATCTCATCGCAAAGCATGCTTTCCTATCATTTCACTTTTTGAACGTTTTAGTGTACGGCACCCCCTTAAGTAGAAAATATTGGAAATCTGAAATTGCACACTTTCTTCCTTTCGAACGATTTACCTATACACCAAATTTGAAGTCTCTACCTCATCGCAAAGCATTCTTTCATATCATTTCACTTTTCGAACGTTTTGGTGTGGGGCACCCCCCCTTAAGTAGAAAATATTGGAAATCTGAAATTGCACACTTTCTTCCTTTCGAGTGATTTACCCATATACCAAATTTGAAGTCTCTATCTCATCGCAAAGCATGCTTTCCCGTCATTTCACTTTTCGAACGTTTTGGTGTGGGACACCCCCTCTATAGAACGTTTTCGAAAAATTCGATTTTTCCAGGGGGTTTTATCGAACGACCGAGCCGTGTACCAAATTGCAAGTCTCTATCTATTCGGGAAGTGCCTAAAAAAAGCGTGACAGACAGACAGACAGACGGACAGACAGACAGACGGACAGACAGACGGACACTTGGCAATTAGTATATATAGAAGATACATATCTTTATTTTTCAAATCGGAAAAGATTTAATATAAAATCGTATGCCGCATAACACATTGGATCCGTTGCTAAGCGACATGATATCATTTGCTTCAAATAAATTGATGGAAATCATATCATCTGAATAATGCGACAATCCATGGAAGATTTGGCGACATTTTAGTCAATTTAGCGATAACTTAAAAAATCCACAAATTTATCGCCAAGTAGGACTGTAGAACCCATTTTGCGATAAATTGACGAAACATCATCACAATACTATCCCCTAACAAAACACAATTATTTTCATTTATTAAGCGCGATTTTATCAATTCTATGATATTTTTATGGACTCACAAATATTTTTATCAATTTGGTGATATTAAAAAAATTCGTTAAATGTGTTACTATGTAGGATGGATGGACTGTCCGACAAATGCTACCGAAACATCATTTCAGTACTCTATTCTAAAAAAACAAATCATTGATTTGAGTCATTTTTATAAATTTGGAAACATTTCCGCTAATTTGGTAAAGTTTAAGAAAAGTTATCAAGTTATTTAGAGATATTCCGCTAAACTCGTAGCTCTAAATTTGCAGATCTGAAGAATAAAATATTCTGGGCCCGTTTGTATATACTAAATGAAAACACTAAAATTGTATTATAAGATACAGCCATTCTACTCTTTTTCTGCTTCAACAATCGGCTAAATGAATTTATTGGGTAAACACAATATATGAGTTTATTAGCTAAGCACAATATATGAGCTAGAAACCTCTTTGCTAAAATAAATGAAAATGATGTACGCAGTTCGCAATTTATATAATTAAAAGAACAACCAAACCTTTCATTTAAAAATATATTTTTACATCCATTTATTTATTATTCAAATAGAAAAAATAATAATAAATATTAACAACACATTTAATTTAATTCCGTTGCCGAGCAACATGATATAAGATAGAAGCTTCCTCATAAAATGCGAAATTAAATAGCCATTTTGATTTCTTTATACATTTAACCGTTGAGTTAAAGCTTGTTAAATATAACCACGGAGGTAGATTTTTCCATTTAAATTCATGTTTCAAACAATTCGTGTTTTTCGATAGTGACTAATTAATGCAAAAATCCTGCACCAAACTCGGAAATAAAGTTTTATTTCATTTCGCCGTTTTAAACAAACGATTTTCATCCTTTCCGTTTGAATAAACCACGGAGTTGGAGAGTATAACTCATAGGAAAAAGTTCCGTTTTTCATTAATATCTCGACAACCCCTGGTCTTAGAAACTCGAAACTTGGACTAAATTTATGGGGCGCTATTTCAAGGCTATCCACAAAATTTCATTAAATTCGGTTCAGCCGTTTTTCCGTGATAATGAGACAAACGAAAATTTCGTTTTTTACTAATATCTCCAGAGCCACTGGTCGTAGAAACTCAAAACGCGGACTAAATTTAAGTGGGGCTATTTCTAGGCTACCCACCAAATTTCATCAAATTCGGTTCAGCCGTTCTCCCGTGATGATGGGACAAACAGACAGACAGACAGACAGACAGACAGACTGACAGATTTTCAATTTTATTTATATAGATTAATATAAATCATTAATATAATTAATATGTAACATTAATATAAATCATTATTATAATTAATATGTATCATCAATATAATTAATATAAATATGTTATCATTATATATAAATATATATCATATCGAAAAATTAAAAATTAGAACTGCAATCAATTTTTTTTTATATTGCGCTGTAGTTGAGGCAAGCATTTTCTTGTGCTTCCGAGTCTCACTTGTGGGCATGGATTTATGTCTACGGTAGTGCAACAACAAACATTGTGCTATTTGTAAAAATCTGAGCTCGAATCCTGTTATCGAAATTTCATTTCTAGAAGTCTCCGGAGACATAGCCCCCTTCCATCCTATAAAATTTACTAAGTACGTTGTCTTGTTTGGACATCTAGCCAGCCTATTACGGGTTGGGGTAATATAACCTCCTCCGTCAAGTGGAATCGTGTCGAAAATCGACTTATTTCGAGCACACCTGAACAATTACAAAGTTCATATTTTTAGTTGAGTTGATTAAATAATGATTTGCAACTTTGTAATTGGCTTTGTGTCGTCTCTTGCTTTGTTGTTACGTGAAAATAATATTGTTGTTATGTGAAAATAATATTGTTGCTACGTGAAAATAATATTAACAATAAATTGTCAAAAAACTAAGTTCTCAAATATACGGATTTGACTTACCTCTAGAGCAAGTTCTTTCAAATTATTGCCGACACCCTTCTCGGTTTCGACTGTTTCTTCTTTAGCCGGAATAATAAGAGTTTCATATTCTTCTAGTTGTGCTCGATAGCCAAAATAGAAAATTTCACATGAATTTCTAAAAAAATATATTTATTTCTTAAGGTTTATGCCCACCAATCCACCCGGTGTAAAGCACCGCCACAAACCATATTTTTAGGGTTGTGCCTCACCACCCACCCGGTGCAGTACACCGCCACAAACGATTTCTTTTTCTTGTACCCACCATCCACCCGGTATTATGCACCGCCTGTACCTAATTTTTTTCAGTTTCAATAACACAAAACTTTTTAAAAAAAATTTCAAAAATATTTTTTCACAATTACAGATCGATGGCTAAAAAAGAAAATTTCACATGAATTTGTAAAAAAATGTTTTTTGTTAGGTTTATGCCCACCAATCCACCCGGTGTAAAGCACCGCCACAAACCATATTTTTAGGGTTGTGCCTCTCCATCCACCCGGTGCAGTACACCGCCACAAACCATTTCTTTTTTTTGTACCCACCATCCACCCGGTGTTATGCACCGCCTTTACCTTCTTTTTTTCAGCAAAATCTTTTTGCTATGTTCAAAATCTTTTACACAATTTCAGAATTTCTTTTTTTCCACCCGGTGTTATGTACCGCCTATACCTTTTTTTTTCAGCAAATTTTTTTTGCTATGTTCAAAATCTTTTTTGCAATGTTCAACGTCTTTTTCACAATTTCAGAATTTATTTTTTTTCAGCAAAATCTTTTTTGCAATGTTCAACATCTTTTTCCAAATTTCAGAATTTATTTTTTTCAGCAACATATTTTTTCTCAATTTCAGAATTTATTCTTTTCAGCAAAATCTTTTTCACAATTTCAGAATTTCATTTTTTCAGCGAAAGCTTTACGCTATGTCCAAAATATTTTCACAAATTCAGAATTTGTTCTTTTTTTCAGTTTCAATTATACAAAATGATTACCACATTTTGTTAATGATTACCACATTTTGTTTATCTTCAAAAATAGGGTTTGATAGTCATCATGGCTGCTCACATCAGCTTTTTTTCAGTCAAAGATGCTCACAGATGCTTTCCATTATTTTGTTTTAAATTAAATTTTTTGTTGCTGCGCGTAGTTTGAAAAGTCATAGTCTAAATAAACAGTGTGTATTCAATGTGGTCGTCCAATTGGACGGCACTAATTTTTCAAAATATGAGAGCCAAAATTTGGAGCTGCCAAATTTATTTGAAAATGTTAGAAATAATTAATGACGCAGAAAATTCTGTGGATCTGAAAGACAACAGACAAAATGTTAATTCCTTTGTTGTGCACCAGGCATGTTTTTAGTTCAGAAATCGGAATATCTGCAAATGATGTATGTAATACAGGTACTAATTTTTTTATTCACTGCATCATACATTGAAATACAGGTACTGCCGACAGGATGTGTGTTAAATAAACTGCTGGCAGAATGTGTGTTAAATAAACTGCTGACAGAATGAGTGTTAAATAAACTGCTGACAGAATGTGTGTTAAATAAACTGTTGATATAATGCGTGTTAAATAAACTGCTGACAGAATGTGCGTTAATTAAACTGCTGACAGAATGTGTGTTAAATAAACTGCTGACAGAATGTGTGTTAAATAAACTGCTGACAGAATATGTGTTAAATAAACTGCTGACAGAATGTGTGTCGAAAAGTATTTGGCTTCTACGAATTAAATAAACTCCTGACAGAACGTATGTGCGATATGTCGAAAAGTATTTGGCATCTATTAATATATTAAACACTGTGGTAGATTTTTGGAGCATGATTTAGGAATGCGAAATTCAAGTCATTGTTATGGCCTGCAATTATTCACTGATTTACAATATATCTCTCGTGGGTTCAAGGCACTTTTTGAAACGCTACGTTTAGGAGACATTTAACTCCACGCTAGTAATTTTTATTACAAATCATGTCCAACATATCGACGCATGAGAACTGGAAAAGGTTGGAAGTAGATTTTTGTTTTTTCATTATTAAAACCAAGCAAAACAAATTACATATGAACTTTGTTGTAATGAAACCACTGCTTTGGAATGTGAAATGAACATGTTGTTACCGCCACCTACGCTTTTTTCACTAATGATCAGTTTTGTTCTACAATATGATGACTCATATTACATAGCAAAAAGAAATAGGAGGAATGCCAAAATTTGGAACAATGTAAATTTCTCTCTAAAGCTAATAAAAACTGCTCTGCTTTCGAGAGTGTTGAGACTTTCTGCGCACACTTCATAGACAGATGTATTTTTACGTACCCTTCATAGACAGATGTATTTTCATGTACATCTTACGTTTTATATATAATAAAATATGTTAAACTACTAAAAAAATTTAGAACAGCAAATCTCGTCGCCATATTTAGGGTACAGAAAATTTGAGTGTGGACATAAATCTCAAAATAATTTTTTTTTTAAAAAGAACAGAACTTTGAGTTGAAGCTATAAGGATGTATTTATATTCATCTATGTGTGTGCAATATGTCGAAAATTATTTGGATTCTACTATTAAGTTATAAAATTAGTGGTAATCATTTGTTAGTTTACTTTTTTGAATACTTTATATATATATATATATATATATATATAGTTTATAGGTATAATTAGTCTATTTCTTCAGAAACATACATTTTTGTGTTTGCTTCTACAAAAAACTTGGGCATGAATACGATTTTTGTGGTAGTGAACAATTCATATTTAGGCTTAGAGCCTTGTCCACGTGTATAGCGTTTGTGCTTGATTTCGTTTGTTATTCTTTTTTCCATTCCATACCTATGTATTTTGATACTTTTCATTCACTTGTTGATTCGATATTTATTTTATTTATTTGATTTTTATTTTTTCCATTTGCTTGAGGATTTGTTGATTTATACTTTTATTTCGTAAGCCTGTTAGATATTTGGATTTTCGTGTTACAGCTTCTCACTTTTCTTTCATTGGATCTTCAAACCTTTTTTTCTTATGTGAAAGATATGAAATTCCATCAACATATGCTAAAATCAAAGCACTAAAATGGTGCCAGAAGTACCATTTTTGTTCTGTTTCAATTAATTATACACAATGAGTTTGAAGAATATTTACCAAAATAAAACAAATGACGTATAAAATTGGAAATATCAATAAATTCCACCATCTTTAAACTCGAATGTCGTAATTGTTATAATCCAGTCCAAAATGCAATTCTGATAAAATTTATTTTATATATTTTATTACTTAAATTGGAAAATATTAAATAAAAAATCGACTGCTATATAAATACATATCAGTTGATACCGTTGCTACGCAACATGATATATTTTTCTTTAAATAAATGTACACAGCAAATATCGTCTGCATCATGCTATCTCTATGTAAAATTTGTGTTTTGTAATTAATCTGACAAACCTTGGTAATAGAAACTCGAACCACGGACTAAATTTTAAGCGGGGTATTCTAAAGTTACCTACGCAACTTCATGAAATTCAGTGCAGCCGTTTTCTGGTGATGATGAACACATACATACACAAGTATATATTTTCAATTTTATTTATATAGATTGTAAATTTTCTGTTATTTTTTTATGACCCCGTGCATAGTGTCATTTATTAGAAAGGATGATAAAGTCTAATATTCGTTGATTTTAGAAACATATATTAAATTTAATATACCATTAGGTAAATTAATTGCTTTATAAGTTTATTCTCCAAGAGTTTGTGAATTTGCACAATTATTCTCTTATGATAAACCTTGAAGGAATTAATGATTCTCCAAATATTGTACGGATTCTTCCAACTTTCATGGTGAAAATAATGTTGCCACAAGTAAAATTTAAAAAACACTTTTTACATAAAATTTGATATACGAGTATTTTTAACAATATTGAAGACATTTAAAAAATTTAGCAGTAATGAAGTGCCCGAATAACTTTGTAAGGAAAGGTCAATCTGTATACACGTTAAGTCTATTTAAAATAAATTGCCCATGCCCTATCTATAAAATGGATTGCAGTGTCCCCCAGTGAAGTATTTAAAAAAAATAAGATAATGAAAAAATAAGAAATCAGCAACTAAAGTGATTCCGCAGACATTTATTTGACAGAATATAGTTTTAGGTGCATTGTTGTGATATTTAGGAATGATAGAATATAGAGAATTTACATACACAGGAATATATCGTACAATCTGTTTAAAATGTACTCCGTTATCGCAAATTCAAATTAAATTTCGAGAAAAATATTACAAAATAATTATTAACAATTAGCCGCTACGCATGTAATAATTGATGACGTACGGTATATCTATTGACTTACATATACGTCATTCATGCGTTTCTGGTGTAGATCCTAACTAATTAGATAATGGTCTACAACTTTGTTATTGGCAATTTCCGTGTATATCGTTTGTTGTCGAATTATTTATATCAACGGCACATTTACTCATATTTTGCTAGCTCTACCGAAATAACTAACAATTTGGCATTTGCCGTTATTGTTGAAATATTATTCTTTAGTTCTTTCCATTAAACGGTAACTCTTTTGCTTTTCCTAAAATTCCTAACGCTAGTAATCCGCTTGTTTTTGTCATGGCGTGAATATAAAGATCCTCTGGCTGCGGATTGATTTGATTTGATCGATAAATTTGGCAAAACAGAAATTTTTGCTAGTCCTTGTCTGTAAACTAGTGCTAAATGACATCAAAGAAAGATCAGTATACAGTAATTACTAACAAGATTAAAGACAGGTTTTTTTTTATATATTCTCCGCTAGGTGAACTGCAATCATTTCTTTTCGATCAGTAATGGTCACTTTACTAAACAAATTTAACTTAAACACTCATGTACCTTTCCTTGAAGTTATTGAAGTATAATTTCTGATAAACCCTGTATATAAAATACTTATAATTATAAATCTTGAAAAAATTTAAAGATAGCTTCAATTTTACATTTGTTTTATCAGTGTGCATTTTAAAATTGCGATTTATGTACAGTTTTCCTCCGAAATCGAGACTATATAATGGGCGTAGTTACATACCCCTTTCTTACCGACTAAGCATATTGTTTAGTATGCAAATCAATTAGACTAAGAAAAATTCGCATGTTCTGAGAGACCAAATAAAGCAATATATATTCAAAGTAATTCGCCATGGTATGAAACAAGTTGCACAAAGATTCAGACGAATAGGCACAAGGTTTGACATTTATTTAAACGATGTTTATGACCCATAAATTCATCAAATTTTGATGAAATCAACAAGTTGGAGAGAGTCAATAAGTCTAGATGGGCATAACCAACGTTCGAGGGCCTGACCAGACGAATCTAGATCAGAAAGGGGAAATCAAATCAGGAACGTCCCTAAACTAGCATAGGGGCAAAGTAAGACCAATCAATATTGATGACCACAAGGAAGGTATGTTTGCTCGAACCAAAGTAAAAATTAAGATTACATAACGAGAAAGAGGACAAATGGCAAAAATGAAATGATGCTCGATATGATGAGATATAAAAATATTCTATGTGTAAATTCATAAGTAGCTGTCATGTGAATATACTTCAGATTAAATGCAGAGTCGAGCAAGTTCGCTTGCCTAGCGTTAAGTATCCCAAATCAACAGCCAGATAAAATGTTTGCGTTCTAGTGCATTTAAAATTCACACATGTTATGTACCGGCACTATAATTTAACAAATCTGTCGATCACGTAACTTTTAAACGTTTCGGTAAATAATTGCTTGGTCCCACATCTCCTCCTAAGTCCATTTCATAAAAGAATAAATTAGTTTTTTGTATATGAACGGTGATTAAAAAATATTTGACTTTTAAATTCTTGTAATTTCATTCTCATGTGGGGAAATAGCATAATTTTATTTATTTTGGACTTCACTAATTGCTGTTAAAATGGCTGTCTTCAAAAAATTGACAATGACTCGTCGATCTATAAGTGAAATAAAACAATATTTATACTTAGAAGAATTAGTGCCAATGCCAAATCCACACTAAAGAGATGTTTCAATTTCTGCATTTTTTTTTATCACATTAGTATCTTCGTATATAATTATTTAGAATGAAACCAATTGTTTAAAAATCCCCATTCTTTCACATTCATTGCAAATAAGTACTATTAAAAAAACCCCGTTAAGATATATAACAAATTATTTTCAACTTTATCACTAATATTACAGAAAGTGACAATGAAATCAAAACCAGTTTTACTCTTCTATTATGTATCTTTATCTACGTATGTATAATTATAAAATACTTTTCTTTCACAATAATATATTTTGTGCATATAACAATAAATTAAAGATTTTATTTTTTCTACTAAAATAGAAATTATGATAATTTCTAATTATGCAGAAAACATTTAAAATTAATCGTATAATTTTAGCTATATAAACTACATTTAAATAAACCATAATTCTTAAATAAATATGGGAAAGAGAGAAAATATTAATTTAAAATGTATAAAATGTAGAAAAAGAAAAAAAAATCCCAGTTTTATTGTGTAGGTCATAAATCTTAGATATTAATTTTCAACTATCTACAAAATTATCATTCCAGGAATATGTCTCATTCCTAGACATGTCCTTTTACATTTGGAGATAAATCTGGAGATTTTGTCATATGTACATGGATCCGCTGTTTTCACTTGTCTATGAATCCCCATTTCCAGGAAGCGGAAAGGCATGAGAGCTTATGTGAAATGACTTTAATTTAACCATTGGATTTACGATCTGATATCAGAATTTTCCCAAATATAGATTTGCCTTCTTTTTTCATTGTTGAATCGCCAGTTCAGTCTTCTCGCAAAAAAATCTTAGATACTATTAACAATCTGTACAAACGGTTTGAGATTAAAAATAATGTTACACATGCTTCAGGAAGAAAATACTTGCTGAAGCTGTCCTCTTTTGCAGTGTAACAATTGTAGTTTAGTGAACTGTAGTATTTAGAAGATTTATACTTCTGCAGATTGCCTTCTTTCTTCCCAATCGCAAATTCTCTGTCACGGCTGTAGGAAAATGATGCGGTAGTGGGTATGTGGTATTTCAAGTTATTATTTCATTCAAAGAAAGTAATAAATTTAGAGTGCGCGACTTCAGCTTGAAGATGTTGCAGATGGGTCGGAAAATGTACATTTTTTTAATTGAATATTCTATCAATAACTCTTCTTCTTATCTCCCCCCCAAGCAAAATAAACCGTTTCATTTATGTTTTTCGTGTTCATGATTTAGATTGGATGTTTGTTCTGCTACTGATCACGTGGTATCAATAACTAGACACCAAGTCTAATTCTCCATCCTGCAAAATTGTGTATGCCCTTGAAATTTAATTCTATGTTTTCAAATAAATTATAGATATTTAATCAGTTTGTGTGGGCCATTTCCTGAAATTTTGCAAGGATATCTTCTCAAAGGGCAAGGTTTGTTTAACGTCCCAATCATCGTGGGGAGTGACACTGCAAGAGTAAATCCTCTATAAAAAAGCAAGTAATTTGAGCACGTGATAGGGCGTTTTTCTCAATGCAACCACTAAGTGAGATAGGAATGCAAAACGTATGTGTCCTTAGGATATGTTAATTTTTGCTATATAAAATTTAAAAATATTGCAACGCTGTCAAGCATTTGAAATATGTAGATCATATTCTCAGTGATGCAACAGACCAGGGTCTGAGTTTCAAACATGCAGGATTGTATATATATATATATATATATATATATATATATATATATATATATATATATATATATATATATATATATTTCCTCATCTTTGAAATTTGTTGATTGTCTTTGTCTTTATGACCTGCATTACGCTTTATAATTTCCTGTTTATGTTTTAATTTCTTTTATTTCTTTGTATTTTATAGAAAATTTTGGAATAGTGTATTATGAGTTACTACTTACATTCTAACATTGGATTTACTAATTTATATATATATATATATATATACATATATATACATATATATACATATATATACATATATGTATATACATATATATATACATATACATATATATATACATATATATACATATATATACATATATATATATACATATATATATATATATACATATATATATATATATATACATATATATATATATATATATATATATATATATATATATATATATATATATATACATATAATCTCTAAAAAAGGACAAGTACCTATATACCCATAAAGATGTTAAAAGAGTATGTATGAAGTGACGGCCGGGGGGAGAAGCGACCCCCAACTCTCCGGTTAAAGCTTTTACTGCCTTGGCGAAACGCTCCCGGTAGCCGATACCTTCAAACCACATCCAACAAGACACTCACCATTACCTCAATAAACATAAAAACACTTTAAAAACCAAGTCAATTATATACAAGAAAGATTAATCATGCATAAGCATTGATTATGAAACACTTTCCAACTGAAATGTAATTTCATTTAAAAATTTCTAAAATGTGATACATTCAGTGGTGATATCTTTTACATTATCACAGTACTACAGTAATTTATTATACTTAAATATTTAAAACTGTATCGAAATATAAATCATCTGATTCTTTATGCAAAATCAATGAATATTTCATTCATATAACTTGTATTCCAGACTCCAGAGCTAAATAATTTTGTGTGAAAAAAATTCAGCCATTCTTATGTAATTCATCTTACAATCGCTTGAGATATTTGCATTCCGCATATGTTAAAATTAGGCTTCGTTGAAGAAATAATAAAAATTTAGGGATCATTTAAAATCACAACTATTGTAATTGCATAGTCATGGAATTTAGATACACAGATAATACACCGATAATATATGTGTGTATGTGTATGTACTCAAAGTATTGGAATCGTGCCGAAGATTGGAACACGAATTTTCAAAGGATCTACACGTTTTGGGACTTCTAGAACACGAAAAATCTATTTTTAGGAAGACGTCTGTGTGTGTAAGGGTGTATGTGTGTATGTTTCTGTGTGGATATTACATCCACTCTAATTGAAAAACTAATGGACCGAATTTCATACAATTTGGTAGGTATGTTTTTTGAGGGAAATCCTGATGTTCATTAGATTATAGTAGGATTCGTAATAAAAGAATCTGCCTTCTTTGCGAAATGGCCGGCAGAAATTCCCTTTATACACTCTAGCTAAAAACTAATGGAACAAATTTAACAAAATTTGGTGTATAATATTTCAATAACCTACAAGTGATTTATATACCAAATTTAACAAAATTTTGTATATAAATCATTTGTAGGTCATTCTAGTAGGATTCGGGAAAAAGGAACGGGCTATTTTTGCGAAATGGCCCGCAAAAATCGTTATATATAAAAATAAAAGACTACGTGTGCTCAATTATATCAATTAAATTCCTATTTTGTACGTGATTTTTGACAAAAAAAATAATAAGACTAACCCCATTATTCTAGGACTAGCCGTTGAGATATTCTAGTTTTTTCGCGTTTTCGCTACGCCACCTTTGACAATAAGTCCAGCTATCAAATAAGAACCAAATCTAAGTTTAACGTGTAAATTCAATGTCATTTAAAATACATATGGTTGTTATTTTGTGCAGATAAACTCAAATTATTATTGAATAAAGAGAACGAATATGAGTCTGCAGGGAAAGACATGTGCTGTCCACATCAGAATTTTTAACAATATTACAACAATGATTTATAGAAGTGAACGGGGATTATTTTCAGGCCATTTCGAAAAAAATATATGATCTATATTTAAAGATCCATAAAATTTTTGTCGAATAAAATGTTCAACAAATTTAAGCTGTGTACCAAATTTTAACTGTCTAGGACGTAGGAAAGTGCATTAAAAATGCCATCAAATAAATTTATCATGAAGAGTTATATAAAATTTAAAAAAAAATGAAAAATTATTATCTACCAAATTTATTTTTAAATGTGAAGCCCCTTCCATATGCAAAACGTTTAAACAAATGGAAAGATATTTATTATATATATTATATCTCTCTTTTCTTTCTGGAAGTTATCCCAAAGTCAGAATTTAATTGAATTTGTTTTTTTCCTATATTAAAATAATTTTTAATTAAAAACTACTTAACATATTATACTGAATTTTTTTATATATATTCTATGGGATAATGTGAATATTTCCTAAAAATTTCGAAGCAATTCGTGAATTTTAAATTTACTTAAAAATGTTTGAAAAATTAGGTCCCATAGGGTTCAATGTATTTCATTTTTTCAACCCGGGTTCAATAAAAAACTAATTGGGTGATATTATTTATTTATATTCCCATAGATCCTACAGACCGTCTGAACAACATACTAAAATTTCATTTTGATAAAGTCATTTTTACGGCAGTTATCGTGCTAACGGACAGACAGACAGACAGACAGACAGACAGAATGAACAAAGTCATAAACACTTTTCAACTTTATTGTAAAGTGTTAAAAACCCTTAAATTACTTTAAGCAACACTAATAACTATCCAAAGATCTGAAAAGGCGGCTGGGGGGACAAAATCCCACATCAGCATATTATAACTATTGTATGGAATTTTTAACTAAGTGATTATATCATGTATTGTCAAAATGATATTAAAATACCATAAAAGAAATGTACATAAAACATATTTTCCCAAACCTGATTGAAATAGCGATGGAAACTATATTGACTCGAACCTAGAAACTACTAGTGTATGAAATCGTTAATAATGTGGTTATTTTTATATACTACAAATTAAAAACCAAATATCAATTTGAAGCCATAAAGCGACTAATGTATGAGTTCATTAACATTGTGGTTACTTTTATATACTACAAATAAAAACCAAATATCAATTTGAGGCCATAAAACAATTAATGTATGAAATCATTCACAAGGTGGTTATTAAGTATAATACAATAAAAAACCAAATGGCAATTTTGCCAGTTCAAAATGTGAATAAAATCCATCTTTTAAAAATTCACTGTAATTTTCACACTAAAAAACCTTCCCCATTCTCATAGAACTTTCACGACAATTCCCTTTCAGGCAACCCTGAATGACTAATCAGGTATACAATACGCGAAACTTTCCAAAATCCAACTATACCTGTCATTCCATTATAACATAACAATGTACCATATGTGACCAACCCATCTACCATTCAGACACTCAAAACACCAGAAAAGACAAACATCAATAGAACAACAATGAATCTCCATATCCAACCAACCAGCACTATACGACTTCTCTCAAGCCCAGGTTTTAAACCATTTTTTAAACAGTTAGGGATATCAAACCTTTTCCAAAATAGCTCTTTCTTGTCTTGGTCACAGTTAATCCATGAAAATCTGAAACAATCTTTATCAAAAAAAACAGGGGGGATAACCCTCCTTAATAGCCTCTCTCAATAAATGGATATCACTTGTGTATTGAGCCAAACTTGAAGAATTCAATAACTTATGAAGTGATAATTGATTTATAATCAAATTTCTGAATATGTTACGATGTAAACACGTGGTTCATGACGTCATAAACTTTATGTCAAAATCAAAAGATTTACGTTTGTCATAAATATGGTAATGCTGTGAATTAGAAGGTCGCTTTGTTGTTTGAGACTTAGATCCGCATTACTTGGTGTTTCCAATAAAGTCAATGATGTTGGATAAAAATCGAAATGCAAGCTATAATTATAATCCTCAAATCCACATAGGAGATCATCGACATAACGCAAGAACAATATTTTGTTCAGGATGTGTGTCCCCTTTCGTATTTGTCGAAGTAAATATCAGCCAGTACGGAGGAACAATTACCTCCCATGGGAATTCCTTTAATCTGTTTATAATAACTCTTACCATTAAAAAGAACCGTTTCGAACAACACAAGCCTTACTAATGCTTTAAATTTTCCCAATGCAATATATGACGGTAAGTCACAGCTATGGAAATTTTCCATAAGAATACTATTTAAGTCCTCAATGTCTATATTGTTAAATAAATCTGCAAAATCATAACTCTTGTAAATTTTAATATTTGGCATCTCTTTCAGCTTGTTAACAACTTCATAACTATTTATAATAAAATAGCTGCCCTGTCTGTAAAGATTCCGTAATACTATTTTTAAATAATTCAATAAAGATTTATTAGCTCTAGTTAAATACGTTTAGTAACCTATAGTAAATGGTCGGAACTTCACTGGTCTTTGTGTAGCTTAGGTATCAGTGTTAAATAAGGGAACCTAATTCTTCCCCCCCTAAGCCCGCCTTTTTATACAAAGCCTGAATACGATTGCCAATTTCTATGTTTGATTGATTCACCGATATATAGATATTAGTATCATCATATGCTTTGCCCAACAACATAACATAGTACTTTTTACATGTAAAAGCAAAATTGGAAATCACTTTGTCTACATAAGTAATGACGTATTTTCGTTGCAGTTCCTTCAACTCACCATCATTATAACGCTGATGCATACCCGAAGCCACACTTCTCCCCTTCCAACGATACCATGAATCACACTCATTTAAAACCAAACTCCTCCACTCTTCAAAAGTTGCAGTGGTAAACTGTATTTTACAGCCGCTCATTGGATATAATGTAATAAATCACTATTAATAGATTTTTTAATTGAAACTCCTGACTGAAAACGATATATTGTATCCAACACAAAAAAAGTCCTTATATTTGATTTCACGATACCCAAATCTCCAGTATCAATATGTCCATGATGTTCATTTCGAAAAATTGATAGCATACAATCACAATTCCCATCATCAAACAAGTGTAAGTTACTTCTTAAAAAGTTATAGTTAAAAAACTTCCGTCCTAAAGGTATACCGTATTTAAAGGCCACCTTTAATTCCAAGTCTATAACCGGCAAAGAATATCCAAAATATTTCAAAATCCGAGTAAAAGGAATGAAGTCATAACATTTGTTAATATATTTTAAAATTAAATATTCGTTGATAGGTTTTGTTATGCATATCTTTTCCAGCTTACTATCATATTTCTTAGCTCTTATCTTAATGTAATCCAAAAGCACAGTCAAAATTTCCGCCCTACTTCCATCACTTTCTTCAACACATTGTTTCTTATAGTGACACCAAATCTCATTCAAAAATTTCAACTTAACCCCATATACACCATTTTTAATCCTTGACTCATAATTACCACTGCCTCCATAAATATCTCTCAATATTTTGTCAATTCTCTCAACTGTGTTGGCAAAACTGGTTTTACCTTTACGACCTCCCCGTTGTTTTCTTCTACTCTTCACCATTAAGTCATTTACTGCCACACTTTTAGACTCCTTGTTTTTGTATAATATTCCCTATTATAAGTAGTACCGTACATAATAGTATTAAGACCGTATGGGAAATCCGACCTATGCTGTGCGATATGCCTATTTTCCCACCATAACCGTCATTTTGTATCAACTACTATATCCAGAATAGTAACTTTCATAGCTTCTGCTCCATGTACTGCAAAATGTTTAATTTCCAACGATATATTACTTTCGCGATTTTTAATGCATTTATATATCATACTACGGTGTAAATTAATTCTTATATTAAGAAAATTATTTGTCTGTCCTATATACTTCTTTCCACATATGCCACATTCAATACAGTACACACATTGATAAGTTTTACAAAATAATTTAAAATTCCTATTATCGGAAATCTGTAACTTATTAGCTTTAGGGCACAGCTTACATTTAGCTGAACTGCACATTCTATATTTAAAACTACTAAAATTCTTATAATGGGTTTTATAAAATGTATCTAAATTATTAAAACCTTTACCATCACCATATGAACGTATAGATGAAAATAAATTACACGAATCAACAACGTTATTTGTTGGGTCAGATACCATCGGAACAGCTGCCTTAAAATAATTCCTAATAGTGTTCACTTTAGGGTTGCTTGTTGACGGTCGCCCAATGCCCCTAGCATCAGACGACCGAGCTTTCGAGCTTTCGACCGAGCTACCGAGCTTAAAAAGCCAAAGTTTGGCTTTTTAAGTCATTTTATGTATTTTAATTTTTATATAAATTTGCTAATCATACTTGCAGCTAAGCGCAGTTGATTATTGGCAAAGTCTTTCTTAGTATTGTAATTATGAAGTATGGTTGGATTTATCCGGCTAATGATGGTTTTTAAGGGGGGATGACGATACACGGTTTTCCGGGTGGTTTTTATGCGCTCTGGTGAGCTGTTTCAGGTTGTTTATGCCTGTGTTTTGTCTTTTAGAATCTTTTGCTTTTTAATTTTTTAATTTTTTAATAATATACAAAAATAAAAAAACTTTATAAAAAAATCTTATATAATATAAATTTGTATTTATTTACACAAAAAAAGTAGTAGATATAGTGAAAAATGAGGTGTCGGGTTCTTCATTGGGATGGTTGTTTTTTAAATCGAGCTTCGGTGATGTGATGATTTTCTGGTAATAGCAGTCGATTCGAGGAGAGAATGGACGGTAATAGAATGTTTATGGATGATTTTGAAGAGTTTTAATTGTCTTGATTTTTTTAATATAATTCATAAAGTTTTGAGTATGTTGGGTTTGAATTGGATTATCGATCTTTTTAAGTTCAGTGTGTGAAGATAGTTTAAATCTTTTTTATATTATATTATGAAATGTACACTTGTAAAAATAAAGAGACCGGCAATTTCGGGGCTACGGCTACGAAAGCTCAGTCGTCTGATGCTAGGGGCATTGGGCGACGTCAACAAGCAACCCTAACGTGAATACTATTAGGAATTATTTTAAGGCAGCTGTTCCGATGGTATCTGACCCAACAAATAACGTTGTTGATTCGTGTAATTTATTTCCATCTATAAAAAGGCGGGCTTATGTATGGGAAGAATTAAGTTCCCTTATTTAACATTGATACCTAAGCTACACAAAGATCCAGTGAAGTTCCGACCAGTTACTATAGGTTACAAAACGTATTTAACTAGAGCTAATAAATCTTTATTGAATTATTTAAAAATAGTATTACGGAATCTTTACAGACAGGGCAGATATTTTATTAGAAATAGTTATGAAGTTGTTGAGACTGAAAGAGACGCCAAAGCTGAAAGAGACGCCAAAAATTAAAATTTACATGATTTATGATTTTGCAGATTTATTTAACAATATAGACATTGAGGACTTGAATAGTATTGTTATGGAAAATTTCAATAGCTGTGACTTACAGTCATATATTGCGTTGTGAAAATTTAAAGCATTAGTAAGGCTTGTGTTGTTCGAAACGGTTCTTTTTAACGGTAAGAGTTATTATAAACAGATTAAAGGAATTCCCATGGGAGGTAATTGTTCCTCCGTACTGGCTGATAATTACTTGGACAAATACGAAAGGGGTACACATATCCCGAACGAAATATTTTTCTTGCATTATGTCGATGATCTCCTACGTGGATTTGAGGATTATAATTATAGCTTGAATTTCGATTTTTTATCCAACATCATTGACTTTATTGGAAACACCAAGTAATGCGGATATAAGTCTCAACTCCTTAGATATTACAATAAAGCGACCTTCTACTTCACAGCATTACCATATTTATGACAAACGTAAATCTTTTGATTTTGACATAAAGTTTATGACGTGATGGACCACGTCTTTACATCGTAACATCGCCAGAAATTTGATTATAAATCAATTATCACGTCATAAGTTATTGAATTCTTCAAGTTTGACTCAATACGCAAGTGATATCCATTTATTGAGAGAGGATATTAAGGAGGGTTATCCCCCTGTTTTTTTTTATAAAGATTGTTTCAGATTTTCATGGATTAACTGTGACCAAGACAAGAAAGCGCTATTTTGGAAAAGATTTGATATCCCTAACAGTTTAAAAAATGGTTTAAAACCTGGGCTTGAGAGAAGTAGTATAGTGCTGGTTGATCGGATATGGAGATTCTTTGTTGTTCTATTGATGTTTGACTTTTCTGGTGTTTTGAGTGTCTTAATGGTAGATGGGTTGGTCACATATGGTACATTGTTATGTTATAATGGAATGACAGGTATAGTTGGATTTTGGAAAGTTTCGCGCATTGTATACCTGATTAGTCATTCAGGGTTGGCTGAAAGGGCATTGTCGTAAAAGTTCTATCAGAATGGGGAAGGTTTTTTGGGGAAGGGTCGAAAAAATGAAATACATTGAACCCCATGGGACCTAATTTTTCAAACATTTTTTAAGCAGATTTAAATTCAGAAATTGCTTCGAAAATTTTAGGAAATATTCAAATTATCCCATAAAATATATAAAAAAATGTCAGCAAAATATATTCAGTAGTTTTTTAAATAAAAATTAAAATAATAATTACACCTTTTATATGAAGCGATCACGTCACCATTATATGAAGAGATCACGTGACCCACTTCAAAATAAAATACGACATCCATATTGTGTCAAAATCGTGATTTTTAGAGTTCTTTTTAATCCATATTTAGTGTTGTATCCGTCCTAAAACCACTTTATTTTTGCTTAAATTCTGTGCATCTACGCACTGAAACTACGCAATTACAATATATTTGAGTTTAAATGATCATCCAAATTTGATTACTTCTACAACGAAGCCTAGTTTTCACTTATGGAAAATGTAAACAGCAAGATATGTAGAATAAGTTGTATAAGAATTGCTGCATTTCTTTAATGCGACATTATTTAGCTTATGGAGTTTGCAATATAGCTGATATGAATGAAAGATTCATTGATTTTCTAGAGAGATTTTTTGAGAAGAGATTTTCATGCAGCAATAAAATACTGTTTATCAGCAATAAACTTAAAAGAAGGGGAATTTTTAAGCAGTTCGTCTTGTTCAAAAATCAATATTTCTGTAACCGATAAAATGACTAAAGTAAATACAAATTACAGTAACTTTTCAGTACAGATTGAATGATGGGACTAATTCTGTTACGATGGCTATATAATCTATTTTTTTATTTATAATCCGACAGAACATAGGTATACTTTTTTGGAACGTCAACAATTTGGGAAGTAGCTCCAGGATAAGCCAAATTATTCAATATCCCAACAGATTATCCGATTCGAAATATAATTTTTTTTTATTAGGATGACGACAATAAGTACCGATAATATTTTATAATAATATTATTTATATAAAAATAACTTCGTTCAGTTGTATGCTCCGATCAATAGTATCTTGGTATGCTGACTCCCAGTGATTTTTGTTACAGGGACAGCTATTGCACAAAGCAGATTGTAATTCAAATAAGTTAAAGATATAAGATATAACGAGGAAATGTACTGACCAGACAGTATTAACTGGCTGAAAAGGAGATGCGTGCGGTAAAGCAGCAGATCTCAGTGCAATAGATTAATATTGGCAACTAGAAGGTTGCGATACATAAAGCAGCAGATAGTTGAAATAAGCTAAAAGAATAACATATAACCTCGAACTGTAATGACCAGACAATATAGGCTGGATAAAAAAGAAATGCGGGACATAGGGCAATAAGTGACTTTTAACACAATCCATAATGTTTTGCATCGTAAAATGCAGCTCAAGTCAATATTAATAAGCATATATACTCTAATATTTCCATTTTAACTTATTTTTCTAAGTTATTTAACTTATATATTTCTTAAATATATTAAAATCGAATATTTTTATCTCCACATAATGTTCAGTAAATTTTCTTCCTTAATGTACTAATATCAGTAGACTTATTATATTTAAAATATTATTTCCCATTTCTTATTTGATAATCAATTCTGGATATAGTTTCATTCTAGGTGGCATGACTAAATTTTTCATTTTCAAGTTAATTTAATTTATAATCCTTAGAATTTCACCATAGCAACTAAATTTTATAACGTTACATGGTACTAATTTATTTTATTAAATGTCATCCACATCTAATACTGAGTTCTTAATACATGATTTATAATATGTCGCGTTCTCAACTTATTTTAGTTTCACAAAGTGCTTGATATATTTATTGACAAAATTAACCTTATATTATTCTGTGGCAACGTTTACTGTTTATTTACTTATTATAAATATATTTCATCATTATGGATCTGTTATCTCTCACGCAATATCCTACTCTACCTAAAATAGTGCTCTTCCCCCCCTCAACAGCAATCGGCATTTTCCAAAGACCGGTACGGTTAAGAATTTGGCGACTTTTTTGGCGCCAATTCTCTAACTGCGTCCGATGTTTTTAAAATGCATCTTTAGCTTATAGAAAGGCATTTCATGTAATTTGTTTGGAAATTTAACAGTATTCTAACGATTTAAAACACACACCATATATTTTTTTTAAGTTGATACTTAGAAGGAATGTAATAAAAAAAGATAGAAAACATTTGATAAAAACAAAACTTAGAAAAAAATTATAAATATTGTTAATTTAGGTACTTTTTGACCAGTCGTTCGTTCTCTGTCGAAGATCGGTATGTGAAAACAACCGTTTGTGCAATAGTTGAACCGTAGTAATTTGAACATGGTTCTACGCCCTCTTCGCGGGTATACTTCGCTCTCTAAAATCGCTCTTTAAACATCACAGAATCCGGCCCCGCTGGCTGTCGGAGGTTGCACGTAGCAACAGCTGTTTGTGCAACAGGTGTTCCGCGGCTCATAGAGTGATGTGGTAATTCGAACATGGATCTACAGCCCCTTCGAGGGCTTACATCGCTACGCCCATTCCTAAAAAACATCGCGGAATCCGGCCCGCTGTCGGAAGTCGCACGTAGCAACAGGCATTCTGTGGCTCACAGAGTGATTTTCATGTTACGTGATTTTCATGGACCGAGGGTAAGACCGCGAAGCAGTAGTAGGTCCATGTTCGAATTGCTACTAAACAACTATTGCCACATGGTAACTAAATCCGACTGTCCCCCGTTAACCGAAAAGTACCGAAATTTGATAAATAATGATACTTTAAAGAAATTTGATAAAAAACGATACTTTGAAATGCCGTAAAAGAAAATGGAACTTAGAACATTCGCACCCACTTGCAATCAACCACTGATTCATTTTACCATTGTCAATCAAACTTTAAAAAAAAAAAAAAAATTCTATATTTTTCACTCTTCCCAGCCATTTAGCACACACAACACAAATCAAAGAAACTTGAGAAACGATGGAAAAATATCTCCATATATATATATATATGTATATATATGCATATACATATGTATATATATATATATATATACACACACACACACACATATATATATATTATTTAAAGCGGCCCAATATATAAATATATATATATATATATATATATATATATATATATATATATATATATATATATATATATATATATATATATATATATATATATATATATATTTATATATTGGGCCGCTTTAAATAATACTAAAATTAATATTTATTATGATAGTATTTCTTCTATTTTGGCTTTTAAATCTGTTAATAACAAATCAAATCTTTTAAATAATATCAAAATTAAAGCTGATGCTTCTAAAAATGTAATTAATTTATCCTGGGTTAAAGCCCATGCAGGCGTTTTGGGTAACGAAGTTGCAGATAAACAAGCCAAATTAGCCGCAATTTTTGGTACCCCTCTCAAAATTCTATTTCCATATTCTCTACTTAAGAAATACTGTATCAATCTTTCAATTAACAAATGGCAAAATTATTTAAATACTTATATTTCTATTAGAACCCATTTCTCTCCCATGTTCTCATTGCGAGAGAAAATTCCAAAAATGTATCTTAATGAGCTTATGAATCTTTCAGCTTTCAACTGCTTTCTTGGTCAGTGAAATAAGCACGCTCCATCTCTTTTCTTCTGTATTTTTTTCTATTTGCTTACGAATTTGTCTATTATTATTAAATGCTTATATCTTTTATTTTGTATTTTGTATATGTCTTATAATTTGTCTTGTTTATATCTTATTTATGTGTTTATATTTATACCTATCATTTGGTTTTCGAACTTTTTTCCTCTATTATTTAATTTTATTTACAACTTCGTTTTTTCTGTATATAGTCTGAATTTCTTTACCCATTTTGTTTTTGGTCTTCCTTCTAAATTTTATCTTTAACTTCACTTTTTCTGTATATAAAATCTAAATTTCTTTACCCGTTTGTTTACGATCTTTTTTATAAATTTATCGTGTTCGTGCTAGTTTTTATTCACTCTTCTGTAATAATTCATTCACCTCTTCTTTTTAATTTATCTTCAGAAACTTTTATCTTCATCTTCAATATAATTAACCTTTTTTTTTAAATAATTCAGATGTTATTATTATTTTATTCAATGTAAAACTGTCTGTCTTATGCAATATAGTTATTCAAGTGTAATCAATTCATCTTTCAATAAACGCTGCCAATAGAGGTTGCTGGTTTGGATGCCGGTCTCAGCTGGGTTCCCTTCCCTGCCGCCCTACCAAGCTACTCATATCTTCTGATGAGTCGGGCGGTCTGTGTCTTCGACAAACTTTAGAACATCGGCATGAACCGTTTTCGAGATACTGTACATTTTTCACATAAATTTATCAAAAAATCATATAAAATTAAAAATAAGTATTAACTATTAAGAAATATGTTTATTTTTCATATGTTATATTATGCAATAAATGTGTTAACATTATTCTTGTGGATTTAGATCGTTGCACTCAAGAGGAAGATAACTTAGTATTTAATATACAAAACTGTTACCTAACAATTCGCCAATAGTCATTTATTTACTATAAGAATAACATACTTTTCCGTCCGAAATTCTTGACGAAATCTTGTTAACTAGTTGGGCTATTATAGCCAACTTGGCGACTTATTTTAATGTTGCTAAATTGACAAAAATGTCACCAAAATGATAAAAAAGAACCCTAAAACATTAAAAGTGAAGACTATTTGATGAAAATAGAATATCTTGGAAAGAATAGAAGAAACAATTATAAGAATAGCCTATTTTTATGTCCATAACTGTTTTCGAAATTTTGGCGAATAATCTGGTGGAGTACCGCCAACTTGGGAACTTCATTTAATGTTGACAAATTGGCAAAAATGTCGCCAAATTGATAAAAATTGATGAAAATGTCGCCAAATTGATGAAAGTTAAATTCTAGGTAATGTTTTGCAAATTTTGAATTACGTCATATGACGGCCATACCTTTCAGTATATAAAAAATGCTACTTTTTCCGTTTATTTGTTACGATTGGCAATACAGTTGACGATTTAGGTTTAATCTAAGAAAATATCGCCAACTTGGAACTATTTCGCCCATATTGCCAAAAATATTGTCAAAATTGCAAAAGTGACGCTAAGATAACAAAAATGATACCAAATAATACGGAATCATTCTCGAGATATTGCACATTTTTCTTATAAATTTATCAAAAAATCACATAAAATTAAAAATAAATATTAACCATTGAGAAATATGTTAATTTTTCATTTGTAATATTATGCAGTAAATTTGTTAATATCATTCTTGTGGATCTAGTACGTTCAACTTAAGAGGAAGATAATTTAGGTAATAGTTTTGTATATTAATGCCTAACAATATACCAATAGTCATTTATTTACTATGAGAATAACCGTCCTAAACTTTTGGCAAAATTTTGGTGACTAATTGTTCGGAATATCGTCAAATTGGAAACTTATTTTAATGTCGCCAAAATGATAAAATTTACGTTAAAACATTAAAAGTTGCGACTAATTGATGAAAATTTAATATCTTGCAAAGAATAAAAGACACAATTATCAGAATAACCTATTTTTGTGTCCATAACTATTTACGAAATTTTTTCGATAATTTTGGTGATATATGCCAATTTGGGAATTTTATTTAATGTTGACGAATAGACGAGATTTTTGCCAATTAATAAAAATGACGTTAAATCCGAGGTAATGTTTTGCAAATTTTGAATTACATCATATGACGACCATACCTTCTAGTATATAAAAAATGCTCCTCCGTTTATCTATTACGATTGGCAATACAGTTAGCGAACTTACGTTTAATCATTACGTTTAATTACGTTTAGGAGAATATCGGCACCTTGGAACTATTTCGTCCGGATTGACGAAAATATTGTCAAAATTGCAAAAGTGACGCTGAGATAATAAAAGTAATGCCAAATTGATGAAACATTTATTTAAATATTTCGATATTTGAATTATATTGGTTTGACAATGCTATCATTATTAATAACTGTTAATTTAGAGTTGCGTGAAATATAACTTTGAAATAGTTTTACAAGTTGTCATCCGGAAAAGCGGTAAGTGTACGTTTCAACATTAAAGACACTGCGCCGTGGAACTTATGCATCATTTTTTCACAGTTTCTCTCTAATATCGTGTTGGGCCTCCTTTAACTCGGTGAAGTCCAGAAACTCCAAGTGGTATTGATTTAAATAGTCGACGGAAGTCTCCAGGAGAAATGTACAGCCAAACTGCCTCGATTGTAGCCCATAATTGCGTGGTTGTGGTTAGGTGTTGGAATTTAGGCACAAATGGTTTTTCGATCATAGCCCAGATATACTCCAAAGGGGTCATGTATGGCGATCTAGGTGGCCAAATCGTGATTTGGAATTGTCCAGAATGTTCCCCAAACCAATCGCGAGCAATGTATGCCCAATGACACGGATCATTATCAACCTGGAACAACCAACCCAACGCAATTGGGGTACGTCAAGGCGTACGTACGTAAACGGCTTCAAATTGTTACTAAGCAGATGAAAGTAGCAATTTCCTGGCAA
This sequence comes from Amaurobius ferox, assembly GCA_951213105.1. Classification (NCBI taxonomy): domain Eukaryota; kingdom Metazoa; phylum Arthropoda; class Arachnida; order Araneae; family Amaurobiidae; genus Amaurobius; species Amaurobius ferox. Next base: position 129,226,344 of record OX578135.1, on the reverse strand, counting down.
TGACTGTATCAATTTGACCAGAGGACTTAATTCATGCCAAGTAAATACTTCCATTATGAAACCACCTCCAGCTTGGATATTGCCTTGTTGACAAGTTGGATCCTTAGCTTCTTGGGGTTTGCGCCGTACCTGAAAGGGACCATCAACCATACCAACTGGAAACGTTACACATCGGGCCACGCTACATTCTTCCAGTCATCTAAGGTCCTTTGCATGTGCTCCAGATCCTAGGTGATGTGCTGAAGTCGATGATGTGCTGTGGGTAACGGCACTCGAGTCAGCCTTCTGCTGCCACATCATATCAACGACAACTCTCTCCGCACCGATTTCACATATACGCTTCTAGTGCGTCCCTCAATGGATGTGGTAGTCAGTTGTTACAGTGTCGCTCGTCTGTTAGCACGGACGCTTCTGCTCAGACGTCGCTGGTCTCGATCATTCAGCAGCATACATGGCCGCCCACTGAGTTGTCCCTTGTGGGAGGTAATGCGTTCCATGAGGTACTCTCGATACACCCTTGATTTTGCCGAGCGATAAATCAAACCTCAAATTCTCGACAACTTCTGAAATGTTATGCCCCATCCCTCGAGCTCCAACTATCATCCCACGTTCAAACTCGGTTAATTCCCGTTAAGTAGCCACTATCACGTTATTTAACGTTTCAAAATACATTCAAGAGTCCAACATATATATATATATATATATATATATTAATTAATTTAGTAACTTGTATATTAAATACCGGTGACTTATCTCTTATTAAAAATGGTCTATAGAGCATAAGGTTTGATATTTGCAGGAAACGTATCCCCTGCCCCCAACATCCCGGACGATCTTTCAAAACCACATACTTAACGTACCAGTACTCTACTTGAATACGGCGCCAATTTGGGCGGAGATGGGAATCAAACTCGGATCCTCCGGGTTCAATTCCTCCAATAGATCGATGGTTGGGCGACAGTTTGTTTACGACAATGGTGGTATGTATAACTAATTTTGTAAGATAGTTAAAAAAAGAGTCCAGTAGGCAGCTTCGCTTATACCTATGAAAAATAAGCATTTACAAGTTGGTAATAATATTGAACCTGAATATTGGACTCTTTACACAAACTTATCTGTTTAGCCTATCCTGGACTCGTCATAGGAATGTTCCAATTTTTGGAGAATAACTCGAGGACGAACATATATAAAGTCCAAATTTGTTACATAGATTTTTTTTGTTGTATATTTTATATTTTGCCATTATGATCCTTATTGTAGCCCAATAAGGTTCATAATGCTAAGAATTTTAAAAATTTAAACTTTTCGAGAAATAACTTGCGAATATATTAATTAAAACGTTGGAATTTTGATATGTTTCATTAAAAAAAATTAAATTATGTTTGGTAAAGAAGAGAAAATAACATACTGTTTATTTATTTAACTAGGGGCGCCGCCTCCTGCTCGCTCACACTCGATAACCTCCGTAACTCGCTTCGTGAGCTCTCTCTTGACGCCTGACGAGCATGCATAATACATCCGTTGGGGGGGGGGGGGGTCCCTTGTTCGTAAACGTAAAACGCACGTTGGAGTTTCGCCCTTTGTTAGATAACGCTCATTAATCACAGGATTTCTGCATCGCCGCTCCAGTAAATAGAATGCTAGAGCACAGTTATTTTCTCCAAAGCTGGGAAATTGCCCCCGCCATCCCTCTTTATAAACCCCTAACCAGGAAAGAGCTACCTTCCAATAAACTTACTCGCCAGAATGTCGAAAATCTACGAACTTGGAAGATTGGGTTGCTTAAAAGATTGGATAGTTTCTGCAGATCTCGCTAAATACTTAATCTTGACCAGCATGGCTTACGAGCTGCTCACTCTACGCAGACCCAGCTCATGCGTGTAGTTGAATCTACACACACCAATTCTCGCAGCAGGCAGTACACCGGCATTGTGTTTTTTGGCATATTGAAAGCGTTCGACATGTGCGGGATCCGACTCCGTTTACCAAGCTGGTGCGACTTAGCGTATCAACCCAATTACTTACTATCATCAACTCGTAGCTCTCTAATCGTTCTTTCCGCGTACGACTTGATACTTCCTACTCCTCACCCCATCCGATCAAAGCCGGAGTTCCTCAGGGGGTAATCGTAGCTCCCTACTTTTTAACCCATAAATTAACGATATACCACACATACCACAGGTGAAACTTTGCAATTTTGCAGATGACATCGGGATCGTAACCCGCGGCGGCTCTCCCCAGAACACGATCAATACTCTACAAAGCTTTATCACACACCCTTGAACGCTCCGGCCATACGCTCAATTGCCGCAAACCCCTGGGTTGGCTGTATGGTCTGGGCCTTTAACACCCTTGAACGCTGTATCTTGACTAACTAATGTCTCTGTACATCTGTGCATAAAAAGCTGACTCCCAGTGATGTTTTTTTCTACACCCTTGAACGCTGGCTCGTCCACTGGAAAATCAAAATTAATGCTTCTAAGTCTAACGTTTTTATTTTTAAGACCCACTACAGAGCAATTACCCATAATCTCCAAATTCGTATTTTCAATGAAACAATTTCTTTTAATTAAGCCGTAAGGTATCTGGGAGTCCCCTTTGACGCTCACATGACTTATGGCTCCCACATCAACTTAAAAATTCAATCTACTAAGCAGACTATTAACGCCCTGCATCCCCTGCTCTGTACAGGGTCGTTCCTGTTCCTGGAGAACAAACGTTTCTTTTACAAACAAATCATTGCACATCTTCTTTAGTACGCCTGCCCTATCTGGGGTTCGGCAGCAAAAACACATATTGGGAAATTGCAAGTTATCCAAAACAGTTTGTTACGTATGATCACCAAGGCTCCTTGGCTTGTCAAAAACGAGGTTATTCATGGCGACCTTAAAGTTTCTGCCTTTGGAGAACAAAATCGTAGACTCACTCGAAATTTCTACATCAACAACTTTGAGAAAGCCTGCCTGACAGAAGTGGATCTGGACTATGACCTGCGGCAGACGTCCAAGAAACTCCGACCGCAACGTAGTATTTCTGACCTAGGGCGAACTTCCAAGACATGTGTATTGAAAATTCGCTTACCCGATCTACCTCCTCCGGCTTAACCCAAAATCTGGATTAGAGATGGCGCTATAGTACAGCCTTGGCAGTACCGTCAGCCATCCCTCGTAAACACTGACCCCGTACCACTGTATAGAAATAAAGTTACGATGAGCTACGTGTATTTGTAATAGAATCACGACTTTTTCGTCATGAGCTCTGTTAGCCAGTAAACTTTCTCCTATCTTCACTTGCTTCTTTTTCTTTGACTCTTCTTATTAATAGTAATTCAGTAGACGTGGATCGTCCAAGGTAATGCAGACGACACCTACGAGCCATAGGCTCAACCAATCAACTACAAGCATCGGTGGAATGGGATTCACAAACATCTCATTGCTATGATTTCAAGTATTAAAACGAACAACAATACTATTCGAAGTGGGTATTCGAGGGTTCTCCCTCAGGAGCCTCGAAATGCAAACGCCTTGAATCCTTGGAATCCCAGAAACTCTCTTCACGAGATCTATCATCCTTATGCGCGTTGTGACCATGAGCGCATGTCTGGGCCCCCTGCTCGTATATTTACAACAATAAGACATATTTAAATTCTAATAGTAACGATAGGCAACGATAACGAAAATATCAAAGATAGCATCAGCATTACAGCTCAGAATATTAAATACATGTGTTATTCTTTAAATTAGCTGAAGGAGCCGGCTTCCGATTGGCAAAAGTTTATAATATAAACAGCTTCATTTATCTGTCTATCTATCTACCTCTGGGTAACGCTGCTACAAAATGTTGCCAAACGTCTTTCAATCACAGATAAACATTTCAATTTAGATACTAACCCAGACCACCAGTATTTTCATAACCTTCCACGTGAACACTCATTTTTTCCAATCACTCAATGACTTTCCACGGCCGCTGCTGCTTGAATTCGGTGTTCATATTAAAGACCTGAGCGTTCGTTCTCATCTTAACTAATTATTGCTTGAACGCGATTTGTTTTTCTTTCATTTTCTTCATATTTTTTCCTTTGAGTGGCGTCAACAGATTTAAATTTATATTTAAGAATATTCAACAAAACAAAACAGTTTTTCACATTCAAAACGCATTTTATTTCACAAACGTGTTGGCCAATGGAAAATGGAGAGGACAGAAAAGAAAAGAAACGCCGGTTAAATAGAGAAAGTTTGAGAAGATGGCTAGCACGTCAAAGTTAAGAATAGATTTAAAGAATTCGAAAAGAAAAAGCCGAAACGCATAGCCTGCGAATTAAGAAGGAATCTCTATAGCAATCTCAAATCCATCGCCAAATTGATGAAATTCACGCCAAATACGAGGTAATAGTTTGCAAATTTTGAATTCCGTATTACGGACATACCTTCTACTTTTAAATAAATAATTTATACAACATGTTTGTCAAATATTTGGACTTGAGCCTTGTTTATCGTCAAGGCATTAGCTAATTGGACGGGAAACTGGCACAATACAGCAAAAATGGTAACGTCACAGATTTCCTTTTCATTCTTAATGAATATTTATTATGATACAATTTGAAATGCAATTAATCACTTACCAAAAATCAAACTTCTGCAAGGTATGGGAAATATATAGTTACGTCTCTTTAAATGTAAAACATTGTAGTAAATGTTGAATTCATAATTGTTGATTATTACAAACAAACAAAGTTTCGCAAGCATTGTTGTTATGAACAGAGCGTTTCTCAATCATTATTGTCATGAACAATTACGATTCATTGTTGAAAACGCTGTTGCCATTTCAAAAACGCAATTATTTAAATAAAGCGCTGAACTATTTATATAATTTGAATGACACTCAGCTATTTCATTTGAATCTAAATATTTATTTTGGGTATTATTATTCAGTTAAATATTCCAGCACTAATTAAAGCTGAGTCAAATTTGTAATTGTAATTTTTTTTTCTAGTTTAGTTACTTGTACGTCCCCAAAATGCATAGGGGTATTAAATTTTATAAGGGAAGGATCAGTTCCCTAAACAAATTTTTGTTGCATAAATTGTAACGAGGGGAGTGCTTATTTGGCCCATCTTTATTGAAGATTCAGATTATTAGAAATTCAATTACCCTTGCTAATTAAGCTGCTAATACAACAGATTTAAATCTCTTTTTTAAAAAACAATTCTTTATCATTTAAACATGCACTATTTGACTTTAGATAAATTCTTAATCTCAGATCTTAAATATGTAAATTTCTAATTTTTGTAATATTTTTGATTAAGTCTAATAATAGCTCGAAGGCTAAATATTATATAATTCGCAGAAGTTACGCCTCAACATCTGACGAAATAATCTGCCCCAGGCAGAAGTTTGACTTAATACTGATAAAACTCAAATGATACATTACAAGTATAATTATTGGAAATTAAAGCTTATCATTTTCTTTATCTCTTTATCATTCTATCATGATTTTGTTTTGCATGCCTACATAATCTCAATAAATCATCCATCTCTCTTACTCAATAATTACACTTTTAATATCTTTAGTATTAAATTATTGTTTATTATTGCGCTTATTGTATTATTGTATTATTGTAATTTAGATTATTGTGCTACTTATATGTAACGGTACTTCATACAACCTCCATTAAATATTAACTTTTTGTGTTATTAATTTCATTAGCTCAGTAGATTATATTAAATCAAAATTCTCATAAAAATAATATACATACATAAATACAATATTCATAAAGTCATAATTCAAATTACACTGATGAAAATAATTATCGTTCTGAATTAACATTTAAACACTTTTACTTTTCTATACATCATACGGTTATGCATTCTCTTAAATTTATAGGAATTAGGAATTAATCCTTAAATTTGTAATCGTTTTCTCTCTGCTTCCCTATAGTAAATACCCAAACTGATTTCATCTTATAAAAGTTCACACTGGATATATCTTACCCTTGATATTAGCAAATTTCTAAATTAAATGTTATTTGTTACTTACGTGCTTGTTCTTAGTTATCATCACCGATAAATGGTCCGGAATCCGATACGAGTATTAGAATTTTTAGTCCACACGCGATGTGTGCAAATTCCTTCACTGATAAGCATTGTTGTGCGCTATATAGTTTATTTTGGCAGTCCAAATATGCATACACGTAACGCTGATGCTACCAGCTTATATGTGGCTTGACAAATCCGGAGTGACCGAAGCTCATGTTCCACGGCATCGTAGCATAAATGAGTCGTAGTAGGGGTTCACTCAACGATTTTCCACGATCTCTGCTGCTTGAATTCGGTGTTCATATTGAAAACCGGAACGTTCGCTCTCTTCTTAGCTAATCAAATTTTTGCTTGAACGCGGTTCGTTTTTCTTTTCTTTTCTTCATATCTTTTCCTTTGAGTGGCGTCAGCAGATTTGAATTTATATTTAAAAGATTCAACAACAACAAAAAACTGTTTTTGATATTCAAAACACATTTTATTTCACAAACGTGTTGGCCAATGGAAAATGGAGAAGACAGAAAAGAAAAGAAACGTCGGTTAAATAGAGAAAGTGTGAGAAGATGGGGAGCACGTCAAAGTTAAGAGTATTTTTAAAGAATTCGAAAAGAAAAGGCCGAAACGCGTAGCCTGCGAATTAAGAAGGAATTTCTATAGCAATCTCAAATCCATCGTCAAATTGATGAAAATCACGCCAAATGCGAGGTAATGGTTTGCAAATTTTGAATTCCGTATTACGGACATAACTTCTACTTTTAAATAAATAATTTATATAACATAAATATTTGGCCTTGAGCCTTGTTTATCGTCAAGGCATTAGCTAATTGGACGGGAAACTGGTACAATACAGCAAAAATGGTAACACCACATACTTCCGTTTCATTCTTAATGAATATTTATTATAAGATACAATTTGAAATGTAATTAATCACTTACCCAAAAATCAAACTTCTGCAAAGATGGGAAATATATAGTTACGCTTCTTTAAATGTATAACATTGTAGTAAATGCTTAATTCATAATTGTTGATTTTTTCAAACAAACAAAGTTTCGCAAGCATTGTTGTTATGAACAGAGCGTTTCTCAATCATTATTGTCATGAATAATTACGATTCATTGTTGAAAACGCTGTTGCCATTTCAGAAAAGCAATTATTTAAATAAAACTCTGAACTATTTATATATTTTGAATAGTTAAAATATAAATATTACTTTTTACTTTCCTTATATACATAATGTATAAAGAAAATGTTGTGACGGGGTCAAAAATTCGAATTCGAGTTTTCAATGGGAGAGCACGTTTCAATGATTCCTGATCACGAATCGAATATTTTTCAGGTCATGTCTGTGCATGTGTGTGTGTGTGTGAGTCTGTGGAGATGATATCTTTCGAACGAATGGAGCGATTCGAACGAAATTTGGTACAAACATTAAAATCCGTGAATACTTAAAGCTTATTGTTTTTAAACATAATCGAATGTCCAGAATACCCCTAAATTTTCGAGTGAAATTATGAAAAATTCATCAAAAAATAAAAACCGATAATAAAGTTACACAAATAGACAATTTTTTCTTAGAAAACGATTGACATAAACTTTAGAACACTAGCATGACCCGTTCTCGAGATATTGTACATTTTTCATATAAATTTTTAAAAAAATCCTTTAAATTAAAATAAATATTAACTGCTGAGATACATGTTCACTTTTCATGTGTAATATCATGAGATAAATTAAATTTGGAGACATCATTGTCGTGGATCTAGCTCATTCCATTCACGAGAAAAGATACTTTGAGTAATACATTTGTATTTGAACGGCAATCTGCTATAAGAATAGCATATTTCTCCGTCCATAACGTTTGACGAGATTTTGCCAACGAGTTTGGCGAAATGTCGCCAAGTTGGCGCCTTTTTTAAATATTGCCAAATTAACAAAAATCTCTTCAAATGGATAAAAATGAAGCTAAATCAATGAAAGTGATGACTAATTGACGAAATATCAGTATATTGGAAATAATATAGTTATCCACTATAAGAATAACCAATCTTCTTTTACTGTAAAAGAAGTAAATCCATTGCATTATATAGGAAAGTCATGTGCTGCCTACATCAGATTTTAAAAATTCGCAACAGCTTAATCACGCTGATAAATGTACATTTATCTGTGTAATACTTAAACATATACAACTTATACATTTAGTATAATTCCGGGAATAAAAATTATATTGAAAAGAAAATATTGGTATACAATCTGAAAGTCCTAAAATAAGTTCTTATAAGGAAAATTATAAAAGTATGCTATCAGATTCCACATAATAATTTGATATTAGTAGCTGCATTCCTTATTATCGTGTTCTTATCTTACACATTCAATAGTATTCGAAGTGGTTGAATCAAAAAGTTTTGAAACCTGCTTATTTGTTAATATCTAGAATTCGAATAATTTCGAGGGAAAGAAATTCCTTTTATACAATTAGTATAAGAAAGTAAAACTATGTCATTTAAAAGAAAAATTATTTCAAATAGAAGATTCGTTTCGTTTTTGAAATATAAAGAATATGGATTTTAAGTATCCACTGGACTTTTTTATATATTCTTAATATCGCACTGGTTAAGTGTACTTTGTCGCAATCATCATCAGAATCCAAACAATATATTTTTTTTTCACATACTCTTGTATAGAATAGGTATTGTTTTTTTGAGAATTTTCGAATTCAAAATTTTGATGGAAGATATCCTGACGGAAGACAGTTATTGAATTTCATAATTTGATTAGATAATTTTTGAAAATAAATAATATATAATTATAGTAATCAAATTGTTTCTGTGCAAAAATGTAACTTTGAAAAATATATAAAAGAAAAGAGGGCAAAATAAAATATTCTTTATATAAACATCTAGAAAAATTGACTGCTTCAATGACATATATTAAAATAGATTTTGTTATTTTATATGCTGTTCTGTGAAAGAATGAAAATATACAGTTGTTTAAAGAATACGATAACCCATATGGATGAAGCAGAGGCTATGGTATTTATATGACAGGTGTTATAATGACTTGGAATATAAATAGAATACAGTGTCTGATTACATACGCAAGTATATAATTTGATCTGTTGCTATATTAGCTGCAAATATTCATTGGGACGGTCTGTTTGGATGGCAGGGATAGTGCCACACAATTTAAATCATAACCCAGTGGGGGCGACATCCACAGGGACCATGTCCTCCTTCCTCTAACATCAACTTCTCGGAAGAACTTTCAAACCCACATATTAAACGTGCCCGTATTCTGCGTGAACAGAGGGTTATTTAGGCAGAGCTAGGACTCGAATTCGAGTCCTCCGAGTGCAATCCCCGTGCCTTAACTACTGGACTATCCCAACCCAAAGTTCATCAATCTGTCCTTCAGATCGTATGCAATACAGCAAAATCCACCGGGTTCATGAATAATAATACGTATATAGAGAATTTAGCGAAAATTTTGTCGTGCCAAAATAACATTTTTTAAATAAGTTAAAAATTTTTAAAAATTGTTTTAAATTGAAGACACTTCTCATTGCAGATACTATCTTCCATGGACGGGTTTCGCTCTTATTCTGCGCTCGTCAGCAGGGAATAGCAGAAATCTGTAATGATAGTAAGAAACATGTCACAATTTTTTGCAAGCTTCTATGGGAGCAGACAATTTCAGTCCTTCCACGAGGTTAGCATTTGCTTACAATTTAACTCAGGCCACACGGAACTGCAAAGGCAAATTTCATAAAAGACAAATCCACCTACAAGGGACGTTCCCAAAAATATGAAAGACACCCCAGCCACAATTTTTAATCAATTTTATGCCGGTCATATAGAAGGATTGAAATTATCATTTTCCATAAAAGCTTGTAAAATTTGTGGATTTTAGCTAGTTTTGTACTACCTTTGCAGCTGACGAACTGCATCTTCCATGCTGACGAGCCCATAATAAATGCGAAACCGGTCCATGGATGTTGTTATCTGCAATGGGAGAGTCATTCTTATTTTGGAGGGCGACCCTTATAAGTGAGTTTATTGTATAATACACTTTTATATGTTCAATCTTTTTTCCTCAATTTTGAATTCATTTGGTTATGTATTAGGGCATGAATTACAGAATGTATAATTTCTTATGTTTCTTCTCTTCTAACTACGAACGCATCCTTTTTTTTAGGTAATTTTAGTTCACTTTTCAACTAGTTTCGAATGAAAGAAGTTGCAGCATATCTGGCATACATATATAAATATTACACAGTTATCAGTTTAAAATACAGTGTCTTCAGTAAAAACGTGAATTCACGATCTTTAGTTAATAGATATACGTACCCTCGGTGTTTTTAGTTATTAGATATACGTACGTTTAGCCTCGGTAAAAACCTATATATCTAATGCCAAGCATTTCCCTCATTCTAGCTGTGTATACGTATGGTCCTCATTCTAACGGTGTATAATCATCGTCTATGTTTACCTTGCAAAAATACATACTTGAAATAAAACTATTTTTTAAATTTTCTTCTCATATATGTCGTTAACTTCCCAGGATGCCCAAAATGTGAAAATTATATCAAAAAAATCATTAATTCGGGAGGTCCTCAGTTTGGTGAGTTCCCTGCAGCGTCCTCGTTTTCCACCAAAAACCAACCAACAAGTGTGTGTGTGTGTGTGTGTGTGTGTGTGTGTGCGTGTGTTGTCAGTGAGTCTGTGGAGACGATATCTCACGAACGAATGGATCGATTCGAATGAAATTTGGTACAAAAATCACAATCCGTGAATACTGGAAGCCTATTGTTTTAAAACACAAGCGAATGTTTTCGAATGTTCAGGTGTGTGTGTGTGTGTGTGTGAAAGTATGTGTATCCGTGAATACTGGAAGCCTATTGCTTTTTTAACCGTAATCGAGTGTTCAGAACCCCCCTATATTGTCGAGTGCAATATTGAAAAATCATCAAAAAATCAAAACCTCTATTAAAGTTATGCAAATAGACATTTCTTATGTAATTTTTCTTTCGAACACGATTGACATAAACTTTAGAACGCTAGCACGAACCGTTCTTGAAATATTGCACATTTTTAAAGGAAATGTATCAACAAATCCCATAAATTGAAAACTAATAACTGTTGAGAAACATGTTCCCTTTTTATATGTAATATCATGCGATAAATTGGATTACATAATTTTCGTGGATCTAGCTCGTTTCATTCATGAGAAAAGATACTTTGAGTAATACTTTTGTATTTGAACGCCAATAGTTATTTATCTGCTATAAGAATAACTTATTTCTCCGTCAATAATGCTTGGCGAGAATTTGGCGGAATGTCGCCAAATTGGAGACTTTTTAAATGTTGCCAAATTAACGAAAATCTCGCCAAATGGATAAAAATGGCCTAAATCAATGAAAGAGACAACTAATTGACGAAAATTCAATATCTTGGAAAGAATATAAATATCTACTGCAAGGAAAACCTATTTTTTATTATAAAAGTAGTAAATTCATTGCATTATATAAGGAAAGTCATGTGTTGCCCACATCAGATCTTTTTTTCATATATTTACATTACATCTGCGACTCGGGAAGGGGAAATTTTTACAACCACTAGAACGATAATAAGTACATATAAAACTTCGTTTTTTGAGGGAAAATATTTTGCTCATAATTCGCCATGCTCAGTATCACATGTTAAATTTCCCCCCTTTTATAGACATATCACATGTTAAATTTCCCCCCTTTTATAGACATATATATATGTTACCGGCGAAGTGTGAAAAGCAGGCATTGTACAGAAGGGCTTGGTATTCTATTGAATGCATGTCGTTTTAAAGCAAAGCATGAAATATCTGTTATATACTTTCTCTAGCATTGTATAGAACACCTAGGCATTATATAGAATGACAAATACTATTTCAGCTAAGTATGAAAAAGGCTTCCATAGAAAAGATGCATGTGAAAAGAAGCACAGAATGTAAGATACGGGATTTTTCTATAGAAAAATAAAAAAACAACAGTGCTGATATACCTGTTGCTACAAAGAATTTAATATTTTGAATTGCACTTAATATTCTTTTTCATTCAAAAGCACTTCAAATTTCGGTATTTGGTCTTGCAAGTACACCCCACGAACCTTTAGCCACTACCTGTGAACTGAGCTGAGAGCTATTTCGCTACAGGGAGTATTTTATGCTTTGCCATTTGGCATTCTATATAATGCCTAGGAAAAGTGTGAAAATCTAAGCGTTTCACACTTTGACGTCCCACTTTAGGCACTGTATAGAATGCCTAGGCATTCTATACATTGCCTAAGTTCACACTTAGAATGTATTGATACCGGTCGTCCAAATAGTTGCTCAAGTCCTCTGGATGAGTCGGACGGCCTGGGTTTTCCACACTTTGAATGTATAAATAATAAAATCGAATTTCCCCTTTCTCCCAGATACTGAGTTTTGAAATTTTTACAGATCCACTTTAAAATTCATAAACAGTTTAGAAGAGTAATTAAACCTTGTTTATTATAACGCAAAGATATCGCACCATATTCATGCCAAAAAAAATTTTTTTTAAGTAATAAGATTTTGTTACCAATATATGTTTTAAGACCTCCTAAATAAGTTTTGACCATATTTGGAGAGATTCCCTTCTGTCTGTCTGTCTATCCGACTAAAACTACATAGAATTTTTATTTCATTCGAGTGAAAATTTCGAAATGTATTCGAAATTTCATATTTTTTCAACATGGCAGCATAGAAAAATTTGGATCTAATCATGCGTAAAAGGGTTTATTTGTGGCTCAAAGAGCACGAGACTTTATCGTTTCAATTATTGTTGTGAAAAATAGCCGTGATACAATTTTTGTTTGTGAATGACGTCATTAGCCCCCCTTGGGGGGCAAGTAACCCCCTCCTTGTTGAGTATATTGTCAAGTATGGTGTCAATCGAAATATTTTTTCAAGCCCATTAAAGTGAAGGGTAACACGCTATAGTTGTAATTATTTGGAATCATGATACCGATTTTTCAAATATTTTTTGTAAAATTGAAAAAAAAAATGAATTTTAGTATGAGAAAGTCGAGTCGATATTTTTAACATGAAGAACTTGTCATACGGATTCGATTCAACACTCTTTAGAAAAACCGTGCATCAAGTTTTCCGATGGTTTCAAGATATAATCTCATCGACAATATTTTCATAGAAACCATAGAAAATTATTTTTCATCGGAATATTTTCATCATCCACAGAAAAACCAATTTTTGTGAAACTACCTCAAAATTGCGCTTCAATTTAAAAAAATCCGATGTGGGCAGTACATGACTTTTCTTATATAATGCAATGAATTTACTAATTTCACAGTAAAAAAAATAGATTATTTTTATAATAGTTATTTATATTCTTTCCAAGATATTGAATTTTCGTCAATGAGTCGTCATTTTCCATGTCGTCATCATCAATGAGTCGTCATTGATTTAGCGTCATTTTTATGCATATGGCGAGTTTTTCGTTAATTTAGCACCATTTAAAAAAAATTGCCAAGTTGTCGACATTCCACCAAATTTGTCGCCAAAATCTCGCCAAGCGTTATGGAAGAAGAAATAAGTTATTCTTACAGCAGATTATTGGCAGATTATTTACAGACTATTGTCATTCAAATAAAAAAGTATTACTCAAAGTATATTTTTTCTGAATGGAACGAGCTAGATCCACGAGAATGATGTCACCAAATTTATCGCATGGTATTACATATGAAAAGTGAACATGTTTCTCAATTGGAAATATTTTTTTTTATTTTATATGACTTTTTGATAATTTTTTTGAAGAATGTTCAATATCTCGAGAACGGTTCATGTTACCGTTCTAATGTTTATGTCAATCGTTTTCTAATAAAATATTACATAAGATATGTCTATTTTGCAACTTTATTAGCGGTTTTGATTTTTTAACGATGTTTTCAAATTTTCACTCGAAAATTTGGGGGAGTTCTGAAGGTTCGATTACGTATAAAAACAATAGGCTTCCGTTGTTTACGGATTATGATTTTTGTACCAAATTTCGTTCGAATCGGTCCATTCGTTCGTTAGTTATCGTGTCCACAGACTCACTGACACACCCACACACACACATACACACACACACACACACACATCACTTCAAAAGTGTTTGATTCGTGATCAGGAATGCTTGAAACGTGTTCTCCCGTCGAAAACTCGAATTCGAATTTTCGACCCCGTCACAGTACTTTCCTTATACATTATGCATATAAGGAAAGTAATAAATAAAAATCAAATTAGAATTTTAAAGAAATCACTCCAACAGTGACGACTGTACTATCAATGGGAACCCAACCGTGCTATTATCACTGTACCGAATTTCGTAGGTGTGTGTCGGTTAGATATTTCCCTGATTAACCAACAGGTAAACATACAAACATCTTTTTGGACTTGGATACAACGATTATACACAGACCAACATCTTTTGCTTGTGGGTTACTAACATAAGATGCTGATCTGCGTACAATGTTGACCATTGTAAGAGATGCTTGTATGTAGAACAACAGGTAAGTATACAAGCATCTTTTCTTTAGATTTGGATAAAATTTTTGTACGCAGATGAACACCTTTTTCGTTTGTGAATTATTTAGTTATGGTTTATTTCATGAAAATCGAATATTTTGATAACTTTCTAGTGAAAGAGAAGTGTTTAAAACTTAAATACATAAAAATGTAATTAGTAATATTTAAAAAATTATAATATTTTAGCTCAATTGATAAACAATAATGCATTTCATTTATCATTGTAATCACTATGCGGCTAATTTCTGATACAGTAGTGTTCCTGCTTACCTAACACTAAACTCAAAACTTTCGTAACTTCCCTAAGAGAAAGTAGCAACCTCATATAATTTCCTTCAACCCTGTCTGGAATGAAATATCTTCATAGAATTGACACTTTGTGCCGGGATGGACCACTTTAAGCAGGGGACTTCGTATCAAATCCACTTAGTTAATGAGAGAAAGATGTAGTAGAAATGATATATTTGGCTAATATTAGATTAGATGTAGTGATATCTTGGTCAAATTGTGTAGAATCTGCGTATTTTTTCCCTTGAAACTGACTTTGAAGTCTTTCAAGACAATTTAAAGTGATTTAAAAATTATATATTATATAATTAACAAGAGAGAAATAGATGGACAGTATATAAAAGTGAGATATATACAGATAAAAATAAATATACTAAATTTCATACAAAAATCTGTTCTATCAAGATTTACTGCACAGTTTGTAAAGAAGTCAATTTTCTAATAACTGAAGAATGGCTCGTGATAGCACGCAAAAACAGTGTTTATTTTTTACTGGTTTAAAGTAATTAAACACGTTTTGTGTGTGTATTTGATAGTCACCATATCTATTCTTTCTGATTTGTTTCACTTTTAGATCAAAACACTAAATATGTCAAGAATAATTCATTTTAAATTTCAATAAATGATGTCAATTGCTGTTAAAGAAAATAATTGCATATGCATTGACTATTTTTACAACAATATATTTTTCAACATGTATATTTTAACATATATATTTTCAATACATATATTTTAATAATTGTTTCAAGTAATGATGTAATAATTGTTTCCAGATTTTCTGTAAATGATTCCATTTGCCTATAAATTGAAAAGTTACATATACATTGACTTTTTTTTGCAAATGATTTTATAATTTATATTTCTCATCGATTTTCTTAAAGTATAGTAAATCATGGCATTTGCTTTTAAATAAAATAATTACATACACATTGATTTTTTTTATCAATAAATTTCAACACACGCACACACACACACACACACACACATATTTTTCTTTATAATTTCTGTCGAATTTCCTAAAGTTTTGGTGAAAGTGAAAGCTGATCTTCTCTTATATAAAACCCACCTATGAAGATTTATAGGTCTCGGACAAATATCGATTGAAATAATTGTGAAAACGTTTATTCAGTATTTTGAACGTGTTCAAGACATATATTACCCACGAACTCAGAATCTTACACACAGCCACTTCAAGAAAAGAAAAAATCTGATGTGGGCAACACATGACTTTCCTTATATAATGTAATGAATTTACTACTTTTACAGTAAAAAAAATAGGTTTTTCTTATAGTAGATACTAATATTCTTTCCAGGATATTGAATTTTCGACAATTAGTCGTCATTTTCATTGATTTAGCGTCATTTGTATCCATTTGGCGAGATTTTCGTTAATTTGGCAACATTTCAAAAAGTCGCCAAATTGGCAACATTCCGCCAAATTCGTCGCCAAAACCTTGCCAAGCGTTATGGACGAAGAAATAAGTTGTTCTTACGGCAGATAAATGACTATTGGCGTTCAAATACAAAAGTATTACTCAAAGTATCTTTTTTCATGAATGGAACGAGCTAGATCCGCAAGAATGATGTCACCCAATTTATCGTATGGTATTACATATGAAAAGTGAACATGTTTCTCAATAGGAAATATTTTTTTTTCATTTTATATGACTTTTTGATAATTTTTTTGAAAAATGTGCAATATCTCGAGAACGGTTCATGTTAACGTTCTAAAATTTATGTCAATCGTTTTCTAATGAAAAATTACGTGAGAAATGTCTATTTGCGTAACTTTATTAGTGGTTTTAATTCTTTGACGATTTTTTCAAAATTTCATTCGAAAATTTAGGGGGGTTCTGAACATTCGATTACTTATAAAAACAATATGCTTCCAGTGTTTACGGATTGTGATTTTTGTATCAAATTTGGGTCGAATTCGTCCATTCGTTCGTCAGTTATCGTCTCCACAGACTCACTGACACACACTCTCACACACACACACACATACTTTCGCACACACACACACACACACTCAGCCATCACTTTAAAAATGTTTGATGTGTGATCAGGGATGCTTGAAACGTGCTCTCCCGTCGAAAACTCGAATTCGAATTTTCGACCCTGTCACAATACTTTCCTTATACATTATGTATATAAGGAAAGTAAAAATGGTTGATTCAAGGATGCTTAATACGTGTAGATTCATTAAAACCAGATAGTTGAATTCTTCACCCTATCGTTTTAATTTCAATCTTACATATATTCTTAGGAAGCGTCAAAACATCTAACCCATAATTCTCCGTATTTACTAGCAAATTAATTTCTCTGAAACAGAATTCCAGTTTACCTATTATTAAGCAAAGAATTTCACTGCTAACATCACTTAAGGGAAAATAACACCCGTTATGTTTTTCCCTTTACAACCGTAACTGGCATTATGCATCCCTAGAGGCTCAACCCTTAGGCCTGAATGAATTGCTTTAATTACGAGATTTCTTTACGCTTGTGCTTAGCTAATAAGACCAGGACCTGTAAAAAATTGTCTGCTTGGGTAACATTGGTGTAGATACAATAGAACTAGGGTCGAAATAAGAAATGTGGAAAGGTGTAGAGATGTTACATATCTTTTACAGTCAGCCTGGAGGGTTCCTTAGCCGTCTTCAAGTTCATTTCAAAATGCTTCACAGACTCTTGAGAAATATGTATCTTTATAAAAGTATGATAATGTAATGCTAAATATGTAAATAGGGATTTATCATGATGATACGTGTTCAGGGCTTATATTTAAGTCTACCATTTTATTCGTACACTAGAAGGTATGCCCGTCATATGATGGAATTCAAAATTTGCAAACTATTACCTCCCATTTGGAGTCATTTTTATCAATTTGGCGGCATTTGCGACATCCCTCCAAATTCTTTGCCAATTTTTTTGCTTAACCTCACGGACGTCACGGAGAAATGGCTACTTTTTGTAGTAGATTCTTATATTATTTCCAAGATATTGAATTTTCATTGATTTGGTGACATTTTCGTTAATTTTTGTGATATTTTGTTCAATTTTGAGACATTTCAAAAAGCTTGCCAAAATTGTCGCTAAGTGGGAGAGTTGGACTGACAAACAAACGCCGCCGAAACATCATTACAATACTATCCCCTTTCAAAACACAATTAATTTATTGATTTTGCATCATTTTTATCAATTTAGCGACATTTTTATCGATTTGCCAACATTGTCATTAATTTGGCGATATTTTAATCAATTTTATCGACCTTTTAAAATTTTACCAAATTTGTTGCCAAGTGGAACGGTTGGACTGGCAGGCAAACACTACCGAAATTTCTGTACAATACTGCCTGCCCTCTCTCAAAACACAATTAATTTCATTAATTTTACGTCATATTTATCAAGTTGGCGAAATATTTTGTCGATTTGGCGACATTTTCGTCAATTTGGCGATATTTTGATAAGTTTGGCGGCAGTTAAAATCTCGCCAAATTTGTCGCCAAGTTGGACTGTTGGACTGACAAATAAATGCTTCTGAAACATCATTACAATACTATCCCCTTTCAAAACAGAATTAATTTCATTGATTTGGCGTCATCTTTATCAATTTGACGTCATTTTTATCGATTTGGCAACATTTTCGTCAATTTCACAACATTAAAAAAATCGCCAAGTTGGCGATTTCTCGCCAAATTCGTCGCCAAAATTTTTGCCAAGCGTTGTTTGAAGTGAGTGTGCCTACAAAAATCCACCTTAGGCTTAATGAACAAAATAATTACTTGCGTTTGGAAGGGGATTGATTAAGGTTCAATAATCACACCTTTTAAATTAAACTAAATTATGTATTTAACTCCCATAAGCAGCTTAATAATACTTATAATATTTCAGTAGTTGAGCTTATTAATTAATATTCATTGCTATTTCCCGATATCATTATCAGATAAATTAAGTGATCTTTAAATGTAATACTTATTGTTGCCTAATGTAATGATGAGAAATAGGGTTATCGATTTTAATCATTGGTTGCTTTAGACCTAAAGTCTATAAGAAATCAAGCACTATCCTTCAGCATTTGCGATGTTAAACATATCCAGCTATTTCTCGACATATTTGTTTTTACTCACATCTCAGTTCTTAGCATCCATCAATACACTTCTCTAACTCCCAAAATCATCTTTTATGACTGTGTGTATTTTCCTTGCGAACGAACATACAGACAGACAGACAGACAGACAGAATGAACAAAGTCACAAACATCTTTCAACTGTGTTGGAAAGTGGTAAAAAGCAATTAAAAGCTTCACCAATTAGCAAAACAGAAGATCGCATTATCAAAACACTGAAATACTCACAATTCATTTTGTTCGTTTTTGTTAACACTTTACAACAAAGTTGAAAAGTGTTTATGACTTTGTTCATTCTGTCTGTCTGTCTGTTCGCACGATAACTGCAGTAAAAATGATTTTATCAAAATTACATTTTAGTGTGTTGTTGAGATGGTCTGAAAGACATATGGAAATGTAGATGAATAATATCAGCCAATTAGTTTCCGATTGAAACCTGGTTGAAATAGCGAAAAACAACAATGAAATTAGTGGGATCTAATTTTTCAAACATTTTTTAAGCGAAGTTAAAATTCACAAATTGCTTATAAAATTTTGGGAAATATTCAAATTATCACGTAAAATATGTAAAAAAGAAAAATTCAGCAAAATATATTGGTTATTTTTTAAATACACCTTAAAATAATAATTACACCCATATTATACGAAGAGATCACGTGACCACTTCAAAATAACATATGGTGTCCATTTTTTTCCCGGAGTAAAAATCGTAATTTTTAAAGTTCTTTTAAATTTATATTTAGTGCTGTATCCATCCTAAAACCGCTTTATTTTTGCATATTTTCTGTGCTTCTATATATTCTACACCAACGGACTCACATTATTACTTTCCTCATATACATAATGTATAAGGAATGTATTGTGACGGGGTCGAAAATTCGAATTCGAGTTTTCGACCGGAGAGCACGTTTCAAGCATCCCTTATCACGAATCAAACATTTTTGAGGTGATGTCTGTGTATGTGTGTGTTTGTGTGTGTGTGTGTGTGTGTGTGTGTGTGTGTGTGCGCGCGCGCCCGTATGTGTGTGTGTGTATCAGTGAGTCTGTGGAGACGATATCTCACGAACGAATGGAGCGATTCGAATGAAATTCGGTACAAAAATCACAATCCGTGAATACTGGAAGCCTACTGTCTGTGTGTGCGTGTGTGAAAGTATGTGTGTGTGTGTGTGTCAGTGAGTATGTGGAGACGATAACTGGCAAACGAATGGACCGATTGGAACGACATTTGGTACGAACATCACAATCCGTAAACACTGGAAGCCTATTGTTTTTATACGCAATCGAATTTTCAGAACTCCCCTGAATTTTCGAGTGTAAGTTTGAAAAAATTATTAAAAAATCAAAATCTTTAATAAAGTTAGACAAATAGACATTTGTTATGTAATTTTTCCTTAGAAAATGATTGACATAAACTTTAGAACGCTAGCATGAACCGTTCTTGAGATATTGCACATTTTTCAACTAAATTTATAAAAGAAACCATAAATTAAAAGAAATATATTAACTGTGGAGAATCATGTTCACATTTCATATGTAATATGTTCACATTTCATATAAATTTGGTGATATCATTGTCGTGGATCTAGCTCGTTCCATTCATGAGAAAAAATACTTTGAGTAATACTTTTGTATCTGAACGCCAATTGTCATTTATCTGTTATAAGAATAATTTATTTCTCCGCCCATACCGATTGGCGAAATTTTGGCGACGAATTTGGCGGAATGTCGCCAACTTGACTTTTCTAAATGCTGCCAAATTAACGAAAATCTCGCCAAATGGATGAAAATGACGCTAAATCGATGAAAATGACAACTAATTAACGAAAATTCAATATCTTGGAAAGAATATGAGTATCTACTATAAGAATAACCTAATTTTTTTTGGCTGTAAAAGTAGTAAATTCATTGCATTATATAAGGATAGTCTTGTGCTGCCCACATCAGATATTTTTTGAGTTTAAATGATCATCAAACTTTGATTATTTCTACAATGAAGCCTAATTTTATTGGATATAGAATGTAAACAAATGATTGTAAGATGAGTTGAATAAAAATTGCTGATTTCTCTTTTCACGCAAAATTATTTAGCTCTGGAGTCTGGAATATAAGTGATATGAATGAAATATTCATTGCTTTTACATAGAGAGCCAGTGTGTGACCAAACAATTTTTGCTGTACTTTATAATCATAAACATTTGGATAAAATAATATTATGCCTGGCCCTGTCAAACTATCCTCATGTACTTTACATCTTTTCTGATCATGGCGCAATTCCCTGCAACTTTTATTGCTAATTTTAATTTTTAGGCATTTCACAATTCTGACATCACATATACACAATTTTAAATCGAGGCTAGTTTGCATCCATCTGCAACATACAATGGCAAGTTAATATTCCTGTTACAAACTTAAACGACGACTTCTGTGAAACAGTTTCGCGAGCGTTACTTACCTTATTTTTTAAACCTCCGAATTATCTTTTGTATATTACATCCACTCTAAATGCAAATGAAAAGATAATTTTCTCAATAGATAGAAGGGTGCGTCGTTTGTCCAACAGATAGATCTATGATTGATTTTCCTCCAATAGAGATAAGACTTTGTAAAGTTTAAATGTCTTTCTATCCTCTTTAGATGCTTTTGTAGAGGATTTTTACTTAAGCTATCAAAAGTAACTTAACTCATATACTTGATATTTTAAACCTTTAGTTCTAAGGGCAATAACACAGATTTTAGTTCCAACTTTAGTTCCAAGGCAATGTTTAGATA
Source organism: Amaurobius ferox (assembly GCA_951213105.1). Classification (NCBI taxonomy): domain Eukaryota; kingdom Metazoa; phylum Arthropoda; class Arachnida; order Araneae; family Amaurobiidae; genus Amaurobius; species Amaurobius ferox. The sequence continues at coordinate 129,204,545 of OX578135.1, read as the reverse complement.
TAACTCAATTTATTGAGGACTTCACAGAAATTACAACAGTTTGCTGTTTAAAGCAACGGACAACATATATGCCAATTGTTATTGAACACGCCCAGAATAGATGACAATTATACAAGCTACTACAGTATACTAGGCTGGAAATAATGTTTACATGGATAAGCATTTACAAATCTTATATGCTTACCCGGGCATTATGTTACTTCGTCTCGTATTGCGGCCACACCCCGAATACTAGATTCTTCCTAATCATCGTTGTATCGAATGGGATTGCCTTCCACTCACTACTCGAATCCTTCATCGTGTACCCAAGAACCCTTCTTTCATTCAGAACCCTCTTTTCAAGAACACTCTACTTAAGAACACTCTACTCAAGAACACTATACTCAAGAACACTTCTCAAGAACACTCTACTCAAGAATACTCTACTCAAGAACACTCTACTCAAGAAAATTTGACTCACGCAGCCACTACTCAAGAAGCAACTGAAACTCTCACGATCCGAAACATATTCTTATTCTACCGTAAGAACGTAGAAAATGCTGATTAGATCGGTGATTCGTCTAACAACCGTATCAGTTAGGACGGTTAGTTTAAAAAGCACAAATTATAATGCAAACTGAGGGAAATAATAATCGAAAAGTTATTTAGACTTCGCAACTTATCTACAATATTTTGACAATTATAAGCACTCCTGTAATCAAGTTGCAACCTATTGTTGATAACAGCATCTACCGACTGGTCGCCCGCTTATTATTCGCTCGTTAGCACGGCATAGCTATTACCTGCAATGGGAGTTAGAAAATTTCTTATGCTGTCACAAAGGTTAAATTTCATTCTGTGGACCTATGACGTCATTACTTTTTACTTTCCTTATATACATAATGTATAAGGAAAGTATTGTGACGGGGTTGAAAATTCGAATTCGAGTTTTTGACGGGAGAGCACGTTTCAAGCATCCCTGATCACGAATCAAACATTTTTGAAGTGATGTGTGTGTGTGTGCGTGTGTGAAAGTATGTGTGTGTGTGTGTGTGTGTCAGTGAGTCTGTGGAGACGATAACAGGCGAACGAATAGACCGATTGGAACGACATTTGGCACGAAAATCACAATCCGTAAACACTGGAAGCCTATTGTTTTTATACGTTATTGTTTATCGTATGTTCAGAAACCCCTAAATTTTCGAGTGAAATTTTGAAAAAATCGTCAAAAAATCAAAACCGCTAATAAACTTACGCAAGTAGACATTTCTTATGTAATTTTTCATTAGAAAAAGATTGACATAAATTTTAGAACGCTAACATGAACCGTTCTCGATATATTACACATTTTTCAAAAAAAATATCAAAAAGTTATATAAAATAAAAAAAATATTTCCTATTCAGAAACATGTTGACTTTCCATATGTAATACCATGCGATAAATTGGGTGACATCATTCTCGTGAATCTAGCTCGTTCCATTCATGAAAAAATATACTTTGAGTAATACTTTCGTATTTGAACGCCAATAGTCATTTATCTGCTGTAAGAATAACTTATTTCTCCGTCCATAACGCTTGGCGAGATTTTGGCGATGATTTTTACGGAATTTCGCCAACTTGGCGTCATTTTTAATTGTTGCTGAATTAACAAAAATCTCACCAAATTGATAAAAATTACGCTAAATCAATGAAAATGACGACTAATTGAAGAAAATTCAATATCTTGGAAAAAATATAAGTATGTACTATAAGAATAACATTGTTTTAACTGTAAAAGTAGTAAATTCATTGCATTATATAAGGAAAGTCATGTGTTGCCCACATTGGATTTTTTTTATATAGAAATATTGAGTATGACATGGTTCAGTGACGTCACAAAATATTACCATTCAATTATGGAATTTTTCTTATTTTGAAATTGATTCTTAGGACCGTAAATAAACTTTAAAAATGTTGAGAGTTTTACTTTTTTCTTATATAAAATTCAAATTCAAATTTCCTAAGGAAAACCACATTTAAAACATACCCGAACTCGAATTGAATATTTTTGAAGTGATGTCTATGTGTGTGTATATGCATGTTAGTGTGTGTATGGTGTGTATGTATGAAATGTGTCCATGAAACTTTGTCTGCGATATTTCTCGAACGAATGGAACGTTTCAAAAGTAATTTATTGCGATTATTGCACTCAGTGGGAACTGGAACTCTATAAATTTTAAACGCTATTGAATATTATATAAGACACTTCCTCCTCTAAATATCCGAATGCAGTTTTGGAAAAAGTAATTAAAAAATGAGATCTTCAATAATTATAAAAAAGAAATAATCCTTTCCGACGTTTTTTTTTATTAGGAAACGACTGATATAAATTTTTTAACTCTAGCAAAAACCACTCTTGCAATATTGCACGTTTTCAAAAACATTTAAAATTTTACATAAATTAAACAAAAAATAGTAAGCAATTTAAAATATATACATACGATTTCCCTAAGTAATATTATGTAGCAACACTGTAAACATCATGTATGGTGGATCAAGTTCATTCCATTTACAAAAACAGATGATTTTTGTAATATCTTTGTCATTTGATGTCAGATAATTTATTGTATATTACCACCTCGTGAAGTTTGGCCCATATTTCTTTAATCACCCTGTATGTTTTAGGACCTCCTCAATATGTTTTGACTATTTCTGGCGTGATGTCTGTCTGTATGTCAGTGGTCGAATTCTTGTGCATACGATAACGGTCACAAATATAAATGGCTTTTTACGAAACTTTATATCAGGCTTTGTTATCAGAAAATCTATAACTAGATAGGTTTTTTTTATTCGAGCGAAAACTTTGAAATTTATTCGAAATGATATATGTTTTTTTAGCATAGCAGCATGGGACAAAATTTGAGATAATCTTACATAAGAAAGTTTATTTACGTCTCAATGATGAATATGGGAAACTTTGAATTATTAATCTGTTTACAATTCTTCTCCATTTGGAAGCAGAAAAAAATGTTTCTTATTACGGGTTCAAATATTTCTGCTACGAGCGACAGTGCCGCCAATGAGATAGATATTTCTATCGTGGGACTTGCTAAATGACGAGAAAGAATGTTTAAATGTTTTCTGAACATGAAAAAGGTTGACAAAATATGGGTTTCATAAAATATTCTTTATTCCAACCGGCAAAAAATGAATGAAAATTATTAAATATTGTTACATGGATGTAAGTATACATGTTAAATTAAGCTATATATACATATATATATATATATATATATATATATATATATATATATATATATATATATATATATATATATATATATATATATATATATATATATATATATATATATATATATATATATATATATATATATATATATATATATATATATATATATATATATGTATTTTATATTCTATTTATAAAAGAAATATAACTGAACACTATATGTATTACTTTATACTACGAACAATAACTTATTTAGATATACAGTAATTATCTTTTTATAAGAGACATCATTTTGGTTATTTTTACTTTCTCGTACTATGTAATAGTACGAGAAAGTAAAAAAAGCCAAATAGAAGAACAAAGAATAACAGAGAACCCAATTGAATAACCAATAGTATAACAGAGAAAATATTGTTTTCACGACAATTTTCGCATTCGAGATTTTGCTGCCATTTGCTTCCCACGAAACTTTATATCAGGCTTTGTTATCAGAAAATATATAACTGGATAGAATTTTTTTTAATTCTGGCGAAAACTTTGAAATGTATTAGACAGTTTATATTTTTTTAACATACCAGCATAGGACAAAATTTAAGATAATCATGCACAAAAAGGTTTATTTCAATGACCGCTAGATTTTATAATTTCAATCATTCTTGTGAAAAATAGCCGTTATTAAAATTTCGTTTCGTGATGATATTAGTCCCCTCGGGGGAGGGCGGGGGGCAACTTATCCACTCCCCCCGGAGGGTAAATTGTCAAGTACAGTATCAATTCAAAATGTTTCAAGTCTTTTAAAGTGAAGGATAATACGCTATAATTGTAATAATTTGGATCCATCATACCGATTTTTCAAAATTTTCTTGGGGGGGGGGGGGAAATCCTACTTAAACATGTAGTTTGCTATGAGAAAATCGAGTTGCGTCACAATCCAGTAATTTTAGCTGTAAAAAACATAAAGTCATTGCATTATATAGTTAAAGTCCTGCTCTGTCAACATTTTCTTATACTGTACCAAATTCATCAAATGAAAAAGAATCCTAATCCATAAAACATTCTAATGATTCCCCTAATTTCTGTTTCCGTTTACCTTCTACAAAGCAAAGAACTCTACTAACATCTCCACAGACAAAGCAATATCCGCTGCGTTTTCCTGTTACAACATTTACTGTCTTAAATCTCCTCAGAGATTTAACCCTCGAGCCTGAACGAACAGCTTTAATTAGAAAACTTCTTTACGTTTCCACTTAGTTAATGAGAGCAGGATGTAGAAGAAATGGCCTACTTGGTCAGTATTCGATTAGATACATTGGTATCCGCGCTCAAAAATAATACGTAGTAAGATGTAAAGAAAATAAAGGCTTTCATCCTGCATATAGACGAATCCTTTATAAAAATGGTATCAGATAAATACGTAATGCTATATTTGCTTTTGTGTAAATTTGCCTCAAATAATAGCACTTAATGACCAATATTTTGAGCTAAGATTTAAAATTGCAATGACTAAAATATTAGCACTAGTTTAACAAGTTAAATACAGTAAACCAGTAAATATTTCATTGCCGCCGCATAATGGTTGAGTTTGATTTGCAGTAAGTTTTAAAATTTCAATGATTTAAATATTAGCATAGATTAGTAGGTTAAATATAATAAACTACTAATTAATTCATCGCCATCGTATAATGGTCCAGTTTGTTTTTCAGTGAAGTGTTAAAATTTCAATGACTGAAATATTAGCACTAGTTTAACAGGTGAAACACAATAAACTGGTATTTAATTCATTTCCGTCGCATAATGGTCGAGTTTAATTTTCAGTGAAGTTTTAAAATTTCAGTGGCTGCAATATTAGCACTAGTTTAGCAGATTAAATGCAACAAACTAGTAAATATTTCATTGCCGTCGCGTAATGATTGAGTTTGATTGTAAGTTTTAAAATTTCAATGATTTAAATATTAGCATAGATTAGTAGGTTAAATATAATAAACTACTAATTAATTCATCGCCATCGTATAATAGTACAGTTTGTTTTTCAGTGAAGTGTTAAAATTTCAATGACTGAAATATTAGCACTAGTTTAACAGGTAAAACACAATAAACTGGTATTTAATTCATTTCAGTCGCATAATGGTCGAGTTTAATTTTCAGTGAAGTTTTAAAATTTCAGTGGCTGAAATATTAGCACTAATTTAGCAGATTAAATGCAATAAACTAGTAAATATTTCATTGCCGTCGCGTAATGATTGAGTTTGATTGTAAGTTTTAAAATTTCAATGGTTTAAATATTAGCATAGATTAGTAGGTTAAATATAATAAACTACTAATTAATTCATCGCCATCGTATAATGGTCCAGTTTGATTTTCAGTGAAGTGTTAAAATTTCAATGACAGAAATATTAGCACTAGTTTAACAGGTAAAACACAATAAACTGGTATTTAATTCATTTCCGTCGCATAATGGTCGAGTTTAATTTTCAGTGAAGTTTTAAAATTTCAGTGGCTGAAATATTAGCACTAGTTTAGCAAATTAAATGCAATAAACTAGTAAATATTTCATTGCCGTCGCGTAATGATCGAGTTTGATTGTAAGTTTTAAAATTTCAATGATTTAAATATTAGCATAGATTAGTAGGTTAAATATAATAAACTGGTATTTAATTCATTTCCGTCGCATAATGGTCGAGTTTAATTTTTAGTGAAGTTTTAAAATTTCAGTGGCTGAAATATTAGCACTAGTTTAGCAGATTAAATGCAATAAACTAGTAAATATTTCATTGCCGTCGCATAATGATCGAGTTTGATTGTAAGTTTTAAAATTTTAATGATTGAAATATTAGCACTAGTTTAGTAGGTTATATACAATGAACTACTAATTAATGCATCGACGTCGTATACTGGTCGAGTTGGACTTTCAGTGAAGTTTCAAAATTCCAATGACTGAAATATTACCACTAGTTCAACGGGTTAAATACAATAAACTGGTAATTAATTCATTACCGTCACATAATGGTTGACTTTGATTTTCAGTGAAGTTTTAAAATTTCAGTGACTGAAATATTAGCACTAGTTTGGTAGGTTATATACAATGAACTACTAATTAATGCATCGACGTCGTATACTGGTCGAGTTGGACTTTCAGTGAAGTTTCAAAATTCCAATGACTGAAATATTACCACTAGTTCAACGGGTTAAATACAATAAACTGGTAATTAATTCATTACCGTCACATAATGGTTGACTTTGATTTTCAGTGAAGTTTTAAAATTTCAGTGACTGAAATATTAGCACTAGTTTGGTAGGTTAAACACAATAAACTAGTAAATATTTCATTGTCGTCGCATAATGATCGAGTTTGATTTGCAGTAAGTTTTAAAATGTCAATGATTGAAATATTAGCACTAGTTCAGTAGGTTATATATAATAAACTACTAATTAATTCATCGCGTAGTATAATGGTTAAGTTTCATTTTCAGTGAAGTTTTAAAATTTCAATGACTGAAATATTGGCACTAGTTTAACAAAAAAAAATACAATAATCTAGTAATTACTTCATTACTGTCGCCTAATTGTTGAGTTTAATATTCAGTGACCTTTTAAAATTTCAATGAACGAAATTTCAGCACTAGTTTAGCAGGTTATATATAGTAAAATAGTAAGTAATTAATTCAATGGTCGAGTTTGAATTTCAAGTTAATAAGTGAAATGTTACACGTTTCGGTATTTCTTCTGTTATTAGATGTATTCTAGCCGAGTACCCTTTGAACATCAAAGGTATCACAAGAATAAATTCTATACAGTAATGTACATATTTGTATAATTGTGAGTATTTAAAGGTTTCTTTGTTGTTAAATGATTAAAATTACAGGTTGTTATCTATACCAAGCTACCGACCTTACAAAATGCATCAAGTTCTTAACTTCTTTCTTGTCTTTAATTGTCCAGTGTACCTAATTCCATACCTTTATTTCACTAAAAAATGGTAACAATGGTATTTTTTGTGTATTGGGCAATTCACACTTTTAATAGGTGGTACGCTTCAAAAACAAATATGTTAAATATCTTATATTCATTATATTATCAAACTATCTACTGTGATATAAAATCTCAAGTTTATATCTCATTGGTAGATGTGTTTCACAAACAGTGCACATTTTGGCCATTTTTTGGCTAGAGAAACACATTCAAACTTAATATTTTAAAACAATTGTGAACTGCGTTCAGAAAATTGAACATGCATGTTAAGCACGTGCTATGGATTAAAAAAGTTAGAATTCTTATCTCGAAAATTGTAATTCCTATCTAAATGAAGATTTAGAATTCCTATCTTAATAAAGACCGTTATAATTCTTATCTCGAAAAGGAAGGTAAAACTTTTTCAATAATATAGTCGAAGAACGTTTTCTATTTAGTGTGGAAATACTTGCGGTTTGCGCATATTATGTACACAGACGATAAGGGTCAAAGAAAAGCCATAATTATGCAAATCTCTCGTTTACTACTGAAGTACTGGCGATAATGTGCATGGGAAAATAACAATCTGCGTAATAAGCTAATTTTGACTATAAAAATCATTTCTAATGTGACGTCTGTGTGCGTCTGTAAAGTGTATGTATAATCTCTAACTCAAAAACTATTTGACGAAATATTTCAAAATTTGGTAGGTGAATCACTTCTGGGTTACTCTGATACTAATTAGATTATTACTCCAGGTATTAAGGTTTTTGAAATTTTGATGAGTTGACTATGTTTATCACTGTAGTTAAAACACTATTTGTTAAAATTTCTTAAAATCTGGTATATAAGTCACTCTAGGTTTAACCTGGTGCTGAATAGATTTTGAGTACGATTCGGAAAAACAGAACTAGTTTTTTTTGTGAAATGGCCCGCCAAAAGCGTCAAACTCTGAAATAAAAGATTAAATATGCTTAACTATATTAATTAAATGCTCATTTTCTACTTAATTTTTTAAGGTAATACGAATAACATCAATCTCCATAACTCTGTAGATGAACCGTTCTCGAGATATTCAAGTTTTTCAGAATTTAAAAAAATTGACAACATTTTAAAATGTATTAAATTGTCAAACGAAAAAAAGGATGCATTAAAATTGCAAATTGGATATACTATCAAATAAGTATCAAATAATATCAGATAAGTATCACATAACACCAAATAAGTATCAAATAATGTCAAATAAGTATCAAATAATATCAAATAAGTATCAAATAATACCAAATAAGTATCAAATAATATCAAATAAGTATCAAATAATACCAAATAAGTATCAAATAATATCAAATAAGTATCAATTGAACATTGTCATTTTAAGCAATTAATGGATTATGAAAGAAAAAATAAATTTGAGTCTGTAGTTTAAGTGATGTGCTGTCCACATCAGATTTTTTTTGTCTGTGTACATGTTTATGCAGAAACCGCTGGTCTTTAATTAACAAAATTAATAGCACTTTATACAAACTCTAAACTAATAACGCTCTACAAAAACGGTGTATTACTTTGTAATTTAGCGTTTTCATCTTTCTTACTTCGTTCTCGTGATTGGAATTTTAACTTCCTCAATTCGCCGCTAGAGGCGCTGCAAACGCTCTAAATATGTAACGCTTAGTTACTATCTCATTAGGAGTTTATACTTCTGGCTGCTCTTGATCACTTCAGTCAAAAGTTGCAATGAATGCATAAGAATTTAAGGGAAACAGTGTATATACACGCAGAGAAAGTCAGCCATCTTCATCGGCCAAGTGTTTGAAATGGGTTCAGTAGGTTTTAATACGTACTTATCAGCCAAAATCTAGAATTCAAAAATGCTTAGGGAAAAATCTGATGTAGGCAGTATATAACTTACTCTGCAAATTCAAGTTTATTTTCTCTTTATTTCTTTAATAATTCATTATGAGTTTAATGGCACAAAATAGCAAGCATAATTATTTGAAATATCACTAAATTTGTATTTTTAATTCAATTTTCGTTTTCATTTGGTAAATGAACATATTTTCAAAGACGGGGTAAAAAATGAGAAAAAACTAAAATATTTCAAGGCTAGCCCTGGAATAATGGGATTGATTTTATTCTTTTCAGCGTTAGAAATTACGTATAAAACAAGCATTTAATTGATACAATTCGGCATATATATTTTTTTATTTTAGAATTTAACGATTTTTGCAAGCCATTTCTAAAAAAAAAGCAGTTTCTTTTTTTCTGAATCGTACCAAAATCTAATCAGCACTAGGGTAACTTACAAGTCACTTATCTACCACATTTATAAAATTTGGCCAATTAGTTTTTTTAGCTAGATTAGATACATACGATTATTGCTGGCTATTTCGCAAAAAGAGGCAGATTTTTTTTTATCCCGAATCGTACTAAAATCTAATCAGCACCAGAGTAACCTACAGATTACTTACATATAAACCTTTATAAAAATTGCTTCATTAGTTCTTAAATTAGAATGGATACATGCATTACACACACACACACACAGAGAGAGAGAGAGAGAGAGAGAGAGAGACGTTACGCTAAAAATATCTGTGTTGTAGAGGTCCCAAAACGTGTAAATCTATCGAAAACTCGACTTGTGATTTTCGTCGTGATTCCAATACGTCCCCTATACATTACCATGTATTGCGGAGAAAGTAATAATACTTATGTTTTTACTTTTACCATGGTAACTGATCTTAAATCTTCTCAGAGTGTTGGCCCCACCAACGGAAAGGAAACTGTAATTAGGAAATTTCTTTACGTTTTCTATTAGGTAATGAGAGCAAATACCGAGAAAGAAATGGTCAACTTAGCCAGCATTCTAGATCAATTGGAACAAATGCTTGAAACGGAAAATATAAAAAGGTGAAGATGGAGTAAAAATATATTTTTCTCTTGAGTGTGACAGGTGCTTTTTCTGTGGTTCCAATACATTTCCAACGCTATCAGCAACATATTTTACCAGCAGATATACCCGACAATGCTCGTGAGATAAAATATGTGGGAATTTTAAGAATATTTTAATGGTGTTGTTCTTTCAAATATTGTATTAATATATGTTATTTAATTTCGTGGAAAGAAGCAGGGGAATCTCTGTTTTCGCTATACAAAATTATTTTTAAATGAAAGTCTGAAGAACGAACCATCTTGGTTCAATAAATCATCCTTGAAAATAAATTAAAAGATATATATGAAGTATGGTTAATATATTCCAAAATAATATTTCAGCAAGATATTTTATATACAAACCAGCAGATATACCCGACAATGCTCGTGAGTTAAAATATGTGGGAATTTTAAGAATATTCTAAATGGTGTTGTTCTTTCAGATATTGTATTAATATATGTTATTTAATTTCGTGGAAAGAAGCAGGGGAATCTCTGTTTTCGCTATACAAAATTATTTTTAAATGAAAGTCTGAAGAACGAACCACCTTGGTTCAATAAATCATCCTTGAAAATAAATTTAAAAAAATATATGAAGTATGGTTAATATATTCCAAAATAAAGACGCCAAATTTGTAACTGAAGATATACCAATACAGCTTTGTGTCCTATTTCAATAATCAGTTAAATAAATAGAAAATACATGAATCCGAAATATACGTATTATAAAAAACGATGCAGATGACTTAAGAAATTGAAAATATCAATAAGTCCCAGTATCTTATATCCCAAGGTCATGACCGATACAATCCAATAAAGAAATCTGTTGAGGACAGTACATAACTTTAATTCAAATAATTTAC